>CM032469.1:4972569-5572569 GCA_019059595.1 Marasmia exigua | reverse complement strand
GACCATTACAAACAAACATGTTCATGCACACAAATGTTTGTACTGGGCGGATCGAACCGGCAACCCTTGGACCAAAGACAGCGTTCACTACCACTGTTCCAAACAGGTCGTCAAATATAATTTTTATTTATTTTCATTATTGTTCAATTTGACGTTCAAACCCCTCGCACAGATAATAGAAATGTTTTTGAGTTTATTTTTTTAATCTACTCGTATGTTTACTCTATGACAAACAACAATAACAAATCCAAACAAAGGCTTTAGAGTAACGGGAGGACCGGTTCTACTTATCAAATACATCGACCATTTATAACAATGGCTAGTGATACCATGGTTTCATATTTGAAGACAGTACTACATATATTTTCTCATTGACAGTGCTAGTTGAAATAAAATTATTATATAAATATAAACTTTTTATTTGCTAGAAACACAGTTGACATACAGCTCTTTACAAATTATCTTGGGTACATGTGTTCAGTATATATGTACATGTGTATAAAAATATCTGTTTCGGATTACTGGGTTCCATATCAAGATATAATTAGATTTTAGGAAATTCTTCTATTACATAGAAGCTCTTACCTAAAGTAATACTATTGTTAATGCGTTTGATTGTTCTCTAGGTAGTAAGGTAAAGTAAAGTATCAGCCTATAACTGTCCCACTGCAGGGCCTCCATCATAGAAATTAAGTCATCGCTACTATGATAGGATTAGGCTTAATCACCACGATTGCCAAATGCGGATTGGTGATCACAAACCCGAGCTATGTTCGAAAAATCCGAAACACACTTTTTGCTCGACCCAGGAATCGAACCCAGGACCCCGAGATCATGGCCCGGTACTTAAACCATTAGACTACCAGGGAGTTAAGACCAACAGGGCGTCTTTAGGTAGTGTTTAGATACAATCATCATCGTCATCGTCAGCCCATTTAAGTCCCCACTGCTGGGGCACGGGCCTCCCTCAATCACATGAGGGGTAATTGCCATACTCACCACGCTTGGCAGACGGGTTGGCGAGGGTTTTTATATAAATGCAGAGTTTTCCTTCTCTGGGTGCTGATGATCATGCCAGCAGCTTTACCTTGGTTCAGATAGAATATCTTAGTGGAATTTAATACTTATAATGTACCTATTAAGAAAATACTTAAAGCGAATGCTTTCTGTAAATAAAGAAGTTGTAAAAATGAGAATTTGTTTAATAATCAGCCGCAGCAGCAGTCGCCAACAAAACGTTCCAATGTTTTACCAACTTTTTTTTAATTCTTCAGCTTCAAGATTGCTAAGTAATTAAATTGAACTAAAAGGAATTCCTGTTTGTTCTCGGAGGAATTCATAGGATCATTGCTTATCCCCCTGTGTTGGCGTATCACAGACTCCCTACCTACCTCATGTTGCAGAGTCATCACTCACAACCTTATCCATTACCTGCCCTGAACTGGTTCGGTGCCAGTTTCTTGACCTACAATAGACCCTTTAAGATTGTTACAATGTAAGTATAGAGTTAACACCTTGTAGGTTTGTATCACTTTGTTTTATGAGGGTCAAAAGGGTGAAGGCTTTTGCTTGAAATGGAAGCGATGATTTTATGTTTGTCGTGTTATACTCATAAACTAATCTGAGTCGTACTGTGTTTTTTTTTTCATAAAATATATATAATTTACTTCTAACGCCCTGTTGGTTTAGTGCCGGGCCGGCTCTGAAATCGATTCCCGGGTCGAGCAAAATGTTTTTCGATTTTTTCTAACATTGCTCGGGTTTGTGATCACCAATCCGTATTACCCAAGCGTGGTGATTAAGCCTAATCCCATCATAGTAACGATAAATTGATTTCTATGTTGGAGGCCCTTGCCCTGCAGTGGGACAGTATATAGGCTGATACTTTATATATAATTGTCCACAAAAAAATGCTTCAAACGATAACGCTGCCTGGTTGTACTCTACGTTTTTGTTTTACTATTCTCATATTTAGTGTCATATAGGGTTAAGAAGGTCAGACGGCAGTCGCTTTATTGTAATTAATCAACTCCCCAAATCTACAATCAAGGTCCTGGCGTCCAGTGTAGCTATATAAGAAAACAAATGTATATTTCAAAGGGCAACACTGGTTTGTCTACACGAGTAATCCTTTGTCTACCACGAGAAATTTGTCGATCGTGATGCGCATGTTAGAGAAAAAGACATTAGTCGATATCGAAAAATTTGTCGTATCTCTTCCGTGACATATCTCGCGATGGCATGTTAGCCCGACTGGACTCCAACGCGACAGCTTTGGACACAATTGGAAAGTACACGCTAAAATGATCTGGAGATGATATAATTTCTTGACTTATTTCTCATGAACATTTGACTTCATCGACAACTTGAAATGATACTAAAACTTCCAAGTCTCATCACTGAATCACCCAAACTTCAATATCATAAGCCTTCCAATTCATCCATTTTATATAAGCCATTCTCTCCCATTCCTACAATCCTGACTCACTCCTGATTTGAGCTAGCTTGCTTCTCTTAACCTGGCTCTTTATAGCCCATTTAATATTTCACCGCCCATCCGAGGTGACCTCAAACGGTAACCCATTAAGCAACCATGCATACTTTATAATGGACTGCATTTACTTCGAATTAGCCGCAAAGAGCGCCGCTATTTCGCTTGTGCCGTTTGGTGTCGCCAGTAGGGATGGGGGCATCGATAGAATTGAATTTGGTAGTATTCGATAAAATGTAGCGATGATAAATCTGTGGATAAGAATAAATCTGTGGACAAGGTGGCCGTGGTTCGCATCTGAGCATGCAGCATGGGTTTTTCAAATGTATGTGCATATTTCTACCATTTCCAAACTTCGTGGGGAAACCTGAAACGTCTCGGTTTCTCAAAATTGCTTATACCTACAATATTTGAGATAAAGATTCTGAACGTGTAAACGTGATCCAGTTAATCTGGTTCCGGCTATGGGTTGCGAAGGTCAGACGACTTTCCGATCCCTGGATAAGGTGTGGCATAAGACGCAGCCAAAAGACGGCGACGCCGTCAGCCCATAGCGCACCGGGCCGGCGGCATTTTCTAACGGAAAAAAAACCGGCACACACTTTTTACCACTTTGGGAGCGTCTCTTGTGCAAAGTATTAATTTTAGAAAAAACTGTGACATACGGACAGCCAGACAGACAGACATGAAGAATCTATAAGGGTTCCGTTTTTTGCCATTTGGCTACGGAAG
This sequence comes from Marasmia exigua, assembly GCA_019059595.1. NCBI lineage: Eukaryota > Metazoa > Arthropoda > Insecta > Lepidoptera > Crambidae > Marasmia > Marasmia exigua. Next base: position 5,569,346 of record CM032469.1, on the reverse strand, counting down.
CCTAAAAAAGGGTGTCAAATGTATTCTTTTTGAAAATATCACAGCGTTTCGTGGTGTTACATTTGTGATAATTTAGGTATATGTGTCTTAAAATATATAATATTCGGAGGCTAAGGCTCACTTTAGGCCAATCTAGTAGTTAGGTATGTGTGTATACTGTAATAGTAATAAAAACATTGGTAATAGCATTATGCATACAAAGGTGAGTCATAAAAGATTATGAATTACAAAAGTAGTTCAAAGACTTATCTCTACGTTTGTGACTATGTATTATTACTCTTATATAATTCTGTTACGTTACTGCTTGCGCTACAAGGTTTGTGTACAGGACATAATTTTTAATAACGTATAATCAAAAAAAAAAACATGAAAAAAACTTTAATTACCAGCTGTTTCCGTGCTGCCTACCTCCGGTAATACGTTTTCTGTTTTTTTTTAATTTCATTCTCATTTTGTTTCAAGATTACAAAAGAGAAAACTGATGTAACGCAACTGCTTTACATAAAAAACATAACGCAGGAACTCTGCGTTATGTTTTTCCGAGTGAGTGAGGGTAGCGGATGCCCAAACGGCTGAGAAGCGCACTTGTACCTCCACTAGTGTTATGGGTCACTCTGGGCGGCAGCAATTGCTTACCAAAGGATCCTTCTGCTCATGTACCATCTTTCAAATAAAAAACCTTTGAATATATATGATATTTTGTTTTGTTAGTTGTTTTTCATGTATTACTGTACTCTCTACATACATACTATACATTTATTTTATACAAAATTGACCGTCTGTCCTTTAACCTTTATAAAAACACTAGGGGAGGATTTTTTTGTCCGTAGGTTACCTTTTGGTTAAATTAACTATCTGTCTAATAAATGTCAAAGTGACAGCGTCAAATTGACAGCGTCAAAGTGACAGCGTCAAAATGACGTAATTCCTTGTAATTTAGCGGCTTCGGTCTCGGCCACTGCAACAAATGCTGAGGTTGGGCCTTGTTGGCTACACAACTTGTCCTACTTGTGTAATTATGTCATTCATGTTTGATTTGTGTTTTGTGCACAATAAAGACATCTTTATCTTTAATATAATTATTGTTCAAGCTAATTATTGCTCAAAAAGACATTTTAGCGATATTCTACCATTTAGTTACTTTTGAACCATTATTTCAGTTTAAGTACGGATCCAAAAGTCGGCCCAGGCCGGTTTATTGATCCTTAGTTACCTTTTGGTTATACTAAGTAACTATTGTTAACTGTATAACCAATAGTCAAACTGACGGCGTCAAAGTGACATAATTCCTTGTAATATAACTAATGGTTTAGCTAACTATTGCTTTTAAAACGACATTTTACTATTGGTTACTACGAATCAAAAAAATATTAGACAGACTAATTTTACCACTTTGTCAGCAAAAACGATGACGTAAACAATACGAATTCTCGGACGTGACGAATTCACCAATCAAGTGGGATTCAGAGTGGGAGCATAAAGTTGCTAGGATTATGGGAGGATATGCCTTGAATACATAAGTGAATTCGCATGGTAGCCCTACGAAATGTCATCGATCATTGCCCAACCGTAATGGCTGACCAGACCAATAGTAGAACAGGGGTTGTGTAACTCGTATACTTATTATTTACTAGCCTAGATACACTTAACGTGAAATGTGAATAGGAGTCCTCAAATTTATTTTGGACACTTTTTTTATGAGATAGGTGGCAGACGAGTGTTTCGGATCGCCTGATTGTAGGCGATTGCCGCCATCCATAGTCACCCGCGACACCAGTGCCGTAGAGTTACAAGTGCGCTGATAACCTTTAAACCCCCTTTTTCCCGGATTGGGCTTCCGGTATCCTCACTCACGCAGCGAAACACAGTACTTATTAAAGACTAGCTTTTGCCCGCGACTTCGTCTGCGTGTAATTCGAATAAAAGCAAGGTCTTATAGATATCTTTATAAATTATAGCCTATGTGTTATTCTGATCTATAAGCTACATTACTGTAAAGTTTCATTAAAATCCGTTTAGTAGTTTTTGCGTGAAAGAGGAACAAACATCCATCCATACATCCATCCAAACAAACTTTCGCCTTTATAATATTAGTAAGGATAAGGATTTAAAGTTAGGCTCGATCTTTAATGCCTTTAAGATACCATTATTTGGTTCTAGATTCTACTCGTAAATACCTGGTACCATTCATTGGTTCTAGATTCTAAACATTCAAGGTAGTTGAAATAGCAGTGACCAGGGATCAGGAACGTAATCTTCGTAAGGAATGATAACTCTCTTCTTGGTAAATATTCCTCATCCTACAGAGTGCGTTTTCTCTTCCTTTGTGATGCGCACGCCTTGCCTACGTCCCTAGAGAGTACAATCTCTATTTTTTATACGAGAGGTGAAAAATGAGCAAGCGAGTCACCTAATGGAAAGTTATGAACGCCGCCCATGAATATCCACGAAATCAGATTGTGTTGTGTTGCCGGCCTTTTGCTAAAGTGTACTAGCGAATACTGGGTAAACTCGATCCATCGTAGGTTTCTTCTCAACTCAGCGTTCAATGTGACACAAAGAGCTAACCTATTAATAAAAAATGGAGGATCTACTGAAAACGTAGCGCTGCAAGATAAAGGTTAGATGCAGACAGTTTAGAATGAACAGAAGAAAACTCCAGAAAAAAATGTAAGGTCAGTGGAGTTACTATTGATGATAAATTATAATGAAAAAAGTTGTGAATTCCTAAATGAAGTTTCCTATTTTAATACATGTATTGTTTACCAACTAGTGCTAGATCCATAAGAATAATATCGTGACCAACTCGTGATTTGTGGTTTGAGAAACATAACAAAGATTGCATTAGATCTATGAATGAGTATGTAAATTTAGTCACAAAACGGAGGAAACTATATTATTTCTTAAGATTTTGCAAAGCCATTTTCTACTTATTAAAATTCATGTAATTGTGCTACCAAATAATGATATTAAGAGTATTTTAATTTCTTTTTGTTTAGTAATTTAGTGTTATTATTTCGGAATTCACTTTTATCTATTTCCATCTTGCGCAACCTCAAGGCTAATGACGCAAAGATAAATAATTAACTTAAACATTATTCGCCAAGGAGATGTAATTGCTTATAAATTTGTTGGTTTAGAAACACCGGCATAATACTCTTATAATATACAAAACCACAAGTATTTTACGATACTTTGGACCGCAACTTTTTGTTTGATGTTTACAATGACGAATATGGTGCCTGTTGATTAAATTAACATCTGCCCACTTTTTTCTATAATTTACATTTAACTAGACAGTAATTTGAGCGATAAATGTATTTTAAACGGTGCCTTAATTAACAACATTAAATAGTGCTCTGCGCCTTTTTATAAGTCGAAACTGTTTAAATAGGTATCATGTCTTGATTTGGCTAGTATAAACAAATTATATAAAGGCAATGATTAGCGAGAAAAGGCGTCAAGTATTTAAGAGCCCACAATTTTTGTTATTAATCGGCGCGAAAGTGCGGTTGCTAAATAGATTCGTTTGTGTAGGATTAATGTACACTCGTTTGCAAGTGATGGATTATGACAAATCTGTACCCATAAAAGCTCACTTTCTAGAATTTTCACGATTTTAATATGCTATAGCCCAAATTACTTGTAGCTACTTGTGGTAGGTACATAGTAGTAGGTAATACCAACTAGGTATTTATTTATTTATTAAGGTTTAACTAAGCACATAATAAATTTATAGTAATGTTTTTATTTTACCTATTTTTTATTATTAATAATTCGAAGTTTCGTTGCCGAGTGGTCACTGCGACCATATTTGATCTATTATTATGACCTCCGCTCCCACTTATAGATCGTCTCCGAGGCCCACGGTCAGCTTAAACCGTATAATGGCCTTGGGAGCGATAGCCTTAACATCCTCGGGCAGATGTGGTAGCTGCCCAGGGTGCGGTTTCTTGGGTGCCCGAGGGCTTCGCGTTGACAAAGGACGTGCAGTGGTGTCTCGTCCTGTGCCTTAAAGAATCTACTGGTGGGGTCTCCGGTCAGCCCAGTTCTAGTGCCGTATTTGTTCAGCCTGCAGTGACTAGTGATGGTTCTTGTGAATCCCCACTAACCTAAGCTGTCCGCGAGATAGCGCTAAGGCCTCTAGCGTGTAGGTACTTGCTGGAGGATCCTATCATTAAGATCTTGGCATGTGCCTGACCTGTCGATCTGAGCCAGAGCTGCTTAGTCTATTCGATCGCCTAAACTTTTTATTATTAGTCTGATATAAAGAACTCTGACAGTGTAGTGTTAGTGCAATATTTATGTTATGAGCTCACTGATTAATTATGACACCTCATTATATAATAACACCTAATTAGTATTATCTAGATATATGTATTTATAATATAGTTTTTTTTTATCAATATTGATATTTCAGAAGGCTAATGTTCTTTACCTGAAGGTTGTCAGGTAGAGATCGCTCCCAGCTAATTGTAGGTACCTTGTATCTCTGTTGTATGTTTAAGTTTTGTATGTTGTGCAATAAAGATTATCTACGAGTATCTAAATAGATATCTAAAAACTTAAAATTAGATAATTGGGTTTATCATAGGAGGTAGACATACTTGTACGTTAAGAATGGATTTTAAGAAACTCTGCTCCTAAGGGGTAAAACATGGGTTTCCTAACTACACGCAGACGAAGTCGCGGGTGACGCTTATAAATATTTTTCAAACTGGTCACATGGTAGGAAATGTATCCACAACCTTCGAAACCTAAGGTAGGGTCACTTCTAAACGCACCATTGGGCCGAGCATGTCAGTTTTATATCGATAAAAGCATACCATGTCCCATCACTACCACATGACGATTTCGGGCTGCATCGCGGGCAAAAAAGGCGGATGCTCATTGGAAATTTATCTGTCCTAGTGTACTGGGCCAAAAATAGGAGCATAACAAACGGTCACTAGTGCCCTCCTAATACCAACCTTATACCTTTGTAATAGAGTCGAAGTTGTATTGGCTGAAATTCACCGATGGCCTATTTTGTACGGCAAACCTTGTTTTTAGGATTCAGTGGCTAGATTTTATTAAGGGGGACCTAATGGATTTCTGTGACTATTCGTCTGTCAAAAGCATATTGGTGTTGGCTAACAATAACAACTACTTAGTCACATTTAGGTCAGTTTGGCTAATGATAATGTTAGCTGCTTTAGAAAAATGTAGGTCAGGCTCATTGGAGAATAATAGTATTAATAGAATATAAGTGCTATCGCTAGGAAAATAAATCAGTGTCGTACGGTGAGTGGCTTAAGTGCTTTTGTATTCGAATAGTTCTGAATCCGATATTTGTGAACGAATGATATCGTTAGATGAGATAAATCCTTATCTCAATCAATCAATTAACAGCCTTAGTATGTTTCTTCCTAAACGTAGGCTACCTTCATGCTATATCATATGTTTAACCATGGAAGAGCCACGCTTTAGCATGAATGGGCCGGCTTGATAGAGTGATACCACACGACCTCACAAAAAACCGGCCTGAAACAGCACTGTGCTGTTTTATTGCGTGGTTGCGGTTACAGGAGGTCCAATCTGGGGGAATGGGGGGCTTAAAGGTTGGTAGCTCAATTGTGACTTCACTGGTGACCATGAGGTGAGCTCTCTGCTCGTCTGCCACCTATTGCATTAAAAAAATATGGTGGTGGTATTTATAAGAATTTTTTTTTGTTGAAGATCGAATAACTATTACTCAAGTGCTTAAGCTCCTTTTTTATGTCATAGGTGGTAGATGAGCAGACGGATCACCTGATGATAAGCGATTACCGCCGCCCATGGACCTGCCAACCTTTAAGCCCCCTTTTTTCCCAGATTGGGCCTCCGGTACCCTCACTCACGCAGCGAAACACAGCACAATGCGGCTTCACGCAGGTTTTCTGTGAGGCCGTGGTATTACTCCGGTCAGGCCAGCCCGTTCACGCTGAAGTGTGGCTCTCCCACGGTACTTAATTTGGTGTCATATCGATGTATGTGTTGTTAAAAGATATTTATACAGAACCCAGAGCAAACGAACCCACTCCCGCCATGTCCAGTTTATGCACTTAGACTGCAGCAAAGAAACGTCCCCTAATGAAATTTGGACGAGCTCTGGACATCTTTCTTTTTCCATATCACGATCTGGCTCGTTAGCGAGGTTTGGCCGTAGCCTTTTAATTTCAAATTACGTTCTCCGAAAAGATATACGAGTAGGTATATCTTTTGAAGGTTTGTGGGGAAGAAAATTAAGATGTGGGACGGTCGGTAAAGTATATCGATGACGGTTAAGTGGGTCGGAATGGTCATAAGGTAGGAATCTTTCGAAACTTAAGGTAGGGTCACATTTAAATGCACGATTGAGCCAGGCAAGTCAGTTTTATATCCATAAAAGCATACCATGTCCCATCACTACCACATGATGATTTCGGGCTGCAGGTTTAAAAGGAAGTACCTGTTATACTTGAGCCAACCAGTCGTGGCAAATTGTGTCATATTTATAAATAGATAGTGGCCCGCCCTTATTTCGTTTCGGAACATTAGTCACAAGCTTTACCAACAGATGGCGCTGGGCGTTGATTCCATCGCGCTAATGTTTTGCTTCTTCGGCTTACATAGCAAAACGTTGATATGACGATTTGTAAAAGCTGTATATAAGCCTATGCAAATAAAGTACTTTTGAATTTTGAGTTGTCTTTAGAATTTACATCTTACACAGACCAAATGCCTCTATAAATAGTATAGATCAATTAATGAAATACTCTATTTTTTGTCACGAATCATTGCGTTGAGTGTAGTATGAAATTCATACTAACTATGAAACAAAAAAATCGTCAGTTGATATTTTTTATAGCAATCTTTTGCAATTTATTCTTAAGTAAATAAGACACTTTAAAATTTCATCTTGTGTTATTACTCGTCATGTATTTTAAAAAATCATTGTTTAAGGATATTAAATACATATCTCTTTTCCACGACTTTACCATAGTTTTATAATGAGTACTAAATCTTATAAACTTTTGGATAATATTATCGATAATATCGTTTACCATCACTAGAAAAATACCTAAATGGCTAACGAATAAAAACTGTTGTTGAAACACGAAAGAATTAAAATGCAATTAGTTTCTTTATTCTGTCGAACTTTCATTCGGATTTGATTACAGAATTGCCAGTGGATAGGTTCAATTAAAAACAACGCTTCTACCATTTCCAGGAATAAATGATGTTTGAAAATAAAAATGAAAAAAAAAACGAATGAAAATCTGTTGATGGAATGCAAGGTGCAAAAAATATTAAATTCCACCATGTTTCCATTTCAAGATTTCCAATTTTCACTACCCCCATAATCTCGATGTATGGCGGTAATACTGTGCGTTTCTCGCGGAACTTTCTACCACGTACCACAGTTCTGTGAAACGGCTTGATTGCAGGAGTATTTCCCGACGGCTACGACTTAGGGACCTTCAACAGAACAGAATTTCCAAGATTGTCATTCCATCCCCATCATCTCGATGTATGGCGGTCTAATACTCTCCGTTTCTCGCGGAACTTTCTACCACGTACCACAGTTCTGTGGAACGGCTTGACTGCGGGAGTATATCCCGACGGCTACGACTTAGGGACCTTCAAGAGAACAGCGTACTCTTTTTTAAAAAGGCCGGCATCACATTAGTGATCTCTCTGATTTCGCGGATGTTGATGAGCGGCGTTGATTACTTTCTATAAGGCCTTTAGCATAAAAAATAAATTCCTAACAATGAATCATGCTAAATCTTAAGATGCCCGTAAAACCTAAGATTTACTGAGGTCTAATGGTAAAAGTTCGAACTTTTACCGCCATTTTTACTACATTACTAACATTTACTTTAAGGCAAGAGTGAACAGGCATCTTTTAGGCAAACGCGTATCATCTTAGAACTCATCGTCGCTTTCCATTAGGTGTGATTGTGGTCAAGCGTTAACCTATAGTCCAAAAAAATAGTGTGTCGCGCTTTAAAGCGACTGCTGCGCAAGAGGTTTTGTATCCCCGTGCTTCGGTGTACGTTAAGCCCTTGGTCCCGATCCCTGTACGGCCGTGTCACACTGGTGTCCCATCGGATTATGAGGGTAAGGGAAAAGAGAGTGCACTTCTGTTTGCGCACACACTTGAGCACTAATATATATCCTGCGTAAGTAGCTGATCGTTGAGATTGGCCACCTTAACCGAAATCGGTTAGAGGATATTATTAAAGTAAAAAAAAAACACTTGATCACTTTACATGAAAGTAAGGTGTGGGTAAAAAATAGGTTAAGTTTCCATTTACCAAATAAGTTGAACCTATGATTAAATGCTCTTATTAAAAAGCTCGATGTGTCATACAAGTAATGAAGGCAAGTGCATTGCGCGAGGATAGAAAGGAAGGTCCGCAAATCGATACAGCCTTTGCAATAAGATCAACCAGTTTTTGTGACATGTAATATGTAATCATCTGTATGATGATAGTTGTTGGTTCCGTGGTAACAATGTCAAAATTATTTTTTTTATTTTCAAGTTTATGTGTATTTCTATAATACAGGGTGTATCTGTGAACATTTACATCCCTTTAACCGCGTGTTCTACCAACCATTCTGAACAACATTTGTTCTACAACTTTTACAAATTCATCGAAATTTTTTTCGACTCCCCTTACAAAACTGGTGTCGCGCGTGTCCGTCAAAATCAAAATCAAATAATTATTTGCATAGGCTTGTACACAGCACTTACAAATCGTCATACATTTGAATGATTTAAGACTATTTATAAGTACTTATGTAATAATTTACATGTTAATACATATATATGTTGATACATAAAATATACTAAAAAAAGTAAATAAACATAATGCGATTCTACCACCGGCTCGGAAAGTTGTTTCTGGTCGAGAAGATCCGGCAAGAAACTCGCCAGTTACTCTTTTTAATCGCCAACTTTTTTACAATGGTTTAATATCCTCATACCAAGTCATACAGTCTCATCATCATCATCATCATCAGCCCATTTAAGTCCCCACTGCTGGGGCACGGGCCTCCCTCAATCACATGAGGGGTAATTGCCATACTCACCACGCTTGGCAGACGGGTTGGCGAGGGTTTTGATATAAATGCAGAGTATTCCTTCTCTGGGTGCTGATGATCATGCCAGCAGCTTTACCTTAGTCGCCTTTTACGACACCTCGGCAAGAGTGAGGGTGGCCTATTCTACTCTGCCGGGACCACACGGCTAAGTCAAAATTACATTTTAGTTTTTATTTAATCTATTTCGACTACAATAATAGTAATATCTTCCAATTTAAATAATTATTGTAATAAATAAGTCAAAATAATACGTGACGCTTTGACATATATAATAATCATATAATTAAATTTAAAAATTAAAATTCAATATAAAATTTGTCTATCATTCAATACACAACTTATTAGCGATATTAGGTACCTATGTCATAGTGCCGCGTCTTGGCAAACGTAATGTAGGGCGCCCTCTGGCTAGGTGGGGGGACTATCTGCGCAGGATGGCTGGCAAGAGCTGGATGCGAGAAGCCATGGATAGATCACAGTGGCGAACAATTGGAGAGGCCTACGTCCAGCAGTGGACTGCGATAGGCTGATGATGATGATGTCATAGTGCAACTGCAAAAGCTAAGGACATAATATTCCATCTTACTGCCACCATGATCGTTGTTTGTATAAAACTTATTGTGGATTCGTGATCTCATTGATTTATCTAATTTACATTTTTTTTTGTTACAGGTACGTTGCAGATCTTAAACTATTTCCAAATCACTGGTTGATTCTTAAATCTTGGTAAGAGAGTGAATCTAAAATATATCGTTAAAGTATTTCAAAATGTAAAATTTTTTCGAAGTCAAATATTCTATAGTTGACTGGCCAAATTATGTCATCATAATTTATTATTACTGATTACTTATACTACATCCATTAGGCAACGGTTTTGACAGACTAGACAAGCTTCTATTCTAATTGTGTTTGTATCTGGCACATTGAGATCAAAGATACGCATTATAATTGTCTATCTAACTATCTCTAATTATAATGGTTACTTTTAAGGTTTGATATAGTAAGTGTTCTTTCTCTCTTCTCATTACATGGCCATACCAGGAAAGACGATATAATTACTGTAGTAATAATTTATTTGACTTCGTATTTTATTATTTTTCGAGATACATTTTTTTTCTGAGTTTTCTATTCTGATAAATGAACAAATATTCTTATAACCTACAACAGATTTATTATATATTTTAACCCCCCTTTCAACCCCTTACAACCCCCTTTTCGCAATAAAAAGTAGCCTATGTTCTTTCTCAGGGTCTAGATTATCTGTATACCAAATTTCATTTAAATCCGTTGAGTAGTTTTGGCGTGAAAGAGTAGCAGACAGACAGACAGACAGACAGACAGACAGACAGAGTTACTTTCGGATTTATAATATTAGTAAGGATTATTAACTTGGAAGCCATTACAAATAGAAGCGTCCGTTGGGTCAAGCCTTGGCTCTCCAACCTTAAAAATGGAGGTCATTCTTACATACACTTTGCATATATTAAGTACGTGCAGTTTTGACTTTAAAAGTCTGTCTTATTGGCAACATGTAAATAAGAACATATTACTTAGTTCAAAAGCAGACTTTTTGATGTCCCAAGGATTGCATGCCTCAAGTGGCAATGGGCAGGGCACATTGCGAGGAGAACAGACGGTCGGAAAGGTCCTCGAGTGGAGGCCACGTACAGGAAGTCGCAGCCGTGGCAGGCCCCCTACAAGGTGGACCGACGATCTGGTGAAGAGAACTACACGCGCCGGACAACGCTGTCACCGCTTTACAGTGGAAAACATTCCATCACGGACAAAAAAAAAACTGGCAGTTCCTATTTCTGCCACACCATCATGAAATGTAACTCGCTACCGGCGCATGTATTTCCTCCTTCCTACAATATGGATTCCTTCAAACAAAGCGTGAAGAAGCATCTCGCAGGCCAGTATGGCAGCCCCAACGGACGTGAAGCTTTGACATCGCTTCCGTTGTAATTGCAACGTGGGCTCTTCTCTTGCTTACCATCAGGCTGAAGAGAGCCATTGTACTGTGTCATTATAAAAAAAAACATTATGGCCGGCTCATTGTTCTCACAATGACAAGGTTATCTGGAAGGAATCGCTACAAGCGATAATACCGCCTTATTGTTTTGTTTGTTGTTGTTGTATCATACTTGTATTTTGTTTTTGCAATATAGAATATCTATTATTGTACCTATCTATCTGGGGATCAGAAATGAGTATGCGACCCTAACCATAATGTTAGCTAGCAATAGGCCTTTTTCAAGGTCCTTCACGCTGATCGGTCCAATCCCGCACGGAATAAATTCCCGTGACCTTCACCAGGTTGTCGGTCTAACTTGTGAGGCTACGGCTGCCTCCCTCCGCTCGAAGATATCCGAAGTGTGTCGAAGAAATTTCCGCCCCAACGCCTGTCTGTCCTCCTCGAAATGTGCCCTGTACACTGCCACATAAGGCTTGCAATTCTTTGAGCTATATCTGCGACGCTAAGTTTTTTATCCTGCTTAGCTTGGTATAGAATGTTGTCTTCTTCTTCTTCTTCCTTGCTTTATCCCACTTGAGGTGGGGCTTTTGGCGCTAGGACAGTCAGTCCAAGAATGTTGTCTTCTTTTTCTTCCTTGCTTTATCCCACTTTAGGTGGGGCTTTTTGCGCCAGGACGTTAGTCCAGGCTTGTCGGGTCCACCATGTCCACTGCCTCTCTTTTTCTCCGGTATGTTTAGAGCTCTCCTAGTGAGGAGAGGACGAGTACGTAGTGACGTACTCATCTTCTCTATGCATGACATCACCGTACCATCTCAGACGGTTTTCGGTAACCGTGCCGAAAGCTTACCGAAATTACTTATACTTAGTGATGCTGAAAATTTGCTCGTACCCACATACTTTGGCTCGGAATTGACCAAGTTAAAGATAAACCTACAGCGAAAGACCATTTTTATACAACATCCATCAGAATCCTTTACAAGGCCAGTATATCCTGGTCTCCGTATTCACTTCATCGGTCCAAGGGTCAATAAAGGGCCGTTATGTTTTTATTCATGAGAGGCTTTATTTACATAAAATCCTATTCGTAACGGGCGTAGAAGAGGATTGCGTCAAATATGTATGAATAAGAGGGTTTATCAGTAGATCGGTACTAGTGACCTTATTGTCCAGTTGCACAGAGTAAGGGAATACAGAGACTGCGTGATATTTTTTATAAGTTGACCCATTTAATTAAATAAAAGGTTAACATAGCACATCCGTATCACACTTCCTGATCCTTTGAGACCACTGTTCCCACTTCCTCTCACCCATCTCTAGTAAAAGTAAGTAAAAAAGCATTTATTTTCCACTATGTTTACATGGGTATATAATACAATAGAATAAGGATAGCGTGGACTGGAGCCTAAACTAGGGAGACCCTGTATTTCAGGTCTCCAGGTCGCACGCGAATCGTCGAGTAATGTTCATCCCGGTGTAATATTACTGTGTGGATAGACGCACGCGGTAATTGTGTTGGCATGTGTGTTGTGTGTGTGTGTTTAGTGTGTATGTGTGTGTGCGTATTTGTGTGTCTTATCTGTGAATTCCATAATATTTAATTCCATAATATTTAATGTATAATTGTAATAAAAGATTCTGTATCGTTATAACTTAAATTCAGTAGCCATTCTTCAATAATATACTTACACTCAAACCTATTTTTATGATAAATACTCAAAATTTTATTTACTTTATTATAAAGATATGAATCTAGAAAGCACAGTTGTTTTGTGAAGAAAGCCGTATTGTGAGATCTTCCTGTCCTCTGGGGATCATTCGTCTGCTTTGGGATCCATTGTTATTATTTTAGTTGCTATATTTAACTATTTATTAATCATATATATTGTATGAATTAGTATATTCATATTTTATTTATGTATTTGCATTTAAACTTTCTGTGTAAGTATATAAATATTTAAGATTGCACTGCCCTACACCTTCATCAAGTGTCCTTTATCCAAAGGTTGCCTGAGAGATCGCTCATAGTGATAAGGCCGCCTTCGTTGTACATATCCTGTAATATCTAGTTTTAAGTTTTCAGACTTTATTTTGAGTGCAATAAAAGTATATTCATTCATTCATTCATTCATCCGATAAATGTGTGGAGGAATGGTCACCTCAGTTCACGAAATTTCTTAATTGAATTGATAGTTACAGTGATAGATTTTAAAATAAGCCTATTTCATTAGGAATCAATATCTTTTAAAATAAGGAATAAGGATACTATGTTTAGAGATGGAATAAAATTTTAATCGCTGCGTAATAAAAGATGATTTGAATCATCGATATTGCTTTTATAATGGCAACTCTAGATATCATGTTAATAATCAACATCTTACTTTATTTTAATACATAGAAACATCTTTTACACAGTTCCTTATTTTTTTTCTTCTAACGGATATCAATCAAACAGTAACTTTGATATCAAACAGTTTTGGCAATCATTAACATATAAGAAACTTTATTGCAAAATAAATTATAACTATTGCATTTTTATAGTTCTACAAATGTATCTAAAATCATTCCTAAATAATTTATTCACTACATATTTATCTTAATGTGTTTGATGTTAGATATAAAGTTGCGATACCAAGTTTTATAGCATATAATCTTTGTAATTGATACCGGAAATCGAAAGTCCTTATGCAAATTATTCATTGATTAATAAACATTACTCATAGTTATATTACTCACCAGTTAAATAATGCCTAGTGAAGAATAAAATTAAATAAAATAAGAACCAACAGACAGACAGTTTGTTCAACGACTATGCCCGTCTTCTGCAGGACGTGGAACTCCAACATGCTGCGTATTTTTTTTTGTATTAGGTGGCAGATGAGCAGACGCAGGATCATTTCACTTCAGTGTTTTTCGTTACATGTACTCCAAGGAGCTTTCGATATTTAGGGGGTTATGATTTAGGAACCTTCAAAAGACGAGTGTAAATTACAAGATAGTATTGGGCGCCGACTTCGGTAAAACCTTTTCGCGAGTGTACTGTTATAAAATGTGTTATTTGAAGTGTATAAAGTTTTAGAAAATATTATTTTATACTTTTTAGTTCGTCGTTATTGAAGGCGGGTTTTTTTCGCAGAATTTTTTTTTTTCAAGCTTTTCAGTGTATAAAAGTTTTTAGTGTGTAGTGTGTTTTTTTGTGTGTGTTTTTAGTGTGTTTTTTGGCATATAAAAATATATACATATAGAAATTGTCGAATTGAGAACCTTTTCTTTTTTTTTTGGAGTCGGTTAAAAAAATAATCTCCGTAATAATTTATTGAGATGCATGAAAAATAATATGTGTATTTAAAGGTATATTGTACTAGCTTTCGCCCGCAGTGTTGTCTGTGTAGTATTTGTTTCAGTTTATGTCTCCGGCACCTGACAGATTTCTGGAATAAAAGTATCCTATATCCGTCCCCTGTTCCTTAAAATCAGGAGGTGCTCGCATTCGAACCATGATCCCCTCTATAAAGGGCGCGTTCTAAGCCCCTGAGCTAGCCATGCTCTCTCATCTATCATAGCTGAGATAATGATAATGAATTGTTACTATTTAATGGTTTCTTGCATGCTTCTTTTCCTGAAGATTTTACTGTCCATGATCTTTGAATGGATGCGTAACAATCAGTGTTAGGTCAAAGTAATATCCAGCTGACCTTCGTAGCCCTGACTTAAATAAATTAGACTACAGTTACAAGTTTAAAATTGTTTTTCTCACGAAAAGCTAATTTAATATTAATAAGACATTTTAATGAGATCAACTATGTATGAATGAATTTTATTAGTGCTTCAAAGATTGCTTTCTAAAATATTATTTTTAACTCTCGCGTTATATAAATTACAAATAAGTGGAAATACCTCTGCGAAATTATATTAAGTATGCTAGACTACCGACTGAGGGGAGTTTAAAGGTTGCCAGCGCGCTTGTGACTCCACTGGTGTTGCCTCCACTGGTGTTGGTTGTCCATGGGCGGCCGCAATCTCAGTACCATCAGGTGATCCGACTGCTCGTCTGCCACCTATCACATAAAAAAAAAGAAAAAAGTTTTGTTCCGGAACCTTTCTCAGATTATTTTTAGCTCATAAGGGAGATATAGTTCGCTTGTCACCAGAACCGTTGGTTATATCAAACAGTAAAGATGTATCTTATTATCTTTACATTACTTATGACCCGTTGACCCTTGACGACCCGTTTGGAACAGTGGTAGTGAACGCTGCCTTTGGTCCAAGGGTTGCGGGTTCGATCCCCGCACAGTACAAACATTTGTGTGCATGAACATGTCTGTTTGTATTGGTCTGGGTTTTTCTTTGTATTATAAATATGTATTTACAAAAGAAAAGTATTATATGTATATATTTGTAACCCCACTGTTGATTCTGATATCCGTAACACAGGTGCTTGAGCTACCTATCTCGGAGTCGAATCAATGTATGTGATGTTGTGAAAAAATATATATTACTTATTATATATACAGATCAATAGGTACTTTTTTGCATTTTCGGCATTAAACTATTATTTGATTGTAAATTTCAAAAATACACAGATACCTAAGAACTAAAAAAAACCAGTAGGCGGAACACCTCAAAGTTTGATTACATTAGGATTATTATGTAATCAACTTATTGCTTGTCACTTAGCAATAAAGTCTCTAATTTGACAGTCCTGAGATTGTTGCGCCCACGCAGCTTATCTAGTCGTTATGACAAATCAAATTCCCATTCAGTCTTGGGAAAGTGATTCATAGCACAAGAAAGGAAGTGCTGTGATTGCTTTTAGTGATACAATAAATTAGACATTTTGTAAGCAACGTCATCATCACATAGTTATGCGCATAGAGTAACTTATACCTACGTATACTGAGATAGAGGCATCGGTCGGCTAGCCAATACCAGCGCCATCTAGAGGAAAATGACCAATACTCAACGGCTATGTAGACCGGCCACTTTCGAGAATTGGGCAGGGACGATTAAATAAAATATCAGAAATCATTTATTCCCTATAATTTATCAAAATTCCCAAAATCTTCATGATTTCTGGTTTAATTCCCATCTTTTTTTGAAACTGTTAATGTGGGTAGGCGGCTTGGGGTCATTGTTTCGGAAACACGCTTTACTAGCGCGATGTAAAAATGCATAGTGACATCTACCGAAACAACTCTGAACCACCAGCTTGATTGTTTTTTAAAGCTCTATCTGCTTTTTACAAGCTCCATCTAACGAAAAATGATGAAACATTTTTCCATACTCTGCTGCTGAAGTTATGAGGAGGAGGAATAATCTAGTTATGAGGAGATTTCGCAATAGAGAGCTTAAAACGAAACGTCCTGTAATGGACGAGGTATACGAGTCGCAACCAATGAGACGCACTGTGCACGTGATAGGGGCGGCAGATTTGGTTCTGAATTCCATTTCGTTGTAGGCCTACTCCTTCTCAAGTATGAACCGGGAACGCATCTACCCAGTGATTGCTTATCATTAGGTGACCGTTGCTCGTTTGCCTCTTTATCTTATAAAATGTCCTTTGGTACGACCGTCCCGAAGCAGTCTTAAAATACAAAATAATACAAATAGTTGACGCACTAGATCCGACTTCCGACATCTGATGCCTGTCCGGATACGTTAACGTACATCCATATAATTCATAATATGTATGCATATGTAGTAGTACCATTCTGTGGAATCGTTTTTCTACCGGAGTATTAGATGGCTACGACTTAGAGACCTCCAGGAGAAGATCGTACTCCTTTTTAAAAGACTGGCAACGCAGAAGCATTGTCTCTGATTTCCCAGATGTTCATGAATTGCGTTGATAAGAATCATCAGGCGAATTTTATAGCGTACACGTAGGTCCACAACATTTCCTTCATCATCTCAAGATGATGCTAAACGAACCCACTCGAACTCAGTCAGTAGCAAAAAACAAAGATTGTCCGCTTGTTTTACCAATAGTAAAAAAGTGATTTATTTACAGTGGATTTGGCGATGAAATAGATTATATTTGCTCGCCTTGACGAGTCAGATACCAGTGACTAGATACGCGTTCTGAAGGTTTCAGAAATACTTTTAGGTATAATAACCTACCATAAGGTGAATAATATATTATTTTAACAGATTGTTTCTAGTGGTTTCAAAACATTTTAAAGTTTGTTGAACTTTATTATGTGTTATTAAATTGCAAAATCGGCGCGTAGGGAATAGTTCATCGAAATGTTATGTCACATGTTGACATTTAATGAATGGGTATAATCTAATTTATTAGCAATTCTTCTTCCAATACAATAATGTTAAGTTATTTTAATTAATATACGGGTTTAGTCACTATTTAGCACATGGTCGTTAATTTGCAAACTTATTTGAATAGTTATAATTTTATGATTTTGACGATATTTTAACGCATCTGCCCTCACTTGATCTTGATGCGACTGAGATGAATACGATTTATAGATTTATTACAATTAAAGTGTGATTTATTGAATTTATATAAATATATTCACTTTAGTCTTAATGTCAATGAATTAGAATCGGATAGCTAACTCGTCTGGCGATAAATGTCTGGCCACTGAGTCCCAGTGGAAGGGGGCGTCGTAGAGGATGACATGCCAATAACTTCAGCAAAATGGATGCCTTTTTTGACGCTGGGGAATGCGTCCTTATGCATACCCTCCTGTTGGGGGCAGGTGGGTTATGTCGGGCTCTGCTCTGGCGGGGGCTTCTCCTAACGAGAAGCCAGCCAGAGGCATTCCGACTAAACCCCAGCAACGCTCCCTCATGGCCAGAGCGGGGAGGGGACATGAGTGCGGCTTGAGGAACCTTACTTCACATCCCTCCTCTGGCGCAGGGCCCACTTACACTGCCTCCCCCAGTTAAGCTGAAGGGTCCAATATGTATATCTAAGACGGTTCCAAGTGGAGGAGATATCAGCAAAACGGAACTCGGGTTTCAAAGTGACTGATTCAACACAAAAGTTAAGATGATACGATGATAAATAAATTTAAAAACGTTCATTCCCTTATAGAAAAATGGTGTTTGCCTGACGGCAAACAACCTATGGACGCCTGCAACTGCAGATTACTCGCATTTATTGTCACTTTCCATCAGGTGAAATGAGGTCAAGTGCAAGGCCTTTTTATAAAAAAAATACATTTTGTCGACCCTTTAAAAACCTTAACACTTTTTTTTCACAAACCTAATCAATATAGTCCCTCGGGGAGGCTTCTAAAGAAAGGGCAATCTATTGCCATTTGGATTTCAATATGTGATTATCTGTGCACGTTAAGCTGTTGGTCCTGCACCTGATTCCACTTCGCTCGTATCAGATTGGTATCCCATCGAAATATGAGGATAAGGGAATAGAGAGTGCACTGGTGTCTGCGCAAACACTCGTGCACTATACTATGTCTTGCATCGATGGCTGATCGCTGAGATTGGCCGCCAAAACAGAAATATCGGTTTGAAGTACATTGTCTGTGCTGAGGGCGAACGGTGCGGTCGTAAAATTAAGATGTTGGCAATATGTGCCGAGCAGTTCCTCAGAGAACCAATTTGTACAGGCGGCAAACTCTGAATCAACATTGTCATCATGTTTATTTATACATATACTTGGCGGTAGCCCGCCTCTGTCGGCAGGTAGTCTGTGGCTCCGTTTTTGCGTCCGCTCCTTTTCCTTTCATTTGGCCTTGTCGCGGCCGCGCATGCGCGGTCTGCTATACTAAGCGTTCGCTGTTAACATGCTTGCTGAGGTTCACCGCTGTCAGTAAGATATTTTTTTAATAAATAGACTGTACTGACTGTACACACATACTCATGGGTGTTTTCTATGTATTATAAGTATGTATATACAAAAGATTGCCGTGTGATCCCCGGCAGAGTAGAAAAGGCCACCCTCACTCTTACCGAGGTGTTGTAAAAGGCGACTAAGGTAAAGCTGCTGGCATGATCATCAGCACCCAGAGAAGGAAAACTCTGCATTTATATCAAAACCCTCGCCAACCCGTCTGCCAAGCGTGGTGAGTATGGCAACTACCCCTCATGTGATTGAGGGAGGCCCGTGCCCCAGCAGTGGGGACTTAAATGGGCTGATGATGACGATGATATACAAAAGAAAAGTATTAACTGTTTATATTTGAAATCCCGTTGTTGATTCTGATATCCGTAACACGTGTGCTTGAGCTACCTATCTCGGAGTCAGATCAATATATGTGATGTTGTGATTTTTTTTTATTTATTTATTGGGTTCCTATAATTATTAAATCATTCCAAATGGTCACAGTCACTGAATAAAGTAGTGTTTATTTATTTTAGATCCACAGATTCTTTCAACTTACTGGTTTTATGATTTTGTCAAATCTAAAGCTTATTCTTCATTTAATCTCCTCCTTTGAAATTGTCGTCTGAAAACCTTTTACACCTCAAAACAAAACCCCATCGCTGGGCAAGAGCTAATACCTTTTCATACCCATAGCACACCTTCTCCTATGCAATTTGGTTTAAAGAAACTCTTTTTTTCAAACTACAACGTCCAGAAACAATTTCCAACATTCCAATTATCATATTATATTATCTACCCTCTCTCTACGATCCGAAACCACCACAAATTAGTCCCATTAAAACCGAATTATAAATTAAAATCCTTCAGCAAAGATCCCGTAATAGGTTGTATGCACAGGTTGATCCCAAAAGTAATAGCCTGTGTGCACAGGGTGTAGCGCGCATGAATGGTTTAACAAATTACTGCACCCCCCCTCCCCTCCTTTTCTGAAGACAGGAAGCTAATATTTGCAGTTTGTAGTGGGGAAAATGTTTTACGAAAGCATGATTTAAGAATGTTGGAGTAAAATATTACTGTACCGTATATTTGTTTAATATTTTAATGAATTTAGTTATGAATTGCATATAGTAAATCAATAGTATAATAAAAACTAGAAAAACACGCTTTTATAAATGCACGTAAAAACCCATAAAAATCTTTTATAGATTATGAATCGTTCTAATTGCCTATATTTAGAAAGAAAGAAAGAAACATTTTATTGACAATAACAATACATAATTTAACAATAGGTTACCAAGTACTTAGTGACAACATTACAAAATAGGTGACCAAGTACTTAGTGAAGTATCGGAAATTCGCGATTTGGGCATTTATTTTGATAAAAAGTTACGTTTTAACACTCATATAGATAAGTTAGTAAAAAAATGTTTTAAGACTTTAGGTTTTGTAATTAGAAACACTAAACCTTTTAAATGTTCTCACGGTAAAATTTTGATTTATAATGCATTGATACGTTCTTCTTTGGAATACTGCAGTGTGGTGTGGAGCCCTCGTTATGAAGTGCATGTCAAACACATTGAATCCATACAAAAGAGGTTTTTATGGCATCTGACTTTTCAACATAATATGACTAAACAGCTTATTTCTTATAATGATAGACTAACTTACTTCAAAATTCAAGGTTTGCATAAACGTAGACTACTACAGGATCAGCTATTTTTCCATAAAATTATTAACGGTACCATGGATTGTCCTTTTTTACTGAATCAAATTAACTTTAATAGTCCACGTAAGTTGGCCAGACGTACACGTTACAAATTATTCTCACCAAAATTTTTTAAATCTAATCTGGGGCATTTTTCGTCTATAGACCGAATCCAAAGTCAGTTCGTTGGTAATGCTGCTAGTTCTGAGTTAGACCTTAGTTCCAGGTTTCTTAGGTTTAGGTCAGATTTCCTCTTTCGGGCGAGTGAATGAGTAGACAAATTTTCCAAATAGGTTTTTTTTTTTCTCGCGAAGGAAGAAATAAGGACTTATTATGTAGATAATAGTAGATTATGTAAGAATTTGGGTTTATTTTTCCACTTTTTTTTTGTGTAAGAAATAAATGAATATGTATTTGGAAAAGTTAGCCACATATTGCAGATTTGTTCCTCTTACAAGTGTAACATAAATAAACGTCTCGTATAATCATAATAAACTCATATTTACACTTGTTTCCTCTAAATAAAGTTCTTTTATATATTTAAATGAGATTTGATGATAGTATATAATATAGTATCGCTTCGCATGCCGTGGCAAACCTATAATTAAGTCACCACTAAGAATTTAATTACCTACTGCGTTAGTCTTAAGAATGTTGTAGTGTATGCCTTGTTGGTTGTCCAAATAAATAAATAAATAAATAAATCAGAAAACATAGGTAACGTTCGTACATTAAACCATAACAGATAAAGGTGAGTAAGAAAACATACGTAGGTAATACTTAGTTATACAATGAAAATATAATATTTCTTGGATGAACTGTTAACTTATGTGATTTTAATTGTAATATTTGATTGCAAAAGCGTAAGGAGTTGAACCAAGAAAGACTTGGATGCTGCGATCCTTGGAAGTAGGCTTATTGGACAAAATTCTGAAAACTATCTTAGGGTATTCATTTTTTATAAGGAGCCCTATAAAAATACTTTTCTGTTTTTATTTTAAATATTTTGATAAAAAAAACGAAAAAGAATATGCAATATTCAAATATGCCGCAAAAACGCGTCTTTTAGCAATATGGCGGTCAGTGACGTAGATTGTCCATAAATAAACATTGAGCTGGTTGGTGTTTCAGTGTTTCTTTCAAATATTTTTTTTTGTTTATTTCTTCCTATGAAGGAAAGGCAATCAACCATAGGCAGTAGACTTACGCGTAATGTACGTCACGGGCCGTTTTTAGTCACGTGACCCCTGTTTAAAAAATAATAATTTTAGAAGACGAATTTTGATGAAATAATGCAATATTTGTATCTCGCGTTATTACAAATCGCTCCACAAAAAATATATTACCACTGATGTTATAAAAGAAATGTATATTTTTATCACTGTAAAATAGCTTGTATTACATAGCTTGTATTAAAAATATCAAGAAAATTAAAGCGACCAAATAACAAAAGAAAATAGAACTTTCGCGTCCAAGAACTTATCATAAAAAGTTATAAAATCTCCATCCATAATTATGTAAAAACTCTCTATGTTCATGTAATAAAGCATTTTTTTCTTTATTTTATTTTTTAGCACCCTTAGTAAAACACCGACCTAACTCAAAATTTTAATGTGATGCTAAGTGAAAATAGTATCGGCTAAAATCCAGGGATGAAAGGCCATCTAACAACAATTTTGAGTTAAGTAAATAGGTAGACACTCACATATGAACACGAGATGAAATTTGAAGTGCGTTATTTACTCAAGACTACTCAAGAATAAATTGCAAAGAATTGCTATAAAAATATCAACAATTTTGAGTTAGGTCAGTATTTTACTAAGAGTGCGTTCGTTCAAGCGTAGGTACTGTGGGCTACAAAGCGATGGTTTTGGTTTGGACGCGGCCGGGGATAATACGCTAATGATCAAATAACTATATATAGAACCTTCAATCCGTTCAACTATTTAAGGTGACGGGTAGGGCACATTAGCGACGCCAATCGATTTTAATTTTTAGCTACCAAACCGGATCTATTTTAAACAATTTCGGGATTACAACCTCTCGGCAAACACTTATACTATTTATTAAATAACCATGCACAAACGCGAAAAAATGATTCACGCTAAAAGTGGCCGCATTTGGCGGTAGTCAATTTTTCGCGTACAAAAACGGACACAACATGTGTGCATGGCTATTTAATAAGTAGTATAAGTGTTGGCCGAGAGGTTGTAATCCCGAAATTGTTTAAAATCGATCCGTTTTAGTAGCTAAAAATTAATATCGATTGGCGTCGCTAGTGTGCCCTATCCGTCACCTTAACATTCGTCATTCGAGCTCGCATTCTTGTTCTAACCACAAATTGTCTAAGCGTAATGCATATTGCAATATCATGTTATATTGGCTTTGATATGATCGGTATTTTGTCATTAACCATTATGAGGTGCAAGGGATTATTTGAAGCTATATAGAAGATATATACAGCCTTGGGTTATTGCTTAATTACCCCCACCTGACTGTGGAAGAGCCACGCTGCAGCATGAATGGCCATGAGTGATACCACGACCTCTCAGAAAACCAGCGTGAAGCAGCACTGTTCTGTGTTTTGCTGCGTGAGTGATGGTACCGTAGGCCTAATTCCCCCGAATTCAAATTTTGGCAGCGCACTTGTGACTCCACTGGAGTCGCGGGTGTCCATGGGCGGCAGCAATCGCTTACCATCAGGTGATCCGTCTACCACCTATCACTTAAAAAAATACCTCTGGAGGGTCTCATTATGAGGGCCAGTGCCTCCGCACTTTCAGTCCGAGACCTTCCGGACGAAGCCCCCCGTTTTGCCTCGCCAACGAGGTCGGAAAGACCGAATAGTTCAAACTTGTCATCTAGCAAACTACCCTTTGAAACGGAATAAAACCAGACAATCTCGTTTTGTTAACCCCGACACCGAAATGGAAATAAAAGACTAGACTAAAAACAATGGCCGAACATTTTTCGATGAACAGCGGTCCCGAGACCCCCTCTTTCCCTTTTAGGGATCCACTGTGTAAATACGAAACCCCGTCCTTACGGATTATTGTCTAAACGTTATAAAAAGAGGTAGATAGCACAGTAAACAGGTACAATAATTTATGTAAATAGGGACTACTAGGAAAGTATGAAGATCCGTATAATACCATCATCATCATTTCAGCCAATAGACATAGGCCTCCCCTAATGTTCCCCACATAGATCGGTCTTGTGCCGCCCGCATCCAATAGATTCCCGCGAACTTGACCAGATCGTCGGTCCACCTTGTGGGGGGGCCTGCCACGGCTGTGACTTCCTGTACGTGGCCTCCACTCGAGGACCTTTCCGCCCCAACGGCCGTCTGTTCTCCTCGCTATGTGCCCTGCACATTGCCACATAAGGTATGCAATTCTTTGGGCTATGTATGATATGTTCTTATGTAATACCAGGTCGGTATTAATTTATTGACTTGGCAATTGCTCTAAATAGTCTTTTTTATATTATGTACATGGCTGTACGTACATAATATTAAAAAAAAATCAAAGTATACAAAACATTATTTTTTTTCATTCGTTTTTCACCTTAATTTCACCACGTGTTTGACACACGTTCGGTTCAATATCAATTGAGGAATTGCTACTGCCTGTGAGATGTTTTGTGTTTTTGTATATTTGCCGAGTAAATAAATTTATAACCGCCATGGTATTACATGTAGCTCACAACTTTTTACGGTAGAACAACAGTGACAAGTATTGTAATTAATCAAGACGGGAATTAACACAATATTTATTATGTGATACAACATTGTGTACTCACATATTTTGCTCGATGTTTCGGCTACGTTACAGCAGCAGTGGTCAGGAGCGTTATCACGCAATAAATATCGTGTTAGTTCCCGTCTTAATTAATTATAGTTATAATGCAACGCGAAAATCCAAAAAAACTAGAGCCAAGTATTGTTTTTAGACACCGTTAATTATTTATTGCTTACATCCCGAAAAACACATAATTCCATTCCAACCGTAGTTCATAAAACATTGTCCATAAACTACTTAGTCTGAAATCAGTATTTAAATTATTATTTAAAATTCTAGGGAGCTTTTATAATCATTTGCAGTTCTTGGGATTGTAACCTCCACGGTCACGACATAATCCGCTTAAAAGCCTGGTTGGTATAGCCTTAACTTCTTTCGGGGAGATGGATGAATTGTGGTTACAATGAATCAGTAGGTCAAATCTTGGTGTTACGTACGGGACCCTACATGATTCGTGTGCCGACTCTACCCTTGTTGGATTTTTATTTGTAATCTGTACGCTTATTGTGCGGGATAATAGTGATTTTAAATTAAAAGAGCCGCCAGCGATGTCCTTGTTTTTCAAAATACAACACTTAGGACTTTCACCCGCAATACGGGAAAATATATTTATTATTTTACAAAATGTTGTTGAACCGGAGTATTCACGATTCAACTTTTTTTTATGTAGGTATCATTTTAATTAGGAGAGATTTTGCCTCCCTATATGTGTTCTACCGCTTGTACAATGGTTTGTGCTCCGAGGAACTATTTGACTTAATGGCAACATTCGCATTTCACAACCGCACAGCCCGCAGTCGTCAGAGCGTCCACCCTCACACATTGGAACCCAAATGATCTCGCACAGTACGGTTTCAGAGGAATGTCCTCTCGCGAACGCTCCGGCTGTGGAATGAGCTGCCATCAGAGGTTTTCCCGGAGAATATAGCATGAGGCTCTTCAAAAAAGGAGAGTTGAGGTTTTTAAGAGGTAGGCAGCGCGTATGCTGGATCTCTGGGGTTGCAGACGTCCATAGGCTGCGGTTATCGCTTACCATCAGGCGCACGCTGGTCTGCCACCGACGTTGTACGGAAAAATATATCGATATTAACAAGAATATAATATTCATTTAGAAATTAACATTACCAATTAATACCAATTAAACGTGTTCATTCATAGTAACAATTTTGTATTCCATCATCATCATTTCAGCCAATAGACGTCCACTGCTGGACATAGGCCTCCCCCAATGTTCTCAACATAGATCGGTCTTGTGCCGCCCGCATCCAATAGATTAGATCCAATTAATACCAATTAAACGTGTTCATTCATAGTAACAATTTTGTATTGTAGTAAGTAGTTAATTCATCAATTCGTATTCAAATTTCATGCCGGCATTCGCGTATCAGTTCAATCTGATATTACTTATTAATGAAAAGCTTACCCTTTCAAATTATCATACAGTGATTTGCTACAAACAATATCTGTACTAGTGTTGTACTCGTACTGATAATAAAAAAGGACCGAATTGAAAAACCACGAATTGTAAAGTGTTAGATAATATTTTAACACTATACACTTCTCATCTCCCCGTTGGTCTAGTGGTTTAAGCACCAGGCCGTGATCTCGGGATCCTGTTCGGTTCCCGGGTCGAACAAATGTATGTTTCGAATTTTTCGAACATAGCTCAGAATTGTGATCACAAATCCGCATTAGGTAAGCGTAATTTAGCCTAATCCCATCATAGTAGCGATGACTTGATTTCTATACTGGAGGCCTTTGCCTGCAGTGGGACAGTAATTAGACTGATACTTTTTACTTCACATAACATTTTATAAAAGAACACTCGAAAAAAGTTGCTACCAAAGTCGGTGTCCCCAATCATATACTAATTTTGTAAATACAACATTCCAACAGTTAAATTGCTTGGTATAGGCGTAAACATCAGATACTCATTCTGCAGGGAATGTCAAAGTTTGGCACTAGTCCATTAATGTGGTCCTGCGCATTATAAAGGTAAAGCAGGCAAGTTGCATTGACTCAAAAGTGCGCTCTATGCACGTTACTATACCGTAAGTAAATAATACACTTAAAAAATTCATCTCGTGTTCAGGCTGGACTCGAACCCACACCTTCCACAATCTGGGTGAATTTTCTACCACTTAGACCACTGAACGCGTTATTAGGCCGACGAAATTTGTAAGTACTTGATTCGACATGAGCTGTCGATAGTATCATCAATATTGTAGGTATATTTACAAGTGTGTTATTGACTTAAGAATAAATTGCAAAAGATTGCTATAAAATATATCAACTATTACTAGAACGTGTTAGCAATAACCAGAACATCGACAACTGATAGTCCATAACTGAGGAACAACACTAATGCTAAATCGATATCCTAATTGGATTGCACAGAAACAGCGATGTAACTGACGCTTTAATTTCCTGCATTTGATGTTTGATACCAAAGACATTATTTCGGATCAATACACGTCATCCGTAATACAGCAGTATAAATTAGAAACTATGCTAGCTCATTGGATGAGAATACGTCTCCCATAGTCGGGGCGGTCATATTTCCAACAGTGAGTACACATAATGTGATACAACATTGTGTACTCACATATTTTACTCGAAGTTTCGGCTACGTTACAGCAGCCGTGGTCGGGCGTCTGCTTGATACCCAAATCTACTCCACATCACGACAAGTTACTCATCAATTATAGCTTCAAAGTCTCAATCAATACACCTGTGTTGTGTATGTAACACAACACAGGTGTATTGATTAGGAAACCGTACCGTACCGTAGGTACAGAGTATAAAAATGTTCCTCACCTTGAGGTAAATTTTCGCTTGCACGGCAAGAATCAGTTATACCAACATACCGTTTTAAAAAGATCTGCCAACCTTTTTTAAATTTTCTTTACATCAAAAGGAATCAATGTTGCTACAAGCAAATCTGAACTTTCTGATCTAACAGTTAAGCATAATTTTCTGTGCAACAGGTATTACTCTGACAAATTTATGAAAGGTTATAAGTGCTCATAGCATATCAAACGAATCAATTTGATAACTGACGAACCTTTTCATTCTACAAGACCTATACAAGATTTAAATGACAACCTTATTGCATTGTCATAAGATTCTCTAGGTGTTTTGCATGCAATAGGAAAGGAAATAGTTCTGTCCGATGAGTGATGGCATGTCTCACCATTATCTGTCTGATTGACAGGAACTGTATTGGGCTGTGGGAGCAGGTCTTAAGGCCTATTAACACGCATTGTTAGCCTGAGTTCAATTTGCACAGAACAATTGAGCATATATACGGGCCTTGTTACGCAAAGAACAGAGGAACGAGCAAAGCTGCTGGCAAAATCTAGGATTTCAATAAATCGTTTAATTTTTTTTATTTTTAATACTGTGAAATGAGCACATAAAAATAGTTTAGTTTACTATCAGCATATATACTGTGTCATCGCTACTATGATGGGAATAGGCTTGTTTCGCCATCGCCACGCTTGCCAAATGCGGATCGGTGATCACAAACCTGAGCTATGTTTGAAAAATTTGAACATAGCTCGGGAATCTGAGCCAGGACCCCGAGATCACGGCCCGGTACTTAAACCACTAAATTAACAGGGCTTCCACATACATGTCTATGATAAAATACGCAATGGGTGGTTAGATGTGCCTCTGAACAGCTGATATTGTTGGTATAACTTAGACACTAAAAGTCGTTTTAAATAATACCTAAACTGCCTGCAAGACTAGATTTAGACTCCAAACTTCAGCTATAAATTTTTTATAGACATAGTTTTGCAACTACGCGAAATAAGTACTGAAGTTATTTAATCACCTTAACTTCCAACTTGGAACGAAATATTATGCGTAAAATACGTAAAATAAATTTATTTGTTGCGTAACTTCCTACCAACTTCCTAATATAAAACCCGTTTGTTCTAGTCACTAATTTTTATTAAGATATGATTTTTCATGTAAGGCTGTTACATACTATTAGGTAAATTCATATTACATTATTCATGCATTTTTTGGTGTTGTATTTTTCTTTTTCTTCCTTGCAATGTCACGCATCGTTGGCTTGTAAATATTGTTTAAAATGATATCATATAAATGTACTTATACTAGCGGACGCCCGCGGCTTCGTTCGCTTGGAATTCGGTTTAAGACAGATAGATAGACAGAAAGAAAGAAAGAAAGAAGAAAGCATGTATTATTATAGACATCACAACACATGGCATACAATAGTTGTGAACACAATTTAGCACAAACAGAAAACAATTAAAATACAAACAAATAAAAAGAAAAAAGAAATATATACTCAATCATGTCAAGGCAGTGCCGAATAAATAGTGTTATGACGTCTGACACAAATGGCCCTCACTCAGCTTAAGTCACGGCCCAGACAAAGGCCATGACGATGGTTTTCAGTGAGAACAGAAAGTATCCTGTCACTCTTCATTCCTTTAACTATCTCCACTTTTAAAAATTACGTCAATCCGTCGCTCCCTTTTGCCGTGAAAGACGAACAAACGGACAGACAAACTCACTTTCATATGTATATATTAAATATAAATAGTTCTACTAAGTCAATTTACTATTGAGTGGTATTGATGCGTGTATATTGACACGTCAAATGCTGGTGGGAGCCATAGACATGCACTATAAGTCAGCGGAGTGTGCCATTCTCGGAAAAAACGTCACAGAGTGTGAAAGAGATCAAACCAACCCCGACGCAGATACTATACGGGTGCGGCAGAGAAAGAACGTGGCCCAGAACGTCATCCCAGTACTAACGGATTCGCGCAGTTTTTCAAGTATTTATTTATTTTTTCTTTTTGTGTTCCCTATTTTAAATTGATTGTATTATAAGCGTGTCGTGGTAGCCTTTAAATAAGGCAGCATCTTGGAATGTATATGTAAGTGTTACCTTCTACCGTGTAATGATGTAGGTATGTTTTGTTGACTATTCCTTATGAAAAGGCACAGTCTGTTAAGGGTGCATGTCTATGCCCTAACAAGACTGAGCCTTTTCATATTTGAAAAACCGCGCGAAGCCGTTAGAACTGCGGCAACGTGCTGGGTGACGTTCTTTCTCTACCGCACCCGTATAGAGATGCATTAAAGCTGCGTCAGGGACGATTGGATCTCTTTCACATTCTGTGACGTTTTTCCGAAAATGGTACATTCCGTTTCAAATGCGGTTTCTAGTTCACAAGCGTTACAGAATTTGTCCTATTTATGTCATTCGTGTTTGAATGGACAACATTTCAAAATTGCTAAGCTCTGAAACAAAAAATACCAATTCTTTGTTTACTTTTCCGCTGCTCGAATATATATTTATTCATTTTTTATATTGCTTATTTACTGAGAAAAAAATTAAAAACTAAAAAACGTAAGATGACGTCATCGGACGGCAGAACGTAAAATATTTCTTTGCTTAGCACATTATAGTTTTAAATTTACGTAATGCCAAACTCATGACATGTAACTGTCAAAAAAAAAGACAACTTGTCAACGTTGAATGTATGAATGACGTTGACAATGTTGACACTAGTATTATTTACCTTTGACAGTAGTACCTTTTTTTTATTAAAACAATGATAAGCAAAGGAATATCGCTGTATTCAGCCGTCCGATGACGCCATTTGGCGCTTACGTCTATTTAGAATAAAAAGAATTTCAATAATTATTTTATGCATGAAAATGGACAAATTTTGAAAAAAGAAAAAATATGGGTCTGTTAATTTTATGTCTACTTTCAAATAAAAAAACAATATGGACATGTTAAAAATTTGAAATGTTGTCCATTGTGTTTAAATGTATATTTTGTGGCCTATAAATAAATCTTTAATTTGAATTTATTTCGACACACATATATAAGACAGGAGAGAAACAGAGGTTTTATACACAACATTTTGACATAACAATACACAAAACAAAACAGTAACAACAAGTACATGCAAGAAAATGCGTGTGCCGAAACAGGCGCCCACTCAGCATAATGTCGTGACGTGCCAATAAATGACGCGTCACGACGCTGGTTTTCAGCGGGTTACCCGTGTGTCGTGTGTCTGTTGCGGTATGATAAGTAGGGTAGACAAGGAGAAAGAAAATAATAATAACATAAAATTAGCCGGAACAGACACACATCATTAGGGGCAGCTAAATCATATTAATGCTAGGAAGATAATAGGAAAACTAGATGTTAGGAACACAAAGAAGAAAAAGAGAACAAAAATATAAGTAGAACAATAACAATGAAATTAATATTCAATGTTAAATTACGAGAACACCAAGAAAAAAATTTGAATTCATTATAATAATATTGTTGGTTTGTGAAAAATGTCCACAACGGTATAACCGTATAACGATTACAATGACCAACCGTGTTTTATTTGTTAAACTATAAAACAACAATCTTAACAATAATATTTTATTGTGACCGATATCATTACTTTCTTATTTTTTACAGTTATTTGTCAAATACGTTTTTTTTCAATAAGAATTTAAATAAAGTGTGCAATTTTGACTGCAATGTGCCAATCGTTAAACCTGATGGTTTATCGATTGGCGCATTGGAGTCCGTTGTGGTCCGTCTGCTTGTATGCCACCTCCTCCTCATCTTAGGTTTAAAGAATTTTATTCTCATAAAAAACTACACGAATTTCACTAAAAATGAGAAATTTACAATTTACATGAAAAATTTGCTTGTTCTTCTGGTGCATAAAACAGGAGGAAATGTATTCCAGTAAATTCGCAACATAATTTTGACGACCCGTTTGGAACAGTGGTAGTGAACGCTGCCTTTGTTCCAAGGGTTCCGGTTTCGATCCCCGCACAGTACAAACATTTCTGTGCATGAACATGTCTGTTTGTATTGGTCTGGTTGTTATCTATGTATTATAAGTATGTATTTACAAAAGAAAAGTATTTTATGTATATATTTGTAATCCCACTGTTGATTCTGATATCCGTAACACAGGTGCTTGAGCTACCTTTCTCGGGGTCAGATCAATGTAGGTATGTGACGTTGTGAAATATTTGAAAATATTTATTTATTTACTTATAGAATAATTTCATTAAAATTATACAAACAGTTATATTAAAATAATTAAACAATTACATTTCATCATGAACTAACTAGAAATTCTTTTCATAAATTTACAAGTAATAAATTTAAATATTTTTCATATAAGCATGTAATTCCCGGTCACGTCCAAAGCTGTCGCTCTGGAGCCTGTATGCTTGGACCATGATTCAGGATTAGGGAATAATTTGTCACCTATCAAATAATAAAAATAATCCTGGTGTCCCGACCGGCACTCTAACGAATTAGGTACTTCTCTATCTATCGACAAAAAACAAACTCGTAGTTTTTTTCTGTCTCCCGACGTCTGACTACTATTCCTTAAATTCGATTCATTTTGTCTCTGTTTTTGTTTACAACCTCTTTGTCTCTGAAAAGGTTTTAAAGGTTAGTTTTCGACGGCTTTGACTATTTTTCAGCTGATAATGAGAAGGGAGTTGAAACGTCCAAAAGAATCTAAATGGATAAAATTTTCTTTGCGTTATCTTTTTTTTTATTGCACGGAATTTTAGATTTGCGCGTTACATTATAACTATAATTAATTAATACGGGGATTAACACGCAATATAAATACATATATACAATAAATATATATACTCATATATTTTGCTTGACCTTTCGGCTACGTTACAGCAGTCGTGGTCGCAATGGACTGGTGACGGCAAATTATTTATACCACGGGATTTGAACCTTAGACTCCAGTTATTGACCACTGAGCTACTGCTATAGTATAACTGGTAGGACCAGCCATACTTTGGCGTATTTGGAAATGACTTACCTTTCTTTTTAAATATAATAATGACTTGTTGCTATTGACATCACTTACCTTATTTGCTTAAGGTTGTACGAGCATGGTCTAGGATTTGGGAAGTCTGGTGATTACAATGACGTGACTGCCGCTGATCTTCACAACCCTTATACAGAAGATTCAATAAAATTAGCTTCAAGGTATCCCTAAAATTTAAGTTTATATGCCTACTCTTAAGATTGTAAAATTACAATTTTCTATATCAGCTATATCATCATTTATGTGAGCCAATTTCTACATCCCACACGTAGTACCACTCTTGTAAAGGTTGGAAGCTCTACACTGGAAGTTGTAGACGAGTACATCTACCTCGGACAAAAAGTCCAGCTTGGTAAGTCCAACGTCCAAAAAGAGGTCGATCAACGAATCCAACTCGGCTGGGCAGCGTTCGGGAAGCTACGCAGCATATTTTCAGCCCATCTACCGCAGTGTCTCAAGACGAAAGTCTTCAATGCGTGTGTGTTGCCAGTGATGACAAACGGAACCGAAACGTGGCCGCTTACAATGTGCCGATTAAGGAGGCTCAAAGTCACCCAGAGAGCAATGGAGAGGGCGTATCAGAAATGATGAGATCCGCAGGAGAACTAAGGTCACAGACATAGCCCAAAGGATTGCATGCCTCAAGTGGCAATGGACAGGGCACATAGAGAGGAGAACAGACGGCCGTTGGGGCGGAAGGTCCTCGAATGGAGGCCACGTACAGGAAGTCGCAGCCGTCAGGCCCCCCACAAGGTGGACTGATGATCTGGTGAAGATTGCGGGAATCCATTGAATGCGGCCGGCACAGGACCGATCTGTGTGGAGAACATTGGGGGAGGCCTATGTCCAGCAGTGGACGTCAAAGTACAAAAGACGTCAAGTGTACATACAAAGTTGCCGACGGGAACACGGAAAGATTACTAAAAATAAAAGTGCGAGGGCCATGTAATGTATGGCCCTATAAATTACTACCTGTGCGGATAAAGAATGGGATCAGAAATGGCGGCGCATCTATTCACTTCTCGCTCGCACATTATTTGCGTCTATACTCGCACCCCACGAGTGCGAGTATAGACGGAAATAGTGAGCGAGCGAGAAGTGAATAGATGCGCCGCCATTTCTGATCCCATTCTTTATCCGCACAGGTTGTACTTACTCAACTTAACACTTACATACGTGTGGGCTAAGAAATTCCTTTGATGGATGGTATGAATATACTAGAGGCCGCGCGCGACTTCGTGTGCGAGGCTGCCAAACAGCAAGCATGGGCTAATTACATTAATTAGTCCATGTTTTGGCAACCATGCCAAGGCAACCCCCTTTTATTTTTAGCAAAATTTTACACCATATAAAAAAAATACTATTCATTTATTTATTTATTTATTCTTTATTGCACAAGAAAGTAAAGTACAATTGGCGGACTTAATGCTATACAGCGTTCTCTACCAGTCAACCACTAAGCGATGCAGAAATATGTATGACGGCTAACTAAATTTATATCCATAAACATACATGTGAGTAATATATAATATGTCTAAACATATATACACAACTATATAATACAATAAACCTACTTATACTACAATTAACTCATAAAAAAAACAGAAACGACGAATACCGGATAACCTGCATTGTAAGCATTAAAGGGTCATTTAATACTTATAGTTAACTGTTTGGTCTGGTTTTGCACTCAAATTTTGTATTACCGCCAAAAGTGGCCGCTTTTGGCGTGCAAAAATAAATTCAATATGTCACATTTTACTAAGAAGGAAATAAAAAAAATTTTTCTGTCACCAAAAAACTAGTCGCAATGTTAATAAATCGCTATCACTTCTACCAATAACTCTGATTACTCAAACTCAAAGGAAAAAATTCTGTTGACTCAGCCGTCCCCCAATATCGAAGGCTGAAAAATTCATAAGAAACATTTATGCCGTTTTACAACGGGCTTTTGCGATTTTCCATTCTCCTGAGCCGGTCCATTTTCATAATGGGCGGCCCTTAAAGGGAATTACGGGATTCAACCGAAAAGTGCCGGTTTGAACCGGATAGTGCTGTGAAAAATACCCGGCTTTGCGCTGGATGTGAACCT
Organism: Marasmia exigua; assembly: GCA_019059595.1. Taxonomy (NCBI): domain Eukaryota; kingdom Metazoa; phylum Arthropoda; class Insecta; order Lepidoptera; family Crambidae; genus Marasmia; species Marasmia exigua. Next base: position 5,534,982 of record CM032469.1, on the reverse strand, counting down.
AAGTGATATGCTCCTTTATTTCTAAACTAGACTGCGCCCGCGGCGTTACTTACAACCCGTGCGGATAAAGAATGGTATCAGAAATGACGGCGCATCTATTCACTTCTCGCTCGTACACTATTTGCGTCTATACTCGCACCCCACGAGTGCGACTATAGATGCAAATATGTGTGCGAGGGAGAAGTGAATAGATGCGCCGCCATTTCTGATCCCATTCTTTATCCGCACAGGTTGTAGCTTTTTTTTTATTATTAATTTGAACCTTATTTCTCCGTGACATTATTTGCCAGTCAATCACAAGGCTGCCATGATTTATCTCGATGACGTACTGGATAAACACGCTTGTGGGTACTGTGTTAACATTGATAATAATAATGGTTTTAGTGTAAACACAATGCATCACCTTTAGGATAATTGGGCGGATTCGATATGGATATATTTTATGTCTAAATCGCAAACAAACAAATAAGCCTGTAGGATACCAACATGTAAATAAACATAAAACGGAATTATAATTTAACTATCATTACCTATTAACTCGAGAAAACCGTTTAAAATTATATTTATTGAGAAACTTTTGTTTTACAACTTTTCGAAAGCAGATACAATCTATGTCCCATGCAAAATGTCTAAACTAGTGAATGTAAGGTAACACTAGATTTACTACATAATTTAGTGATTTCATATGGGACATTTGATTTTATTGAAATGTGTGAAAATATCGATTTTTATATTTCGATTAATTCAGATGTCAAAAATTGTTCAAAATGATTAGCAGAAACAAATGTTTGTCAAAAGGTTGTCTAAAGATGTCTTTCTATTAATTTCTTCTATTTAAAAAAAAAACACGTACTGGACAGCGTTGCCATCCGCATACCATCCAGACAATGGCGGCGCGCACCGAGAGGTTTCGCTCCTCGTTCCTGCCCCAAGCCATCAAGCCATGGGCTGCTCACAGCTCATGTGTTTCCTTCATACAATCCAGGGTCTTTAAGGCGGGGCGTGAAACGGCATCTCAGCAGGCCATTAGGGTGAGGATGGCAGACACAGTGGGTACTTTGTTAGTACTTTTGTGTCTGTCAACCCCATATTTGGATTTCACGGCCGCTTACCATCAGGCGGAGTGAGGTCATCCTGATTGGCCTTTCTATAAAAAAACTAACTACCTGTTTTTTTTTCAAAACAAATAAAATAGGTATTATACCCATTACGATAATACACGGCGCGACACCTTTTAAAAAAGCAGAGCAAGCTTTTGCGCAATATTTTGTTTTGGCTCATATACATAATGTTCCACTATACACTTTTTTTATGAAAAAGGGAGGCAAACAAGCAAGCGAGTGACTTGATGGTAACTGATCACCGCCGACCATCAGCCACATCAGAGGAAATGGAGATACGTTGCCGGCCTTTTAGGAAGGTAAAGGCTCGTTTCTTGAATATCACTTTGTAGTACCGGTTCGGAAATACAGCTGCGGGAAATAGCATTAAATGATGTGAAGCTACCCGCTTCAGCGATTCAGTAGATTCAGCAGCGGGTATTAACTCAAACTACTCTTCGGAACACTCACCATGGTAAAGGCGGTAAGAGACACATAGAGAAGTGACTTCTCTCCGCAAGGCCAGAGAGTCTATGCGAATAGTGAGATTCTCGTCGTCGACTATTCGAGTTGCATGACGTTGAATAGTGTTGTTTTTTTATCGTTTACATCCCAAAAACCTCATAATAGGTATTGGCAATAAAGTCCATTTAGCATGATAAATCAACAAAGTAAGCAAAAAAAAAATCGGCTGTTATTTCCGGGTGGATTTTTTTCTTCTTTAGGTGTGGCTATTCACTCCTCATTGGTGTCTTGACAGCTCTGAAATTCTTTTTATTCTAAATATCGATATTCGGCTAATCTGCTTATCATTGTTTTAATAAAAAAAAGGTACTACTGTCAAAGGTAATAATACTGTGTCAACATTGTCAACGTCATCATACATTCAACGTTGACAAGTTGTCTTTTTTTTGACAGTTACATGTCATGGGTTTGGCATTTCGTAAATTTTAAAACTATAATGTGCTAAGCACAAGAAATATTTTACATTCTGCCGTCCGATGACGTCATCTTACGTTTTTAGTTTTTAATTTTTTCTCAGTAAATAAGCAATATAAAAATGAATAAATATATATTTGAGCAGCGGAAAAGTAAACAAAGAATTGGTTAATTTTTGTTTAGAGCTTAGCAATTTTGAAATGTTCTGTCCATTACTGCTGCCATTGTCACGTTTTGGATGTATGATCATTGAAGCGTCAGGCGAGGAAGGTTTTAGGATAGGTAGAGAGCGATGAACAATTAATATAATACACAAACATAAAATTGGGAATTTATTTATAATTTTAATGTTTATGATGGGAGAGGAACTTAACCAAGGAATATACATACTTTTTTATTACTGAGGGAAAGGATAGAGAACAGATTGTAGGGAAAGTGGAAGCTTTGTACTTAATAAGGATATCATGAAAGGATAAAGAAAAAATAAGGGACAAGTGAATAGGATATGTTCAATATTACCTTCTTCCAGACCACATTCACATATAGAGGAATCATAAATATGGAGTTTAGCCAGGTGGGAAGGAGATGAGCAATGACCAAAACGCAATCGGGAAATAATTGATGATATGACTTTTTTTAAACATATCTTTGAAAACCATGGTTTCAAAGAAACATTCTTCTAGAATTCGGGTGGATTTTCTATTTTGTATGGAATCTCTATTCACGATATCTTTTATGAGGTTTTCGTGCTGTAAACGCTAAAAAACTTACCTTATAAAAGTGTTCTTAATTAATTTTGAAAAAATAATATTTTCTTTCCTACGTGTTGGTTTTACTGTGGATGGAGTTTTACTTGCGAGAAATAAAAATTGTATCACGAAGTATTTTAAATCCTCTTTTGTTTTAATTTTTTCCTCGAAAGAGAACGCCACTTATCAAATCCTGGCCAGTTAGACAGCGGAGCCAACCATTAGTAAATTATGTTTCTTAATCTGTGGCGACGGCCGGGAAAAGCGCGCGGAGAAAAATTAGCCGCAGACATTTTGTTTTTAATTTGTTTCTGTTCTGTTATTTTCCCATTTGTAGTGATTGAATAACCAATTTATATTAGTAACAGCATTCTTATAATTATTTATGAATAATGTTCTGGCTATAGCTTTTTGTTTGCGATAAATATGTTTTGAAATTGAGTCTTTTTATCGGATTACCAACTCAATTTTTATTTGGTGATATTGATTGATTTTACATTAAAATAAAATAAATTATTATCTATACAAAATGCTTAACATTGTCAGACATGATAGGTATTTGTGATGCCATGAAACCAAATTATACCGAACCAAAGTATAAGTATAGTATACATATTTTTTTAATGTGGGTATATATGGGTAGTATTTATGACACGATTTAATTTAACGCCCTTCACAAAATCGAATGAAACCGTTACAATATTGTAAGTATTTTAATTTGAATACAGGTTATGTCATTTTCAAACACACCTTTTCAAATGTATTTGTTAAACGGCTTTGCACTGCCTTCCCGTATTACGAATACGCTATTTCTTTCCACTACCCAAAGGTTGTCTGGAAGAAATCGCTACAAGTGACAAGACCGCCTTATTGTATTTTATTTTTTATTTATTTATTTGGAAACAAACAGTCATTTACAAACTTTGCATAAAAAATATGATTAATAATAGACTTACAGTTTCACTAATTGCAATTAAAAACTGCACTAAGATAGACTTATTTAAACTTTAGAACAAACATTTTAGTTCAGCATAGACTTAAACTATCGTTACAATAAATCTAACATGATCATCATCAGCAACCCACACTCGTCCACTGCTGGACATAGGTCTCCCCTAATGCACGCCACTGCTTCCGATTTTCGGCCACTCTCATCCAGCCAACCAGCCAGCCTTCGAATGTCATCATCCCATCTTGACGCAGGGCGTCCTACACTATGCTTACCGAGTCGCGGTCTCAAGGACTTTACGGCTCCAACGGCTGTCAGTTCTGCGGCTAATATGACCAGCCCACTGCCACTTCAGTTTGCTAATTCGGTGGGCTATGTCGGTGACTCTGGTTCTCTGTCGGATTACATCATTTCTGATGCGGTCCTTCAGAGATACTCCGAGCATAGCCCTTTCCATAGCTCTTTCAGCGACTTTGAACCGGTGGACTAGTCCACCGGTTCAAAGTCGCTCGTTTACATTTTTGCTTTTGTTTATCATCTAACATGATAAACAAAAGCAAAAATGTAAACGAATTTAGTTAGGGAAAATCTGATTTTAAACAAGTTTCTAACTTTAAATTTAAGTAAGTAATTTGAAAAAATTAAAATTTCGATATTACACATTTACTACACGTTCACTTGTGCAGAGACAGCCACACGTTCGGTCACTTACTTACAACCTGTGCGGATAAAGAATGGGATTAGAAATGGCGGCGCATCTATTCACTTCTCGCTCACACACTATTTGCGTCTATACTATATCCGCACAGGTTGTACTTACTTATTGTACTGTCTGTTGTTGTTGGATCATACCTGTATTTGGTTTTTGTGCAATATCTATCTATCTACTTAAACCACTTGACCAACAGGTTGTAGTATGCAATTAATAAATAAATACTAATAATGTTTCTTTTTTTTTATTACAGTGGCCACCAAGATTGCTAAGGTGGACGATCACAATTCTACTTATAGTCGCAGTCATCGCCCCTACATCAGACTCTACAAGTAAGTATGAGTAAACGATTCATAATAAAAAAAACATTTCTAAACTGTATATCTATACTATTTATAAATAAGTAAATTCTGAAGACCTCGACAACCGTGACTGTGGGAAAGCCACGGTTCGGCATGAATGGGCCGGCTGGAGTGATACCACAGCCTCACATAAAACCAGCGTGAAGCAGCACTGTGCAGTATTTCTCTGCGTGAGTGTCCTTGGGCGGCGGTAATCGCATTCCAACAGGCGATCTGTCTGCTCGACTGCCACCTATCATATAAAAAAAAACAACACTGATAGGCAAACCGAAAAAAGCGAAACACTAGCGCGATATTATCGACATCCAGCGCCATCTATTGTTATGATTTGAAACGAATGTCCCGAAACGAAGTATCAGAATCAGAATAATTTATTGAAACATAGCACAGTGCTGCTTCACGTTGGTTTTCTGTAAGGTTGTGTTATCATTCTGATCGAGCCGGCCCATTCATGCCGAAGCATGGCTCCCTCACGGTCGTAAACAAATGTAGTCAAGCTTTAACCTATCATCAAAAAGACCCAATTTCAAATCAAAATACGTTTTATGTTATTTTTTTTATATTGGAATTCATTTTGTGTAGTGTTCGTCCTACGGTGACCAATTACCATCATGTAACCCGCTAGCTCGTTTGCCTTCCACTTCCATTGAAAACATGTTCCCATCAAATTTAATGATGTTTTTATTGTTTCAACATCGTAAACAAAGCAATATGAAAACGGTGAAACCATACCTGCTACAGGATTGTATCCATTAAAACCATTTCTTTCTTACACATTATTTCAAAAAATTGCCCCAAATAGTCTTTCCCCAAATTTAAACTCTATCCGAAAGAGGTAAGGTTCTTTTTAGAATGAGTCAGTAAGTGGGGCTATTAGTTACTACGCGTCCCTCATGTGCCTTTGAAATTCAGAGTGTGCAAGGATTTTATTACTTGGAACAGATTGGAAAATAGTGGTCGTGTACCTTCGTAAATATGTACAGAAGGCAGCAAAGCCACTCCATTTTCATCCTTATGTCCAAAGCTTTAAGGTTCGTCTAATATTTTGTGCTTGGTGTACATGGTCGATCGCATACAGTCCCTTGTGGTATGAAATTCTCTTTTGTTGGCTTTACCTGATTGGTTCATGTTTAAATGTTTTGACGGTTATTTGGTACCTCAGATTCAACAAGGTTATTGTTCAAATTACGTATTTTAGTAGGTAACAATGTTCGTAGTCTGTTTTTAGAATAAACAGAAATGAAATTACCTCATACAATTTTTTCTTTGTTTTCATTGGTCGCGCTGATTTTTACCTGTAAATGAATTATGTCGCTTTGAGTTTTGAACAAACCGATCCTATTTAGTTTATGAAAAAAAATATATTTTGCAAATTTATTTTATTACGTACTACTGGCTGAACCATATTAGTAAGTAGAGACTATAAATCATCCAACTGCTAGTCTTGTATCAGAAAGAAGTGACTAACAGATCAAAGTAAACAAGTTTGTCAATACATGCATGCTCCATGGCGTACAATGGATCAAATAGCTCTCTCTTAATTCATTGTCTCAGTACACAAAAGGAAAAGAAATCCACCACCACATTCGCTACATGCCTTTTAATTAACAAATTCTAATAAAACTGAATCAAAACTATTTATCTTCATCTCTGCATGTAATTCCTAGTTGCCCTTATTCATCTTTCAAACAAAAAAAAACAAAATCAAAATCGGTTCATTTGTTATGGAGCTACGATGCCATAGACAGACACACTGACACACACATAGACACGTCAAACTTATAACACCCCGTCGTTTTTGCATCGGGGGTTAATAAATACATTTTTTTTATTAACATTTTTTTAACGTAAAGTTGTTATTAGATTAAGACATTTTTGCAATAGAAATAGACATAGAAAAACGTTTATTTGGCACCAAAAAATCACCTTCTATAAGGTATCTAATTTAAACACATAAATAAAAATAATGGTTCAGATGGTTTGGTTTCTCTGTCTACTATGATTTGATCACAAATAAAAATCATGGTTTTTGTCATCTGACTCCCTTTCTAAGGGTTACAAAGGTCAGACGACGTTCATCTTATTTGAATTACCAACTTTGTATCTCACACAAATGTCTCTGTGGTACCGCCGTTAGCGCCTTGGGGCACCACGGACTCTCCTGTGTAAAAAGTGCCGGCCGTCTCTCTAGGCATTCCTCATTAGAAAGAAAGAAAGAAAAATATTATTTTGGACATTAGAACACTATATACGAGTACAACATTATTACAAAAGAACATACAAACAAAAAAAAATAGATATAGAAAAAAAAGAAAACAAAACAAAGGAAAAACAAAATAAACGAACATCATTCATAAAGTCATTAAACGACATTATCCGTCGGTCGCTTGCCACCATCAATGCGCCGGCAAACCTGGAGCCGAAAGGCATTTTTTATTGCCTTAATTTTCTTGTGTTTTTATTCAATAAATGTATCTCTTCCCATATCCTGAATCATGGTCGAAACGTACTCCAGGCTCCCAAGCAGTGACTTTAGACGCAACTCGGAATGAAATGCTGAGATGATGATGATTAAAACTGATACCAAAATTAATACCACTTCTCTTTCCAGCCGTCAGACGAAGACTCCGGAAGCCCAGCAAAGTCTCAACATCAGTCACGTCCAGTGTATCAAGATCTACCGACCAGGTCATCTCAGCTAGCGTGAACAGGCCAAAGATTCGTGGTCGGCCGATCGCCAGCAGGAAGTCTTCTGCAGCGATAGACAACTCCGTGGGCACCGATGACCATAAGGATAAAGATGGGTACAAGGTTGGTAACTGTGATGATAAAAAATAAATTTATGACATTTTTTAGTATTTGAGGGTAATGCACACCGAATACGGTCACACTACCGTGGGAGAGCCACGCCTCGGCATGAATAGGCTGGCTCGACCGGAGTGATACCACGGCCTCACTGAAAACTTATAACACCCCGTCGTTTTTTCGTCGGGGGCTAAAAACCGGCGTCAATCAGCACTGTGCTATGTTGTGACTCCACTATTGCGGGTGTCCATGGGCGGCGGTAATCGCTTACCATCAGGTGATCCGTCTGCTCGTCTGACACCTATCACATGAAAAAAAAATTAAAAAGGTGAGAGGTGCATGCTCGGATTCGAACCATTTAGTATTAAGTATGCCACCTCATACTACAACGCCCCGTTGGTCTAGTGATTTAAGTACCGGGCCGTGATCATCCGGGTCAAATGTAGGTTTCGAATTTTCCGACCATAACTCGGGTTTTGATCACTAATTCGCATTTGACAAGCGTGGTGATTAAGCCAAATCCCATCATAGTAGCGATAACTTGATTTGTATGATGGGGGCCTTAGCCCTGTAGTGGGACAGTATATAAGATGCCAACTCAAACTCAAAACAAATCAGCTGTTTTTCAACTATGTACAACAAGCAACATGTATTGCCACGAACTCGAACTGACCTTCGCACATTAGTTCGCACATTAAAAAGGTCTCAAACGGACATATCCTGGCGACAGAGATAAGTCGCTCCAATACACTAAAACACGGATATAAGCAAGCTTTTTGAATGCCCAAGAGAAGTGGTTAGCCTTCGCAGCTCTTATAAGTTGAAAACGCTTGTACACTTGGCTTGTTTAAAGCGTTAAACAATATAATAAAATGTATACTTACTTTAGAATAGTTACTTACGAGATTTCTACCAGTATTTCTGGACATTGATAACGTCAATCCTGTTTAAATGCCTATCGCATTAGTCTTTGCATATAGTCGCATTTAGCTCTGCGTATTTCTTCAATGTTGAGTTGTAGGATTCAGACTCATAGGTCCGATGTCCTTAGTCTTCGGGCTCTGAGAAGAGCCGTTTCAGTAGATTGTTATTTGACATTAAATTTTAGTAGTTTGACATTTTATTTGAATAATTTGACATCATGTAATAGTTCGCTATCAAATTTTATCTCGCTTATTTTATAATATCATACGAATAAATAAAAAATCTACCCGTTTTCAAGTATTTATTTGCAAAGTAAGTTTACAAAGATAATATAATATATATAATATTTCACAACATCACATACATTGATCTGACTACGAGATAGATAGCTCAAGCACCTGTGTTACGGATATCAGAATCAACAGTGGAATTCCAAATATATACATATAATACTTTTCTTTTGTAAATACATACTTATAATGCATAGTACACAACACCCAGACCAATACAAACAAACATGTTCATGCACACAAATGTTTGTACTGTGCGGGGATCGAACCCGCAACCCTTCTATCAGAGGCAGCGTTCACTACCACTGTTCCAATCGGGTCGTCAAAAAGATGGTCTTACAATTGATATTACAAATGTACTTATGACCATGTACCTTATTTTTGAGTTTCCGATATTACGGCGCTGTTGCAAGCGCCATGGTCACGGAGTAACTGAAGTTTTTTGCGAGTAAGTTGTTACTGGCAGACTTATGTATCTTGTAAATAAATAGTTATTTATTGGCGCTTTTAGAATAATCTAATGTTAGTGATCATGAAAGTTTAAAACAATATGTACACTTCATCATCATCATTTCAGCCAATAGACGCCAATGTTCTCCAGACAGATCGGTCCTGTGACGCCCGCATCCAATGTGCACTTACTATAGGAAATATATACTTACTACATATCGGATAGGAATATGTACACTTACGTCGCACTCAAATACCACGGCTGCGCTCCCCGCTGGGGTCCCGGGTTCGATCCCCGGGTCAGGCCAAAATTTGTGCCTGAGTTTTTCTGTTAAGAAATTCTCAGTGTCAGCCCGGATCGTGGAAGTTGGCGGTCTTGTACCCTCTTGCCTCGGAAAGCACGTTAAGCCGTTGTTCCTGCACCCGATCTCTCTCCGGTCGTGTCAACTTGTGTCCTCATATATGACCTCAAGGGAGATAGAGAGTATAAAGGGTGCACTTGTGTTTGCGCACACACTTGAGCACTATAATAGACCGTTATTTTTTTATCGTTCATATCACGAAAACCTCATAAATCGTGAATTAAGTCCATTTTGTATGTTAGATTAACATAATAAGCGGAAAAAAAAAAACAGTTTTATCATACATTATAGCCGCGTGGATATTCTATTTTGTATGGAATAGCAGATTTTTTTTTCGCTTATTTTATTGATCTTACATGCTAAATGGACTTCATCATCATCGTCATCGTCAGCCCATTTAAGTCACCACTGCTGGGGCACGGGCCTCCCTCAATCACATGAGGGGTGATTGCCATACTCACCACGCTTGGCAGACGGGTTGGCGAGGGTTTTGATATAAATGCAGAGATTTCCTTCTCTGGGTGCTGATGATCATGCCAGCAGCTTTACCGTAGTCGCCTTTTACAACACCTCGGTAAGAGTGAGGGTGGCCTATTCTACTCTGCCGGGGACCACACGGCTATGAGGTTTACGGGATGTAAACGATAAAAAACGATGTATTTCCTGCGAAAGTGGCTAATCTTTGAGATTGGCCGCCATAGCCGAATATAGTTATAGGATATATAGTACTTGTATTGAAGCCTAAAAAACACTGAATTAACTCCTCAATTTGCTAATACTTGTTTGTCGCTGCGAAAAATACACTCCACCCTCTACGGCAGGGGCACTCCGGGTCATTTTTTTTTTAATTCTCACAACATCTCATACGTTGACCTGATTCCGTACTAAGTAGCTTAAGCACTTGTGTTACAGATATCAGACAATAGAGGAACACAAATATATACTTAAATACATATATTACACCCAGACACCGAACAAACACAAATGTTCATCGCACGCATGTTTGTCCAGGGTGGGGATGGAACCCACGACCTTTGGTGTAAGAGGCAGGGTCACCACCAATTGCGCCATCCGATCATTAATTAATGAATTAACTTTTTGTCCGCTATAAGTGACTTGACTTATCAGCTTTTGTAATAAAAAAATGAAACTTTAATCCGATCCTGAAGTCTATGCAATCAAAATGACAGGCAGAAGCTGGCTACTTAATAAACAGAAATGAGACAGCTAAAAATTTCTTTTGTACCTATCTGAAAAATGAAGAAAAAATCTTCACTTTGCCTAGTCATACCTGTAGTACTTTCAGGATACTTTCAGGAAAGCTCTTGTTATATTGTGCCTGTAGCATGGAATACTTGGTAACAATTATCTAAGCACTTACAATTTTTACAAAGCAGCTTTTACTTATGGCTGACGTGCCCATTTAAGGTAATAAATCTTTTCTTTTCCTAAATGTCAGGTACAAATAATTGAAGCCTTCAATGTCCTAATTAAAACTGAAGCCAGTATGATATCCTTATTATTAAATACATCCCTTTTGGGATTAAAGCCCATGACCTACGGGTTTGAAATACAACGCTCATAGTACCTACGCAGGTAGTACCAGTTTTAGTAGTAGAGCTGAATCTTTTTTTAACTGATAGATGGCAGACAAGCAGATGGATCACCTGACACCCGCAACATTATCACAAGTCCACATCTTTCTAGTTGCGCTCCTGTCGTAATTATAACAGCGATTTTTGTGACTTAGATCAATTTAACACTACACTGCGAGCGTATAAAAAGGCTGTTGTGGGTAAATTGTCTCCTGATTTTACAAAGTAGATATTTGTCAATTGCTTAATTCTTCCTTTTTGTTAATATTACGAACAGCATGTTGCGGTTTTTATAATTATTAGTTATTAGTGGAAACTTAATTGGTTTAAGATTATGTTTTTGTGTGTTAAATATTGTTATTTTAAGTACTGTATGTTTCCTTACACTAAAGAAAATAACATACCCCGGCAGAGTAGAATAGGCCACCCTCACTCTTACCGAAGGTGTCGTAAAAGGCGACTAAGGTAAAGCTGCTAGCATGATCATCAGCACCCAGAGAAGGAAAACTCTGCACTTATATCAAAACCCTCGCCAACCCGTCTGCCAAGCGTGGTGAGTATGGCAATTCCCCTCATGTGATTGAGGGAGGCCCGTGCCCCAGCAGTGGGGACTTAAATGGGCTAATGATGAAAGAAAATAAAATAAAATAAAGTCCATCACTACTCCTTCTGGTGTTTCTGATGTCCAGGGACGGCGGTAATTGTTTACCATTAGGTGACTCGCTTGCTCATTTGCCTCCTTTTCTCATAAAAAAGTGCGCTGTTTTATCTCCCCCGATTAGGTGTCCCCACTCACTCAGCTTAACACAGTGCAGGCGCTTCTTCACAGCGTTATTCAGTGAGGTATCCTTCCGATCGAACTAGCCCATTCATGACAAAGACTACACTCTTACGGACATAAATGACGATCATACACCACGCAGGCAGAACCAGTTCCTACCGGTTTACCTAGATAGTAGCTAAATTATGTTTTATGTCCTCATTGTTACAGATTGTCTGTTATTACACCAACTGGTCCCAATACCGGACAAAGCTGGGCAAATTCCTCCCCGAGGACATCCAGCCGGACCTGTGCACGCACGTTATCTTCGCCTTCGGCTGGCTCAAGAAGGGCAAGCTCAGCTCCTTCGAGTCTAACGACGAGACCAAGGATGGGAAGACAGGACTTTACGACAGGATCAACGCCTTGAAGAAGGCGAACCCGAAGCTGAAGACTCTTTTGGCTATTGGTGAGTTTTTAAAAGACTTCAGTTTTTGTTTTTAACCTACGAGTATATGTATGGTAGGGAAATCTGGTGCTTAAACACCTGAAGAGCAAAAATCGCTTACAGCTTCCATAGTTTTTTGTTTGAAATCACACCATTTTTGCCTTGTGCGTGCAAGCGATTTTCATTTGAAGACGCCATTTAAATTTTACATAAAATTTACAATTTACAGAAAATAAAAAGATTAAATCTATGTATTCCAGGATATTTTCCTTTCACTATAATCTCAATATTTTTAAAATTATTTGTGAAGCTTTGCTCCATGGTAGGTTTTTTCTCAAATTTAGAGTTCAGTGTAGAGCCAAACTCGTGCAAGAGCAAATCTATGGATGATTAAAAAAAACTACAATATTTCACAAGGAGCGATTTAACTTTGGGTATTTTACCAGACACCTTATTCAATATGTTTTACCTTTCGATTCGAGTCGAGGAGCATCGATTCATTTTGTCAAAAAAAAAGTACAATAGAGAATATTTATAGTATAAAATACAAACATTTGATGCGGTTTAAAAAAAAGCATATTTTTTTCGATTCTGAAGCTATGATACAGATGTATGTGAACTATCATTCAAACACCAGCAGAAAGTACAAGTACAATACTTCATCTCGATCAATAAATACTCATATTTGCTTGTTTTTACACGTTATGTGATATTAGAACTGTAAGAATCTCAGTTATAAGACTTACAACGTATATACATTACATAACGTGTCGATGCGTAGTAAATATCTGGGGGGTGCCTTTTGTACCTTTGACACTGCACAAAACCAAATCAAGGCGATTTTATTCGCGAACTGGAAAATAAAGTCGAATAAGAGAACAACATTTATTTTTTATTTATTATTATTTGCATTACATATGACTATATGACTAGGTATGTGGTAACATTACACAATCAAAAGAACATATGCGCCTTGGTAGGCATCGCAAATTGGCATAGAGAGGAGCAGACATTTCTTATTTTATTTACTTAGTATTTGCTTTTGATATATATTCTTCTATGTTATAGTATTATTTGAAATTTGCAATATATTTATAATCCATACGTACTTATTTTTTCTTATATTTTATCCTGTAAATATTCGTTCACTGAGTAGTAGCATTTATGAGTGAGTAAATCTTTTAATAAATGAATGAACTTATTGTAATTATTTTCGTTTTTTATATAGCTTGGCAATTTATTATATAATTTGATCGACATCGGGTAAGGGCCGGAGCTATGTAATGTTAATTTAGAAGTAATTTGGATGAGATTATTTTTATTGCGAAGTACATTCATGTTGAATTCGTGATCGATCTTGATGTCATGAGATTATGGCTACGGCGGCCAATAACAACGATCAAACACGTACGTAGGATATATTATAGTGCCCAAGTGTGTGCGCAAACACAAGTGCACTCTATATTCCTTTACACTCAAATTCCGATGGGATACCAGAGCGACACGACCGGAGAGGGATCGGCTTAACGTGCTTTCCGAGGCACGGGAGTACAATACCACCAACGTCCAAACTCCGGGCTGACGCTAAGAATTTCTTAGGTATACATTTTTGGTCCAACCCGGCGATCGAATCCGGGGCCTCTTGCGCAGCCGTCGCTTTAAAATGCGACCCACATACCACTGAGCCACCAAGGCAGTCAAATATATATCACATCGAAATATCGAAGCAAGCAAAGAGTTTAGCGTCTGTATTTTTTAAAAGATAAACTCTCAATTACCTAAGTTTATAACCCACTTCAAAATTTCATCTCGTGTTCAGGCGGGACTCGAACCCACACCTTCCACAATCCGGGTGAATGTTCTACCAATTAGACCACTGAACGCGTTAATAAGCCGACGAAATTTGTAAGTGCTTGATTCGACATGAGCTGTCAAATTTTTAAGCGTGTTATTTACTTAAAAATAAATTGCAAAAGATTGTTATAAAAAATATCAACTATCTTAATTACCTGTTCTTGGGTGTATAAAAACCAACTGTTTAGTAATCACTTATCAGTTTAGAAGTTCTTTTTAACCCCCGACGCAAAAACGACGGGGTGTTATAAGCTTTAAGTTTGACGTGTCTGTGTGTGTGTATGTCTATGGCATTGTAGATCCCGAGCAAATGAACCGATTTTGATTTTGTTTTTTTTTGTTTGAAAGATGAATAAGGAGGGAGTGTTCTTAGCTATGTTGGATGAAAATTGATCCAAGATGGCCGCTGTCACAAAGATTTTGATTTTATGTTTTAACACAACTCCCACAATATGGGTATCATATAAAAGGGCTTGAGTAGCAGAATATATTAATTGTGAAAAATTTCAAATCCAAGATGGCCGCCGTCAGAAAATGACGAATAACCTATTTGTTGTTCCAACTGCCTCAATATAGGTATCAAATGAAAGAGCTTTAGTTGTGTCGGGGGTTTTTTAAATTTTCAATTAATTTTTTAGAATATTATCACAAGATCACAAGCGTGACGCTTGTCAGATTCTGGGAATGGAAGTACTGAATACGATGCTATATATGCGAGCATATAGTTAGTATGTATAACCATTGCGTGATCTTGTATCTCACTTCGCTTATTCGCCTAATAAGCCAATTAATGGTGAATAATGATTCCGAATACGAGAACTTCCTCCGAAAACCTCCCGTTTCCTTTATTATTCAACTAAATGGAGGAGTGAGTATATGATTTACCAGCGAAAATCATTTGCTGACGTAATTATCGTCAGCATATGAAGTGAGTACCGATTGAAGTACGGATGTATGGAATTCTTAATAGGTACCCAATTAGAAAGACACTTTTGTAACTTTTCAACGTGTGGATTGTGAGGAGAAGTTTTCAATTTTATATAATTAGCAGATCACATAGATCCATCTTATCTCAAGTAAGTAAGGCCGTGTGGTCCCCGGCAGAGTAGAATAGGCCACCCTCACTCTTACCGAGGTGTCGTAAAAGGCGACTAAGGTAAAGCTGCTGGCATGATCATCAGCACCCAGAGAAGGAAAACTCTGTATTTATATCAAAACCCTCGCCAACCCGTCTGCCAAGCGTGGTGAGTATGGCAATTACCCCTCATGTGATTGAGGGAGGCCCGTGCCCCAGCAGTGGGGACTTAAATGGGCTGATGATGATGATGATCTCAAGTAATAAATAGTTTGTGTCGTCCATGAAAATCACACTCCACTTATTTTTGAAGGTTTTCTTGCCATTTGTCTATTTCTCGTAACGTAACATGGAACTGTAACGCGAGTTTTTCCGCATAGGAGCTCTATGAGTGCGATTTATTGAATTAATATTAGCCCGCCCTCACTTCGTACGGTCAGCATCAAAAGTAGCTTAACACTTTAGTACTATGTCGAAGTAACATTTTTACGTACCCCTTAGAAACTGACTATACCTAATAATTAGAACAGTTACTTTGACATGGTACTAAAGTGTTAAGCTACTTTTGATGCTGACCGTACCTATCCAAAGGGTAAAAAACTGAGCCCTATTATTAAGACTTTGCTGTCCGTCTGTCACGCGGCTATACCTCAAGAATCGTTGTAATTTTTTTTCATTTTAAATAAAAATTGATTTCTTTTATTAATGCGATAACCAAGTTATATTTGCTGTTCTACTTTGTACCAATAGATGGCGCTAGGTGTCGATCACGTCACGCAAGCGTTTCGTGTTTTTGGATTGCCTACAAGCTTTGCCGCTGCCTGTAGGATTTACCTAAATAAATAGTATAGATAAGTAGCTCAAGCTCTTGCTAAGTTAGTATTGAGATGAGTAGCTACTTCTTTTATTCCTTATAGCAGATCCGAAAATAAAAAAAAACGTATCATTTAAGCGCGCAGTCAACTTAGCATAATTTAATAAATATTATTGTTCATTGCAAATTATCATACAAATCTCACGATAGAGACGCTTTAGAAGCGACGTATTTAAAATAATTTATTTTTCTTCATATTACTTGTATCTGTACGGCGAATCAGGCGCAATTATGATCGTAAAAACGAATATGAAGTGGCTGTCGTTGTGAAGTTAGATGTCATTTTAATTTGCATAACTCGAGAATAAGCATACAATAACAATAATACCTTGCATGTAGCTAAAAACCTGTTATATTTTGCATAATTTGTCCTTATCTCAAAGTTGATCAAAATTTTGACTTGCAAGAATAATACCTAAATAAAGATAAAAGATAAAGATAAAGAATTCTTTATTGACCACAGAACACAAATCAAACATCAGTGACATAGATACAAGTATGACAAATTCTGTAGCCAACAAGGCCCAACCTCAGCATTTGCTGCAGTGGCCGAAGCCGCTGCAGCGCTGGTTTTCAGGCAGAGCCTTGGGCGACGTACGTGCACACATACATAACATACAATAGGAAGAAAGAAGAAGTACAAAACAAGGAATAATAATAATAATAAATAAAAAATCAATATTAGTACATAACAGGAAGAAAATTTAAGACGCCTAATAAACAATTATCTTATCTTAAAATAATAATCCACAAGTGTGTAAAATAAAAACGAAGCAACACATAGCAATGAAAATAAATAGAAATGTGTAGGTATAATAAACAAAATTAGATAATGGTACTGAAGGCATAATATGTAGTACATAAATAAATAAATTGACGTTTCGCGCACACGACGTGCGTAAATATTGCATCTAGGTCCTAAAAATAGATAGCTATGGTTTAGGTGGCCACTGCAGCCTACTTATACAAAATACTATTTTATACTATACTATAACACCCTTTCGGTCTAGTGGTTTAAGTACCGGGCTATGATCTCGAGCGTCTGGGTTAGATTCCCGAGTCGAGCGAAAAGTA
Organism: Marasmia exigua; assembly: GCA_019059595.1. Taxonomy (NCBI): domain Eukaryota; kingdom Metazoa; phylum Arthropoda; class Insecta; order Lepidoptera; family Crambidae; genus Marasmia; species Marasmia exigua. Next base: position 5,517,660 of record CM032469.1, on the reverse strand, counting down.
AGGTTCGAATTTTTCGAACATAACTCGTTTTTGTGATCCCCAATCCGCATTTGGCAAGATTGGTGATTAGGCCTAATCCCATCATAGTAGCGATGACTTCATTTCTATGATGGAGGCCTTTGCCTCGCAGCGGGCTAGTTTATAGGCTGATACTTTACTTTATACTATAATAGACTTAAAAAATTGAAAAAGTGATGTTGAGAAGAACAGCAAATATAACTTGGTTATCGCATTAATGAAAGAAATCAATTTTTATTTAAAATGAATAAAAAACAACAAAACAATTCTTGAGGTACAGCCGCGGGACAGACAGACGGACAGCAAAGTTTTAAGTTTTAATAATAGGGTCCAGTTTTTTACCCTTTGGGTACGGACCCCAAATAAAAATTAATAGGCAACCTCAACATCCCTATCAGTCAAATCAAAACACCATCCATACTACAAAACAGCGTTACATAATCATCGATATCTTCATGCACATCACTAGCACGTGTGAACGAACCGCCGCCGCTATCCCACGCCACAAAGCGCCGGCATTTTCACCTATTTTCAGGGAATGCCTGCAAAAACCGCTCGCATTTTCATAAGTGCAGCATGTCGTAAGGTATACGTAAGGCTGGGCTTCTACCAGATGTGTGATACAATCAGTGATGCTAAGTTACTAGTTAGGTAATCAAAATCAATCGAATTAAGTATAATATTTTCGGTTGGTTCGTTTTGTTATTGTGATAGATGGCAGACGAGCAGACGGATGGTGAGCGAATGTCGCCACCTGTGGACACCCGTAACACCAGTGGAGTCACAAGTGTGCTGTCAATTTTTTCTCTTTCCTCCAAACTGAGCCTCCGTGGCCTTCACTCATTCAGTAAAACATAGCGCAGGCTCTGTTTTCTGTGAGTCTACGATATCACTCCGATCGAGCTGACGCATTCATGCCATTTAATGTGATAGGTGGCTAACGAGCAGATGGATGACCTGATGGTAAGCGATTGCCGCCACCCTTGGTCACCCGCGACACCAGTGGAGTCATAAGTGCGCTGCCAACCATTTAACCCCCCTTCCCCCGTATTGGGCCTATCTGGACGTTTAATGATTGTTGATTCTGATACCCATGACGCAAGTGTTTAAGCATCTTTGTATTGGGTCAGGTCGAATTTGCTGCTGTCTTATTATTTAGTACAAGTGACAAATAAATAATAATCGTGTTAGTTCCACCCATCGATATTCCACCAGTAAATGTATCAAGAATGAAAAAATGAAAATGAATTTATTATAGCTCAAATTATACTTAAAACTAGGGTATACAAAATAAATAAAAATGACAAAAGTACATATTCGACAGTTTCCAGGGGTACCCAAACTAAGCTAAGCTTGTATCTTGGGATACCAATTTCCAAATAAAAACAGAGTTCCTTAGATCTTACTTAAACATAAATTAAATGAATTCTAGCATTTCTGCTGTGCATGCATAGACAAATAAAATAGTTAAAGTAAAGTTTAAAAATAATTGTGGTTTGCAGGTGTGTTTGTGTCAGTGTGTGTGTGTGTCAGTGGGTGTGTATGTGTTACTTGACATTGGCAAAATATCTTTGTGTAGAGCCATATTATAAAAAAAAGATATTAAATTAAGGAATCACGGCTCACGGCTGGACTAGTCCACCGGTTCAAAGTCGCTCAAAGAGCTATGGAAAGGGCTATGCTCGGAGTATCTCTGAAGGACCGCATCAGAAATGATGTAATCCGACAGAGAACCAGAGTCACCGACATAGCCCAACGAATTAGCAAACTGAAGTGGCAGTGGGCTGGTCATATTAGCCGCAGAACTGACAGCCGTTGGAGGCGTAAAGTCCTTGAGTGGAGACCGCGACTCGGTAAGCGTAGTGTAGGACGCCCTGCGACAAGAAGAGATGATGACATTCGAAGGCTGGCTGGTGTGGGCTGGATGAGAGTGGCCGAAAATCGGGAGTAGTGGCGTGCATTAGGGGAGACCTATGTCCAGCAGTGGACGAGTGTGGGTTGCTGATGATGATGAAATTAAGGAATAGACTCCCGTAATTTATCTTTGATCTTATTCACTGTAGCTTGCTTAGATGGATAAGCAGCCTTATGCGAATGTGGCAACTATCGACATTCGACTTTTTGTTGTTTCACACCATTATTTTCGTGCGGAAACGTTTGCGTTGTCGTCCGCTTTTGTTGCTCTTGTTCTGTCAGTAACTGCATTGTTTAACTTGAGGAATGTTATTTTTATACAGGTAATAAATCAAACTATGTTTGAAGTGTTTCCTGTACACTGGAAATGTAAATTATGTGTGAATAAAAAGTGGAGGATATACAATACATGCTGGAGAAAAATATTGGCCCCTGAAGGAAAACTACCTTTAATCCTTATTTAGAAATATAATATTCATTCTATTTTCCGAATTAGACAATTAAATTGTCTAAGATTTTCGATGTCAAAACTGTTTAAAACACAGTTTTACTTAGACAAATTGTCTAAGCCGTTTTAGCTAAGAATGATTCGAAGAATATTTATGAATATAGCCCTTAAAGTTAGTAAATGTATTTAGGAAACAATTTGAACGAATATTGGCTGTTTCATTTTTTTATGTGATAGGTGACAGACGAGCAGATCGGATCACCTGGTGGTAAGCGATTGCCGCCGCCCAAAGACACCTGCGACACCAGGGGAGTCACAAGTCCGCTGCCAACCGTTAACCCCTTTTCCCTGTATTGGGCCTCCGGTACCCTCATTCACACCGCGAAACACAGCACAGTGCTGCTTCACGCCGGTTTTCTGTAAGGTCGGGCTATCACTCCGGTCGAGCCGGCCCTTTCCTGTCGAAGCGTGGCTCTCCCATGGTCAAAAATTCATGGTCATTCCTTTGATGTCAATATTAAAGATAATATTTCTCTAAGAATCAAGAAGTGTCACTCGTTTCTATCGCCTAAGATATTTATAGTATCGAATATTTAGGACATAAATTCTTGCGAGTAAATATTTATTATGTATGATGTGTGCTATATGTGTATTAATTTATGTATTAATCGATTAACTATCTTATAGACGATAGACTCACATCAGACTCGGTTGAAATTTGTACAGAAATAACCATTAGTCGACGACTGATTATCACTAGAGATTGAAAAAGACACTTAATATTGATGTGGACTTGACTTAAAATTTCTAAATCAAATTAATTTAAATAGATGAAATTGATAATTTGATGAATTAACACTTCAACAACAACATTTTTTTTATTAAAATAAATAAATAAAATAGCCTTTGAACCTTTGAATAAAAACATTTAAGCAATCTGATAATATGCGCGTAATTCGAGAAGGTATGTCCATATTAATATTTCTATGTTGCTTAAAATTGTGGTTTAGGTAAATAAGCGCCCGTTTGGAACAGTGGTAGTGAACGCTGCCTTTGGTCCAAGGGTTGCGGGTTCGATCCCCGCACAGTACAAACATTTGTGTGCATGAACATGTCTGTTTGTATTGGTCTGGGTGTTTTCTATGTATTATAAGTATGTATTTACAAAAGAAAAGTATTATATGTATATATTTGTAATCCCACTGTTGATTCTGATATCCGTAACACAGGTGCTTGAGCTACCTATTACGGAGTCAGATCAATGTATGTGACGTTGTGAAATAATTATTTATTATTTTCCTATCGCTAGGTTTACATCTATCTTACTCCCGAAAAATTCTGCTAAAAATAAGCACAAAGCAGATTGGCAGAAAACGACGATGTACCCTTAAAGAGCTGACGAAGTGAACTCTTCAATCTACAACATAGGCCCGGAATGGCGATGAACCGTAAAGATGGAAAAAGGGAAGGGACACCTTTGTCCTGGCGAGGCTAAGAATATAAAATGCGTACGTAATTATGTAGGGAAGGTGTTATTTACCTACCTAATGATCGATATTTTGTTTTAAACTTGTATTGTCACAAACATTAGAATAGTTATTTTACGGGATTTCTACCACGTACCTACCTTATTTTTAAGTTTCCGATATTTCGTCACTGTTGCAAGTGCCATGGTTACGAAATAACTAAAGTTTTTGCGGGTAAGATGTTACTGCCAGACAAATCGGTCTGCCCTCCTTCGCAGACTTTTATTACGCGTACCTGCGGTACCACTGTTCATTAACTCACTATTTTCTCGCACCTGTTCTCGACATACAACACTTACAGTATCTGGCTGGCGCAATGACATTTTGATTAGTTTTACGAAATATTTTTTCGAAAATAAGGTACATGGTAGAAATCTCGTAAATAACTGTTCTAATTATCGATGTTAGGTGAACATTTGAAGACGAAAACGTTTGTATGTATAGTCGCCTGCAATGAAATGTAAACACCTCGAATCTTAAGGCGGCACAATAGGCTTCATATTTGAATGAGGTTATATACTTATTAGTGCCGTGACTGTACGCGATGTAAAGATTTTTATTTCTGTTAACCCTTCATTTGCTCCCTGTTTGCGTATTGATAAGAATGCTTCAAACCTTCTAGAAAAGTGTGTACCTATTAATTTTTAAAAGGTCGGCGGCGCACTTGTGACACCTGTTTAACAAAACATAACAACCTTAACATCAATATATATTTATGAATTAAGTAAATTTGTCAGAGAAAATAAAAATATGTACAAACAGGCCCAAGAGTACTATTTGATACCCCGAAATATGAGATATGAAGATAGATTAGCGTCACCAGATACTCGATTGGATATAGTTAGGAGAGGTACCTACGTATTATTCGATCTAAAAAATAGAAGTGAAGATCGATTTGTCAAAATGTTTTATAATCTTCAAAACACTTAAATACCTAAGATTTTATATATTTAGTCTTGTTTCTCATTATGGTAACCTTATAAAGGATACATACATTGCAGTGCCTCTGCAGGGTTCATGTTTAGAACTATGGTAAATAATTTTAAGAAATTATGTATTACATGTAAGCAATAAATAATATGACTATAGTCCTTCTAGTATTATAGGTGTCCATGGGCGGTTATGGTTTATCATCAGGTGATGCGTATGTTTTTTTTGTCTCCTATCTCATAAAAAATTGGAGATTTGCGTGTGCGTCCCGTTTCTAAATGGTCCATTTTTTAAATTAGAAGACAAGGAGTTTTCATTTAGGACCAACAATCCGAAGCTTAATCCGATTCGATGCAATTAAGAGCGATGGTAGCTCAGTGGTTCGCAACGCGCCTTCCATATGGGGGTTCGTGCTTCGAATCCGAGTCTGCATGTCTCATCATCATCATCATCAGCCTATCGCAGTCCACTGCTGGACGTAGGCCTGTAGGCTAGTTCGCCACTGTGATCTATCCATGGCTTCTCGAATCCAGCTCTTACCAGCCATCCTGCGCAGATCGTCCTACATTACGTTTGCCAAGACGCGGTCTCCACTCTAGAACTCGTTTACCCCATCGGTTGTCGGTTCTGCGGCTAATATGGCCAGCCCACTGCCACTTAAGCTTGCTAATCCGGTGAGCAATGTCGATGACTTTGGTTCTCTGCCGGATCACCTCATCTCGGAGAGAGACGCCGAGCATTGCTCGTTCCATAGCCCACTGAGCGACCTTTAACTTGTGGCCAGTCTGCACATCAGGATTTCTTAAATCTATGTGCATATTTCTACCATTAGCTTGGCGGTGAGGAAGAAAATATCATGAGGAAACCTGCACGTTTCGGGTAGTTTATGAAACTTGTAACCATGATTCAGTTGGTCTGGTTCTCCTGTTAAAGGGTCGTGAATGTCAGACGGTAGTCGCAACCAGCAATTTGAGAAGGAATTCGAAGCATAATCCATGCTATTGAAATTAAGCAAATGTCACGTGATGTTACACCATATGTTTTTATATCATCTGGAGCAATACATGCGTGATAGTGCAGGAAAGTCAGAGACTAATATAAGATCAAAGTAGTTACTAAATTGATAAATCAAAAATCCACAACCAGTTGATAAACCTCAACTGAAGCGAAACATTATTATCCAGCTGAAACTAATACAGATGAGCCGAATTCAATTTTGTTATGGTAACGACGGTATATCCAGTAAGGGTGTCACATCTCTGCTCGATATGAAATTCGATTAATTTTCAAGTCGATATTTTAGACAACAAATCGATTAAAGCTAAATATTTCTTTGTCCAATTACTGATAAAAAAATAGTTAAGATAACAATATTCAGGGTGTATCTGTGACTTTTAGAATTTTTTATACAAAGTCGAACGACTTGGTAGTTTTGTACCCGTGCAAACCTACGTTTGAATAATACATAAAATAGGTATTACTTGCATAACATTAAATGCGCGCTAAATAAATAAATAAAAACAAGGCCTGCTAAGTTTCAACCCAGTTTCATATTTGTGCTCTAGATTTAGTGCAAAAACTCTCGTTAAGTAAATGTTATAAAAAATTACCGGTTTATAAAACGTAATTTATTTTTACATCCATTTTCAAATCGATGTATCCGATTTTATTTAGCGATGTTATGCTTTGAATCACTATTTCAAAGATCAATTGTTACTAATCAATTTATTTTCCCCCTTCCCATCCCTTGGTAATAAATATTGACTAATCACTTTCGAATTCATCGGCGCACTTCTGTTTAATCCTCTACTGCCTCGTAAATAAATAATGTAACAGATATCGAGCACTAATTTGCCAAATAAATAATTCATTGGAGCTTTTTTTTGTGGTGGGGTGTTTAACTATTGATTTCCCGTTGGTTTGTGTTCATTTATTGTTTCCTACCTATGTGCTTTAGTGAAAGGTTTCATTGTAATTTCCAAATTATAGATTATTCTAGACTCCTTTGTCGAGTGCACGGAAATAGGCCATTTTAGAGGTTTCCATTCATTTGTCCATACAAATGTCGAATTCGGTACTTAGGTATGTCGTGTGCACGAGAATTGTCCATGTCCCAATATAATTCTGTAGAGATATGCGGTGGAAGGAAGAAGTATGTAGTTATAGGATAAATAAAATAATACACTTTAAAGCTGTCTGTACCCGGGGTACGCTTAGACCATGATTCACTGACTGACGACTGACCTTCGCAACCTTTTAATTGGTTTAGATTTATATAGTATAGATTGTATACAGATTCCCTCTTTGACTGCTTCGTTGGCGCATGGCAGTGCGCAATTTAAGGTGATAGGTAGGGCACACTAGCGACGCCAATCGATTTTATTTTTAGCTACTAAACCGGATCTATTTTAAGCAATTTCGGGGCTACAACCTCTCGGCGAACACTTATACTATTTACTAAATAACCATGCACAAATCTTGGGTCCGTTTTTGTACGCGAAAACCAACATTTGTGCATTGTTTTTTTAATAAATAGTATAAGTGTTTGCCGAGAGGTTGTAACCCCGAAATTGTTAAAAATAGATCCGGTTTAGTAGCTAAAAATTAAAAATCGATTGGCGTCGCTAGTGTGACCTACCCGTCACCTTAAAGCGACGGCTGCGCTTGGAGTCCCGGTTTCGATCCCCGGGTCGGGCCAAAACATGTACCTGAGTTTTTCTGTTAAGAAATTCTCAGTGGCAGCTTGGACTTTGTAAGTTGGCAGTCTAGTACCCCCGTTAGTCCTGCGCCAAACCCTCTCCGGTCGTACCATACTGGTGTCCCATCGGAATGGTTGGACAAGCGAATAGAGGATGCACTTGTGTTTGTGCACACACTCGAGCACGATAATATATCCTGCGTAAGTGACAGATCGTTGAGATTGGCCACCTTAACCGACGTCAGTTGGCGGATATTGTACAGATCCCCAAAAAAGTTAGGCCACGTAATTTTCAATTACTTACTATAAATATACATGAGACAAACGAAATGAATACTAGTAGTTTATGATAGATAGACTTACCCTCCGAAGCAGTGCTGGAATGCTTCACCTATTATGGTAGAGATCCCGGGGGACTCTCGCGTAATGATCACACATTCCATTCCCGGTCGGGTTTGAGTATTTATGTAACGGTATTTAGGAATTTCATTCAGTATTTTATTATTGTTGGAGAACAGTTTTGACTATTTTTAGCCTGGTAATTTTTATTTTTGTAATTCATGTTGTTTTTTGCATTTATGGACTGCCGCTCTGTAATTGTTTAAAATAGATCCGATTTAGTAGCTAACAATTTAAAACGATGAGTGTCGCTAGTTTGGCTACCTTAAAAAAATATATCGAAGAAGTTGCTGTAGAAATAAAAAGTGTCCTCTCTCCCACAGGTGGCTGGTCCTTCGGAACCCAGAAGTTCAAAGAGATGTCCGCGACCCGGTACTCCAGACAGACGTTCATCTACTCTGCGATCCCGTACCTCCGCGACAGGAACTTTGATGGGCTGGACGTGGACTGGGAGTACCCCAAGGGAGGAGATGACAAGAAGAACTACGTGATGTTGCTTAAAGGTAAGATAGTGCTAATAATTTATTAGAGCACATTACGGACCCTGTTAGGACACAACAAAATTTAGGAGAGGAAGCTTAACTCTTGGGTCTGCTTTTGTACTGATAATTTGAATTACCACCAACCACGGCCACTTATAATCCGGCTAATCCCAATTTCGGGTTTAAAATTAGAACAAAAAGTAGTGCTAAATAATTAAATGAATAGGTAGTATAAAAGTTTGCTTAGATACTCCCGCTCCCAAATTGTATAAAATAAATCCGGTTTAGTAGCTAACAATTTAAATCGATTGGTATCGCTAGTTAGCTAGAAGCTACCCGTCGTCTTAATAAATTACATGTTTTAAATTTAAATAAATTGCAACTTATGTATTTATTTTTGTTCGGTATTATATTTTATTTGTTATTGCACGTTACCCATTTAAAAGATAAGAAAAAAAATTAGTTCAATTAATCTATTATTAATTTGTCATCATTTTTTGTTTTAATTTAAAACTATAATATTTAAATTACATTTTAATGTTTATTTATTCATTATTATGTTTATTCTACTGATTACTAAATTGTTTGTTGATTTTTTTACTAGTTTGTTGACTTTGTAAGATAAGTGTTGGAAATTTTGATTTATCATTTTGATCGCGCACTTTGGTTTATCATCATGATCGCGTAGGTACTATGGTTTACGCCTGATTGCTTTAAGAGTCTGAATGCTTTTGATTTGTCGAATCATCTTCAGAGTCGCCTCGTGATTCGTCATACCCAGCTATCGGATTTTATAAACGTTTGAACGTAGCAACTGGTATCAAACCCTTGATTTGATTGCAAAATCTTGCTTGGGTGTATGAATCTGACAATTTCTACGGTTACAAATAACGAAAATCGTTATTTTGCAAATTTCCTCTGAAGCGCGGTTTTCAAGACAAAATCAGATAATTCAAGCTTGAGTCCCTTGAGAAAAAAAATACAATTATGAAAGTTAATAGACTACTATGAATAACAACACAAAATATTAATCAATTAACTTGACCAAGAATCCTTATCATTTAAATAGTCTTGTACACTATAGTAACCTTTCTTCATTAGGCAGGTTTTAATATGAGACTTAAGTATAACTTATGAACATTGTTATGTAAAGTCTAGATGTATTTTGTGTTTCCCTAACATTAAATAAATAAATAAATAATATCACTGTGAACCCATAACCCCGATTCTACCATAACATTCTATTACAAAATATTACGCGTGTTACCTAGTCAGACTTTTTTTAGGATTTATTGTTTTGGTACAATAGTAACATTAATGTTAAAATTACCTATTGTTTAATAAAACAAGTCTACAAAAGCTTTTTATGAGGTTTGAAGCCGTGTACCTACAAAATGTTATATTTTGTGTCTGCCTCGGTGGCGTAGTGGTCAGCGCACTCTAAAGCGACGGCTGCGCAAGAGGTCCCGGGTTTGATCCCCGGGTCGGGCCAAAAATTCTTATCTAAGATGAAGGTTAGCCGACTTCAGAAAAAAATCATGTGGTTACAAAACTATTTGAAATGTGATTTTGTTCTTTGCTATTATTTTTACGTTTTTTGTAGGTAGGTACTATGGTTTTTTTATGTGATAGGTGGTAAGCGAGCAGACAGATCACCTGATGGAAAGCGATTGCCGCCGCCCATAGATACTCGTGACACCATTGGAGTCACAATTGCGCTGCCAACCATTAAACCCCTCTTCCCCTCGAATTTGACTCACTCACTCACCCTCATTCTTGCTTTTAACCTCTAATTTTATTTTTATATTTTATTATCTTTTTTTTAATATACTAATAAGTTCCTCTATTGTTTGTTACCTCTACCTATTTCGCTCGAGCTGTATCATTTAATATACCTACTAATTGTAGAATGGACTCCGCAGAGTCTACACTAAGTCACTAAGCACTAGTCACTAAGCTATGCTTGTATCGCAATACAAGCATAGCTTAGTGCAGAGTTTGTTAGTTATAAGTCTTTGTAAAATGTTTATTGGTAAATAACTGATTACTTACTTACAAAGCGAAGCACAAATGGTTGTAATTCAGTTAAAGTTTTTAGCTAACAAGATTTTTACTTTCTTACATTGTTGAGTCTAACCTTAGCTATAATTAAAACCTACTTCCTTTTAAATTAGTCAATGCTCCAAATACAATTTGTTAATTAATTTTTAAAGCATAGATCTGAAGGTCAGATTCTTACTATCAATCATATACCTTCATCAATCATTTTTATGAAGTTCCAAACATTAACAATAGGATACCTAAGCTAGTAAAAACAGTAGCAATGAGGTCATATCGAGATATCTTGCAATTTTTTTTGTTATACCTAACAGTTCTTTGAAATTTTTTCTTAAGCCACTTTAATAAAGCTCTTTTTAGAATTTATGCAAATTAGGAGTAGCCAAGTTGGCCGAAATCATCATTGCGTTTGCCCGATTGCGTCCCATGCTTTTGCTTCTCAGCCTGGGGTCCGCATTCCTACTTCGACTCCTCCACTTCGCACGGTCTTATGCATCCCTGTCAGATAATTAACACGCATGTCATCCTTTACGATATCAGCCCACACATTTTTAGGTCTACCCCTTCCACCGTGACCCAGTGGTGGTGGCATGGTCTGACATTTGTTTCCAATGTCCGGATAGATGTCCGGTTTTCGCAGTACCTGACCGTACCAACGAAGGCGACTCTTCAGCAGATTGTCTGCTATCGTCATCATCATCGTCAGCCCATTTAAGTCCCCACTGCTGGGGCACGGGCCTCCCTCAATCACACGAGGGGTAATTGCCATACTCACCACGCTTGGCAGACGGGTTGGCGAGGGTTTTGATATAAATGCAGAGTTTTCCTTCTCTGGGTGCTGATGATCATGCCAGCAGCTTTACCTTAGTCGCCTTTTACGACACCTCGGTAAGAATGAGGGTGGCCTATTCTACTCTGCCGGGCACCACACGGTCATATTGTCTGCTATGTCGCGGCCGAAAGGCCGTGGTAGTAGGTATCGTTTTGGCTGCGATAGTGGTGATGCACTACGAGTAGAGACGAGTAACTAACTGCACTAAAAATGCATTGCTTTTAGTGCCTCATTTAAAGCCATTTCCAGCTACCTAGCTCCTTAACATTAAATATTTTAATTTTTATCGCTCATCGTAAAACAGAAAGCAATTCGAAAATGAGGTTAAGAAATATTAATATAGAAATTCTTCACAGTAGAAGATTCTTATTGCAAAACTACTCGCTTAAAGGCATTTTTAATAGGTGGAGAAATTTTGCCGGCACTCGCTTAGAGGGCTATGAAATATCCACGGGGAAACCCTCAACTAATATGCTTCGAGCTGTCTTATACCAAGAGGTAAATATTTTAGTTACAGATGTTATTAATGTCAAAAGAAGTCTGAATTATTTAGAGATTTTGTTTACCGAGGATGAGTCACGCTTCGGCATGAATGGGCCGGCTCGAGCGGAGTGAAACCACTGCCTCACAGCACTGTGCTGTTTCGCTGCGTGAGTGAGGGTACTGGAGGCCCAATCCGTCCAAAAGGGGGGCTTAAAGGTTGACAGCGCACTTGTGACTCCACTGATGTCGCTGGTGTCCATGGGCGGCGGCAATCGCTTTCCATCGGATGATTCGTCTGCTTGTCGACAGAAAATAACTTAAAGTTAAAGTTGTCACTTTATGTGATAAAATAAAAGTTATTTTCTCTAGCCCTTTTTTGACTTTATACAGAGAACATAATAATATAAAGTAGATATGCCCCGAATTCATAACTTTTTTATGCTAGAGGCGACAGTCAAGCAAACGGGTCACCTAAATAATTATGATTAATTTTAAAAAGCTGAAAAAATATCGTGATTTGTTAAATAATAAACCTAGTTTTTATATGATGTGATGTCCTTAACAATGTCTGGATCAAGGATAAGGTACAACTTTGAATTTTCCAAATTACATAGTTAGAGTTGGGGGTGACCAATATAGGGGATTTCGTGATGAGGCGCTAAAAATTAAATATCTGCAGTAATTAATATACACGGTCAAAGTTAGGTTCTTGGATGTCCATTACAAATACCGGGAAGGTCCATATTAAAATAAACTATTCGATGCAAGTGCATCAATAAATCTACCTAATTTCCACCTCTGTATCATAAGTCCAGCTCTCAAACTTGTTTTCCAAACCATATTAACAAAAGCAGCAAGATCCAAAACTTGAACAAACACAATATGTACTAAAATCCACACATAAAACCAACTCCTAAGTGAAATTGTTCGAACAAAACCGCTTACCAGACAAGTACACATCCACAATACCGATTTATGGCGATTTTTCTCTTTCCTATTTCGGCGTGTATCATTGAAACTACCGAGTAAACGTTGAGCTTTTGGTGTTGCCAGCCAGGATTGTAAAAGGTACCTATCTCAAAGTTCATACCTTAAAAACAAACTCTTTACCTACATAATTTGTATAGATTCCTGACTTTTTTTAGTTTTCCAGACTGACCGATTCGATGGCCCACTAACCCCTGTGGGTTAGTGGGTCGCACTTTAAAGCGACGGATGCGCAAGAGGTCCCGGGTTCGTCAGAAAGTTTTCGGTCAGAAATTCTTAGTGTGAGCCTGGAGTCTGGAAGCATGTTAAGCCTTTGGTCCTGCGCCCAATCCCTCTCCGGTCGAGTCACGTTGGTGTCCCATCGGAATATGAGTGTAAGGGAATTGAGCACTATAATATTATATCCTGCGTACGTGGCTGATCGTTGAGATTGGCCGCCGTAGCCGTAATCGGTTAGAGGATATTATAGTTTCCCCTGGGTTACGAAAAATAGTCAGTAGTTATGAATTTTCTGTAATAAGGATTTGGGTTGAGCAATATTGCGTTTCATTTATAATTAACTGTCGACAAAATAATAATCTTAATTTATTTATTGCGCCTGGGTCCTACTCTAAATACGAATCTTCAACTCCGTCCTTTTCAAACGCGATGTGCGTCTCCTTTGTGTGAAAGTGACGGGTAGTACCTGTACGGCTATTATTATACGGGTAGTATAACGGGCTGACCTATGTCAGCATTAGCTGAGCCACTGCCTTTTGCTTTCCTTAGATTATTGTTAATATTTTAAAAACTAAGTATGAAGGTAGATAAGTTCTAGTTTATACAAATAAATTATGAGTGTTACTGAAATACCTATGTACCTGTTTTGTTTTATGAGAAAGCAATAAACGTATTTTTTTTTTATTTTAGTATGAGTTCGACCGTGAATTTGTTCTTAGAGTTAGTTGCCCCTTGAAGATTGGAAGTGCAAAAGATCCCATAGGGTCAACGTGCTAAATGAAAATGGCATCTAACAGATAAGGTAAGAGAAGGCACTGCTTAAAGAGAGCTGGCAGATAGTATACAAAGAGTTCTGCTTAAGGGAAACTCCTAAAAAGGAAGAAATAAACATCTGTTCGTGGCAAAAAATACACAAAAGGTTTCTAAATCAACCTTCTGGCAACGCTGACAGACCGTTCCTATCTCTATTTCGAACAGTTCTCATTCGGCTCTCTTTAAATGTAATCTTTCGGAGGGATTCCAATATCTAGCCGATATTGGCCGGGCCGGCCAAATATTGGCAAATGTGGACTGCCCCGCTGTCCAGGTGCCTACAAAGATATAGAGCTGAGAGGAAAGTAGAATAGGCGGTAAAAATACTTTCATACCTCTCAGAAATGAGCTGTTAATTATCAATTTTTGCCAGTCATGGTTAGGAATTTGAGCACAATTTTTTAGGCTTAGGTTTGGAAAATCCAGATTTTCTCTACATCTTATTAGATTTATACAAAATTCCAAGTATTAACATTAAATTAAACTGAAATTTATACAAAGTTTCAGATATATTTAAGTTTTCCTTATTTTAACTTAATAAGGAATCCCTGGGTTTTTCAGAAACTTACAGAAAATTTACAGAAAGTTAAAAAGTGGCCTTTTTTAATCTGAATGGTTGATTCGAAATGTGAAACTTGCGTGTTTTCTGTAAAATGTTATACATAGTAAAATTATCACTTACATTGTAAGATCTATAACATAGGATTTTAATAACTGTACTTACAGCTAATGTCGTAAAACATGGAAAGTAGCGAATAACTTCTGAAAGCTATAAACCATAATGGTCACACAGTTATAAATGATGCAATGTACGTTGTATGATAAAATGTTGTAAGTATAGCGAAGGCATTTCAAAATATAATCTACTTTGTTCAATCAATATTCAAAATCTGATGATAGATAGATACTCGTTTTTGCATAAAATACCATTCAGAACCAAAATGTTACAGAACTTAATATAGTAGTAATACCAACAAAACCAAAAATCCTCCACGAACAAGAAGCGAATGGCAGTTGCAGTTGGAGGATTCTGAAGAAAACCGAGATTGAAAAACTGATGGCGGTCCCTGTGATGAAGGTCGTGGGTTCGATCCCCACCCTGGACAAACATTCGTGCGATAAACACTTGTGTTTGTTCAGTGTCTGGGTGTAATATATGTATTTAAGTATATTTTTGTGTTCCTCTGTTGTCTGATATCTGTAACACAAGTGCTTAGGCTACTTAGTATGGAATCAGGGCAATGTATGAGATGTTGTGAGAATTATTATTATTATTATAACATAATGAGAGAGACAAAAGCTCATAGCCTCCGATGGTTCAGCCACGTTGAAAGGATGGTATCAGATCGGGGCGCAAGAAGGCATATCTCGGACAACCTACTGTTGTGGGCCAGTTGGGCGTCGACGCCACCACTGCCGGGATGAAGTGAATGTAGACCTGCAGGAATTGGAGGCAGAAGATTTACGTCAAGCTGCTCAAGACCGAGACAAATGGCGGCATCTCATATCGGAGGCCAAGACTCATTCTGGTCACTGTGCCATTGGAGTAAATAAGATGTAATAGAATATAGTACGAGAAGAATCTCGATCTTCTCTTCATCTTAGCCAGTTGCATCCAAAGCTGTCTCTCTGGAGCCCGGGGTACGCTTGGACCATTATTCTTGATTTGGGAAGTCAAGTTATTACAATGAAGCCACTACCGTAAGACCTTCACATCCCTTAACAGGGGAACTAGACCAACTGAATCATGGTTACATGTTTCAGAAACTATCTGAAATGTGCAGTTTTCCTCACGATGTTTTCCCTCACCGCCGAGCTAATGGTAGAAAAACGCACATAGATTTGAAAAGTCCAGAGGTCCATGCTCAGGTTCGAACCAGGTCCCCCGTATAAAAGGCGCGTTCTGAATCGCCTGAGCTACCATCACTCAAGAGACGAATCTCAATCATCTGGATTATTTAGCCTGTTAAAATAAAGGTAAAGCTTTTACTAAATTACAGCCACTGAGTGCTTTTACATTATGCTAGTTCCCAACGAACCCAGGACATCGTTAAATAAAACATGTTGCGACGACTAGTTACAATCTAACTGGGTTAGATAGCAGCAATGCAATAAAGATGGAGATTCGGCTTCAATGTATGCTTTTTTGAACTGCTAAGTCTTTGGACGAATGCATTGGCACTTTTACACTGTGCTTCAGTCATTCCCAGTGGCGCCCAAAGCCGTTTATTTGGAGCCCGAGATTTGCTCGCACATGATACAATTTTGATTTTAATGAAGCTACTGCAATCTGTCCTTTGCAACTCATAAACTGGAGGACCAGATTGACTGGTCATTGATAACATAAGAACATCTATCTCAGCTATTGAGAAACTATCCAAAAGTGTAGGTTTTCTTAAAATGTTTACACTCGAATAGATTTAGATTCGAAAAATCCATGAGTGCATGCTCGAATTTGAACCTACGACCACTCGTTAGGAAAGTTACGTTCTTATCCACTAAGCTACAACCTCGCCATGTTGGATTGCAAACATATTACAAATAAAATGTAAATCAACTGACTTCATTCACATGGTATTGACTCCCTTTCATTCGAAACAATTGTGCTAATTTTTGTTTCGACACACGCTTTTTACAGGTTTTAAACTGCCTGTGTTAGTGTGTTTAGGTCAAATCTTGCAATCTTATTTTGACCTACTTCCTGATGTTCAATTGGTTTAGTACACATAGAAATATCAGCTGTAGAGCCGACTTCGATAAACTTAGTGTAATAAACGTTCATCGTCAGCCCATTTAAGTCCCCACTGCTGGGGCACGGGCCTCCCTCAATCACATGAGGGGTAATTGCCATACTCACCTCGCTTGGCAGTCGGGTTGGCGAGGGTTTTGATATAAATGCAGAGTTTTCCTTCTCTGGGTGCTGATGATCATGCCAGCAGCTTTACCTTAGTCGCCTTTTACGACACCTCGGTAAGAGTGAGGGTGGCCTATTCTACTCTGCCCGGGCCCACACGGCGTAAGAAGACGTAAGAAACGTTCAGCACAGGTGAAGTTGCGATTCGAGTATCTGAGGATCTATCAAAGTGGCAAAGAGACTGATGATGATATTATTGCTATATGATAGATTATTTATTGCTCATCACAAGACAATATAAAATATAAAATGAGCAAACAGATTGCGCACTTATTAACATACATAGAAGTTCTAGGTAATTCTATTATTATTAATAGACCAGTCCCTTTTCATGTATAATTTTACCGGTGCTATAAGGAATGGAGTTCCTTGCCGATCTGTTTCCTGATCGTTATAATCTGGATATCTTTATGGCAAAAGTCAACAGAAATCTTTTAGGTAATCGCGTTACGTCCTAGGTCATATCGACGCTTTCTATTAGATGTAATTGTTGTCAAACGTTAGCCTATACTACAACCAAATTATTTAAATGAGATTTCATTATTCATTCCTTAGTGGAATGAAAATTTCACATCGCATCATTAAAAAGTATCAGAAAATTTCGCACACTTCCTTAAATGACTAGTCATTTCCACGACATTAGTAGCACTGCCTCCGTTATCAAAACACAATTTATCGACAGAGTATGCGCCGGCCTGCACCTGTCGCGAGCACCAGCAGGGTCGCATAAAATATTTCTATCGATAAAATTTTAATGGAGCACAGTTATAACGATAGTTTTATTCATTTTATTGGCCAGTAATTGAAATTCGACAGCCTGTAGCTACGTTTAGGAATGTCGTAAAGGCTGTTGCAGGCTTTCGAAAAAATTGAGCGGTAAAAGTTTTCGCAAGCTGCAAGCTCTTGGTTGCTTTTCACTTGCATGTGTGATTGTGAATGTCTGGAAAGTTTCTTTTTTTAATGCAAAGTTAATTTATGTAAGTGATATGGGTTTAATTTTGTTTTCTCTTAACTCATTATGTTGACTAAAGTAATAAGTTTGAATGACTTATGTATTTTACTACCAAGCGCCCCACATAGCTTCGATAATACTGCACGAAACTATTTAGCAATTTTATAGAAGACCCCCTTTGCGCAATTGATTTCAATATTTTTACTACCTACATTCTGTAAAATTTTATCATCATCTTAAATTATGATTTTGTGCTTAAATTGACATTTGGCGCTTTTGAGCCATTTAGTTCTTTTATCAACATTGATTCCTTGTTGATTTTAATATTACAGAAAATAATGTTTGTTTTAGTAGAAAACTATGTACCTATCTATATTTATTATATTTCTAAAGAAAATAACAAATCAAAAGTGAAAAAAACCACTTACTATGAAATAAAGAAACCAGATCAGTTTAAAATAAATAAACACACGAAGTAGGAACATTTGCATATAAATGACAAAGTTTTGGACTGATTCGGATTAGAAGGTCGGTGATATAAAACTGCGTAATATGTTAATGATGTAGACAAACCGCAAAGCAGAAGTTTTTTATCATTTTAATGACGTTAATTAATAGCGAAAATAAACGTAAACTCAAGATTTATTACAACATGTTAAAACAAATAAACTTGACTCAGGTCTGAGTCAACGGTTTTTAACCACAACAAAAATTTTAAAATATAAAATAGGTTTTCTATTTGTTTTTCAAACAACTTTTCTGTATGCATCTTTGACGATCAAAATTATCGCAGTCAAAATTTTGTGCTCTTTTTAAAAAACGATTTTCAAAAGTCTATTTATTTATTTTTTTCATTTTTTTTTTAATTTTCTCTTATACACCGTTATTTTTTATCATTTACATCCCAAAACCACATAATAGGTAGGTATCGTGAATAAAGACCACTTAGCATATTAAATAAACAAAATAAGCGAAAAAAATTCTGCTGTTGCATATAGAATTGAATTTCCACCCCGCGGTAATGTTTGCTGATCTAAAATGCTAAATGAACTTTATTATATTTTCGGAATGTAAATGATAAAAAAAATAATGGTGTATAAAAAGCTAGACCAATTAACAAGCGACGTAAGACAAATTAAATAAATTATTATTTTACGTTTTACATTTAGCATTTGTAAAAGTTATGACTACATTGGCGAAGGAACAATATCGTGAGAAAACTTGAACTTTTCATAATTATCTCTTATAGTGGATATCTCTTGTTAACATAAAAGTTAATCCAAGCGTGTTGACTACAATCCATTTGATATAATATTCGTTTGAGTATTGCGAAGATCAGACGGCAGTGGCTTCATGCTTCATTGTACTTCCAAAACTCACCATATCCTGGATAATGATCTGATAGTTCTTGATTACCGTAGGACAGCCTCGATCTGGGTTGAATGGGCCGCCTCACACACTGATGTGTGATCACAGCACACACACATCGCAGCCGCGTCACAGAAAATCAACATAAATCAGCCCTTGTATTGTGTTGAAAAGGTTATAATAAAAAAAATGGTTCATTGATCTCAAACATACAATTCAGCAAATTGTAGCTAGTCTTGTATTAGCAATTGGTAAGTGATTCAGCATGTGCTCGATCAGGTGTACACCCAGGCAGCGCTGTTCGTCAGACACTTCCACTTCTCTGGGATGTTATGCGAGAAGTTGGGTCATGGGGTTGACACTGGACATGTGATGGGTGTCTATAGGCAGCGCCGGCGGTAATCAGTTGCCATCAAGTGATAACAACATCAACCTATCAAACAAAAAAAACGGTGGACGGAAAAAGAATGACGCAAGACATTTCTTGTCTATAACCCTCTACGGAGAATGTAGGGAAACGACGATACCACATACCCTTTATCACTACAGTGATCTTTTCACTATTCCCTAAAAAGGATAATGGATTACCATCGGCAACCTAAGCATGTTGCGTCAAAGTTTCTCGTCACGACAGGTCGTGGCTGAGATGCGCCTGAGCACAATTATGGGCGTTTCGTAACAATCCGTGATGGGTCCATTGGTTTGGTAATTCTTTGCACGTAAATGCGCTGTTGAGGGATATCATTAAAGCTTAGAACCAGAAAAGGGTGTTATTAGACCGATTGATATATTTGAGTTTCCTACTGGTTCCTTTTAAGTGGGGAGCGATATTTTAAACCGTATTCGATCATCCGTATTTCAGCTTGATTGGGCCGTCTTGACCGGAGTGATATCACAGCCTCACAGAATACCTGCGTGAAGCAGCGCTCACCTATGTTTCAGCAAGTACAGTGAGTAAGGGTACCAGAAGGCCCGATTCGTACGGAATATCCAAAAGTTTGCAGCGCACTTGTGTAGTTTTACGGTATCTATGGGCGGCGGCAATCGCTTTGGTAAGCGTCGTTATTATTTACTACACATTTATAATTAAATCTCCATGGGCCTTAACTGTTTTTTTCCCCTCAATTTAAGTTCGACATTAACGTCTTTAACTGAACTTACGAAAATAAAAAGAATAACTTCATAAACTTAACGCGCTGTTGATTGCAATTGCTGTGTTTGCCATGCATTTGCCATACGTCCTCATATATCCGCTGCCAAAGCCAAGTAGACCTTAAACCCAAGGACAAGGGTCGAAGTTCACGTGCCAAGCCTAGACGGGTTTAATTTAAGGAGCTAGCGCGGAAATAGATGATTGCTCTGAGCCTCTACTCTTGCATTATGAAGGTAGTGTGGAAAAGGATTCTAGTTTAAATTATTTTATTGCTTATTAACACCAGGGTCATTTCCTTTAGTACTTTTTCTTAGAATGGGAAATATAGTTTAGCAGTTTTTCGTTAGCTTGTAAATAGCAGATGTAGCTTTAAAAAGCAATCAAGCAGATGATTCGGCGTTATTTCGGTAGATGTCACTATGCATTTTTACATCGCTCTAGTAAACCGTGTTTCCGAAACAATGACCTCAAGCCGCATTAGCAATCTTATGAAAGTAAAGGAATCAAACCAGAGATGTAGAAGGTATTGGGAAATTTGTTTAATACTTACGAGTATGTAGCCAATAAATTGATGTCTGATATTTTATTTGATCGTCTCCCTGACTGTTTCTCGACGGTGGCCGTACTACTCGTATATAGCCGTTGAGTATTGGTCATTTTCCTCTAGATGGCGCTAGCACTGGCTAGCCTACTGATGCCTTTATGTCAGTATATATAAGTTACTCTTTGACTTACACCGATGACTCAGTGACCCAAAATGTATTGGCCTTCGATACAAGACTCCTCTGGTTTCGGAAAATTCGCGGTTTCACGCCAGTTGCTGACTCGCAACTCGCGACGATCTGCCTTTATCAATTTAATATTATTTCAAGTCAAGAATTTATTTTGTTCATAAATATAAAATTTTTACGCTTCTCATTCAAGGATCGTGATATCTTAAAATTACTAAAATGATTTTTGTTGGGAATCGACGGCTGGACCAGTCTCTTTTATATTGTTTATGTTTTTATACTTTTTTACTGGTTTTCATAGATATTCTATTGCTTTGTTATTCTCTTGTTGTCTTATGCCCTGTGTCTGTGAACCTCTGAAAAATACAACATTAATTAATAACGGACGTTTTTATTAGCATCCCATCGCCAGCGTTTATATACAGTCCAATCGCCACAATCTTCTTCCAAAAATACTAACAACTGGACTGAATTCATCCGACGAACAAGAACATTTTTTGTTTGTACTCACTGTGAATATGTCTGGATGTTATAGTATATGTAATTATGTATGTAAGTATTTGTGTTTCCTCTATTCTGCTTAAACTAATTATTACTTCGGAATCCGTAAATATTCTAGCTGTAGCAACTTCTATAACTACCTACATCTGTTTTTTACCTTTTTATCGATTTTGCAAAGGGTTTTCTCATTCAATGGCATCAATGGCTTTGGTTTCTGCAGTTCATCATTATTCATATTATCAAAATTTCATAGAATGTCCATGTTGGCAGTACCTACGGGAACTCGGTATTGAGGATTGGCGCAAAAGCACATAGGACAGAATATGATGACGATCTCTTGAGCTAGAGGGATCAAGTGAGCGAGATTTTGTGATCAGAGTTTTCCTAATCAAAAGCGTATTTCTTTTTAAAAAGTCGGCAGCGCTTTGGTGTTGCAGGTGTTCATGGGCGGCGGTAATCGCTTATGATCAGATGATCCATCTGCTCCTTTGCCCCTTATCTCATAAAAAAATAAATAAATTAATAAATATAAATATTTCACAACATCACATACATTGATTTGACTCCGAGATAGGTAGCTCAAGCACCTGTATTACGGATATCAGAATCAACAGCGGAATTTCAAATATATACATATAATACTTTTCTTTTGTAAATACATACTTATAATACATACAAACACCCAGACCAATACAAACAGACATGTTCATACACACAAATGTTTGTACTGGGCGGGGATCGAACCCGCAACCCTTGGACCAAAGGCAGCGTTCACTACCACTGTTCCAAACGGGTCGTCATAAAGGCATCGCTAATATTTATGGAGGTATCAATGGCCGTAGTGTCTGTAGTCATTCTATATTTTCATGAATATATAGATTTGACATCTTCACTTCCGATGACTTCTGACACTTTCATTTCCGGATCAAAAATAATATAGAAATCCGAGGATCACATTATCTTCCGAGATGATGTTGGCAAAATTGAATGCTGGTTGACCTGGCGTTGAGGACTGCCGTGAAGCGGTAGGATATATGATGGCGATCTCTTGCGCTGGAGGCCAAAACTCATCGCCATTCTAGCGAGTGTGTGAGTTTGTGAAAATTTTCTCTTACACATTCTCACGAACTCTCTCCACAGCTCGGTATCATTTGAACAAAATCTCATCAAGGCGGTACAGCGGAGTATTTGTCGCGCGCACACAAGTGTCTAATTGGGCCACGGAAAGCGCTCAACTACGGATTTGCACATCAAACTCTAGCGCTTTCTAAAAATTACATGTGTGCTTTGCTGGATATTAACGCTCATTTAGTGTTTCCATGCTCACTTGTGAGTTGTCGTTTGCAATAATAGTTAAAATTTCCTATAAATTTTTTTTTCCCATCCTGTGGGAGTTCATCTCATCATGTTCATCTTTATCATGTCCTGCGAAAACCGATCAGCTATGTGGGAAACAAACCTGTGGACATTCCACCGACTACCGGGTTCCGGCAGAAGGAGTCCGGGAGAAGGAGACCCAAAAATGTGTGGCCTGACATCGCAAAGGATGCGTGCTGATAAACTGATTACTAGGGTTGTAACAGCCCATGACGAAATAATAAACAAACAAACATTTATTTGCAAAAAATTACATTCGATACAATATAGGTCTTAAAATGGTGGTATCTAGTTTCGTAATCTGCTTGCTCGCAAGCGTGCAAATATGTAGTATTTTCACAGTATTTTGATATAGATACTTACTTAGTTTCCTATATAAAATGAAATCTGTGATACTAAGAAACAATATACAATAAATTTAAGTGCTTAAGTACGTATGTCTAAGCTTCAGTACTCAAAGACAATGGTAATCAGTGAAGCTGACTGCCTATCTCTCTCTACTCAAAGCTGTCTACACATATTCATTGAAGCACCTTTGAAACTAAAAAGTTATTAGGAATAATCTTGTACATAAAATAATAATATAATATAGCGTCCTATTTAGGTATATGGACTACTAAATACATAATTCGTATTTATTCGTATTCTAAGTATTATTTAGCACTGTAGAAACCTTTTTGTGCTAATCATGACGTCAGAGAAGGTTTTAAATACATTGCCTTCTAATAATTTAATTGAAGTGGAGAAGTCGAAGTAGGAATGCGGATCCAGGGCTCCGAAGCGACTGCTTGGGACGCAACCGGTTGTTTTACACTAAGATGATGTACCCCTAAGATCAACCCCTCCATAACTCCCTCTGCGGTTAATAGCTTAGTTATTAAGAGTTTAGCATCAGCTAAATGTACCAATTAAGTCCCGTGAAGTAAGTATGAAGCGAATGCTACGTAATATTCGAAGTGCCTAAAGGCCCATATAAGTGGGGCTGATTGTTCCATTCATTAGTAAATATGAGTGGTTTACTCATATTTGGATGTGGTTAATTAGTGAGAATGTGAAATATTGTAATCCCTTTGATACATGCGAATAATGTCGCCGTACGAAATGAATGTGGTTTTGGTATGCGGAGTTTGTTTGTTTTTCAGAGTTAATTTTAAAGCCAACAGTCGAAATTTAGTAACTCACATTATGGTTGGAAGTTCTGTTTATTAAGATGAATCTTTTATTTATTTAGGCTCATTTAGCTGCCGACCTGTATAGAATTTATTTATATATTTAAAATATTTGCAACAACCAATGCTACAAATTATATTAATTTCGAAGATTTTTATCTATATACGTACCTATTTATATATAAAGGTATTTCCACTTTCTTTTTCAGTTTCTGAACATGAAAAGAGATTCTAACAATTTCTACTTATCTGGTTTCTTTTTAAATGCAGTTTCATATGGGAAAAGGGTGGTTCAAAAAGGTTGGCAGCACACTTGTGACTCCACTGGTGTCGCGGGTGTCTATGGGCGGCGGCAATCGCTTAGGTGATATGCTGCTAGTCCCTATCACATAAAAAATATCTGTGATATCAGATTACTCAAACATGAGTTTTTTTTTTAATTTCATTAATTATTAAAAAATATATAAAATGTCAAAAAGAAAATTTTTCTACAAAAAGTTACAAAATATTAATTCTCTATAATTTTCTCTTTACAAAATTAGTGAAAGTACAATTTAAAAAATTGCAGATTCTCTAAATCCTAAATCACTTTTAGCGTACCCAGGGCTTGAAACCTACTTTGAACTTGACCGGGAACTACACACTGAGATGAGACCAATAAAACATGCTCAACCTACCTATTGCTGTTTTTTTTTACTAAACTTCGCTGAACTGTAATTGCATACATTATTGCCAGGGTCTAATGATATATCGTCTTGCTCCTGACTACGCACGTTTCGAAACAATTAGAAGGAGAGTGTAGGGTCCCATGTCGTCGTGTAATATAGTCCAACCCCGCTAATGATGTAAGGTCGTGCTTCTGAATTAACGGCCTAGAGATTGATTGCTGTTCTGCAAATTGCATAGTAAGCTTTGGCTTATATCTTTGTTGGCTTGGTATTGCAAATAATGAGGACAAACGGTCTTTGGTTGTGTTAAGAAAAGTTACGTGTGTGTGTTATGTGTGAAGTAAATTTATAAGTAGCTATAATTGTGAGCGTGCCATTTACTACTAAACACTAAGCTGAAAAAAACGTATTTTCTCGTGGGCTCTGGTGGCTTATTATAAAGCCGTCCTGTAATGAACGAGAATGTACCTGTCGCATCCAAACAAAGGAGACACACAGCGCGTGTGAAAGAGAGGATAACTCCGATTCGGTCTTAACGTCTGCTTGAAATTAGATACCCTCAGGATTTTGTCCCATTACCACCACAAGGGTGACATTTCTCGTAGTCCCATTGTTGTGTACCTACATCCTGAAACCATGTTTTTTTACCAAAGTTCTGACAAAGCAAGCCCTAGATTTATGCGAGTTATCGTCAAAACAAGCGCTGCTAATTGATTTAATATTGATTGTGGCGGCTATGAGGCATTTTTTAAACATACATTTTTTTTTTAAATCAGCCTATAAATAAACTATCCCACTTGCAGAGCAAAGGCCTCCATCATAGAAATCTAAGTTATCGCTACTATGATGGGATAAGACTTAATCACCACGCTTGCCAAATGCGGATTGGTGATCACAAACCCAAGCTTATGTCCGAAAAAATCGAAACATACTTTTCGCTCGACCCGGGAATCGAACCCAGAACCCTGAGATCACGGCCCGGTACTTAAACCACTAGACCAACAGGGCGTCATTTATTTATTTGCCAAAAACCATGATTCATGGTCTTACAAAAAAAAGTACCTCAGATAATACTTAAAGGAAAGTATTAACTGGTTTTTGAATTGTGCTTATGTAATTCTCCGTACAAGTAATTAACCGTAATGCTTATTTGAATTGCTTAAAGTGACCATTTTTAGCAATTATAAAAATTATGGTTACTTGTACTAAGAAATAATTATTACGTAAGTTTGTCTCAAAAACTGTAACTACTTTCTCTTAAATATTAACAGAGGCACTTTAAAAAAATGTCTCATAATAGTCACAATCTGTAACAATCAATTAGCGGCGCCAGTTTCGATACCTCGCCTTAATCCATTGATTAGAATAAATAGTTCATGAATTTAATTAGGTACGTACAGCCAACCATCAAAGTACACAAAAAAGTCAAACTTTATTCCATTCTCACCTTAATTTCAAGCACGTTGAGTTCAATATACAACTCAGGAGTTTTGACAGAATGTAATAATTTTAAGCGTGGCAGTCTGTAAATTATGATGATGCAAAATATTAATGCTCCATTTTATAAACAGACAAACTAAACATTATCTATTTCGTGTTACAAAAGGAAGCTCTATCATTGACTCATAGATGCAGCGTCCTTGGCATTTTGCGAAGGTGAAGACGTGTTATTTCTGATCAGATAAGTGTTTAGTTATTTGTGCGAGTTCTTGTCGTATACATATGTATTTTTATTGCCTAATAATTGTAACTGTGTAAAGAAAGACGCTAACAAATCATGATATGACGGATTTTTTATTAAACATCGGTGACTAAAAGCATTCAGAGTGTAAATATTTTTTTTTATATGATAGGTGGCAGACGAGCAGACGGATTACCTAATGGTAAGCGATTGCCGCCGCTCATGGACTCCCGCGACACCAGTGAAATCACACGTGCGCTGCCGAATTTAAACCTACCTTTTCCCTAGATCACGTAGCAGAACACAGCACAGTACTGTTTCACGCCGTTTTCTGTGAATTAAATAAAATTGTGGATTTTCCGCAAAAAAAAGATGTGGATTGACATCTTAAAGGATGACATGCGAGCTAATTAACTGAATACTCGGGATTCACAAGACGAAGAGGAGGAGTCGAAGTAGGAAAACGGACCTCGGGCTCCGAAGCTGTAGCTTACCACGCAAACGGGACAAAACACTAACCCCCGTTATTACAAAATATGATTAAAGAATAGTTCCGGAACTTAACTCATCCCAGCTTCTTCCAACATAGTGTATGGGAAAGGGATGGCATGATCTTTAGTGCCGTAATAACTTTAGATCGTGTTTTTTAATAAGATGGTAAGATGATAATGATGTGTAGTTTCAGCAAAATATTTAACAAATCCTAGTTTTATTTGTTCATAATCGCTTACAATGTGCCGATTAAGGAGGCTCAAAGTCACCCAGAGAGCCATGGAGAGGGCTATGCTCGGAGTCTCCCTGCGTGATCGTATCAGAAATGATAAGATCCGCAGGAGAACTAAGGTTACAGACATAGCCCTAAGGATTGCATGCCTCAAGTGGCAATGGGCAGTGGCACATAGCGAGTAGAACAGACGGCCGGTGGGGCGGAAAGGTCCTCGAGTGGAGGCCACGTACAGGAAGTTGCAGCCGTGTCAGGACCCCCACAAGGTGGACCGACGATCTGGTGAAGATCGCGGGAATCCATTGGATGCGGGCAGCACAGGACCGATCTGTGTGGAGAACATTGGGGGAGGCCTTTGTCCAGCAGTGGACGTCTATTGGCTGAAATGATAATGATGATGATGATAATCGTAATTTATCTTTATAATCGACTTTAACGTAATTTCGGTATGTCAGAGCTACTGCTTAAATGTGTACAGTGGTATCTATAACAGTATTACTAGGTATTAAAACATTACGTAAGTCCTTACCGTGTATGAACTTATACTCTTGACCTCTACTCTAATTAAGGTCAGATGTTTCGATCCATTGGTTTTGTATAGACCATAAATACTTCCGGGAATGCAATTTATTCTAATTCCAATAACCAGTATAATACATGCTAAATAATATTTTATTATGCAACGTTATTTTCTACAAAAAATATATGATAGATAAAGGTTAGAAAGATCATATTTGATGAGTTCATATTTATTTTGTCTATTCAAAAATATTTTGATATTTTTGTCATATCTTTATTCTTCGTCATAGCGTGTAATTCCCAGTTGCATCCAAAGCTGTCGCTCTGGAACCTGGGGTACGCTTGGACCATGATTCTTGATGTAGGGAGTCTGGTAATTACATTTTTTCATATGTGAATATATTTTTTATTCTATTTACTCTGTTTTATAATTTGCCTTATTTTAGATGCTCTAATTTAAGAAAATAAACCTACCAAGTGCGAGTCAAACGCATGCGCAGAGCTGCAAATAGTGTATTATCATTTTGTACAACATACAGAAGGTTCCGTTACTTATAGATACCATAATAAATACTTCATTCATTATTATTAGTGTCTAATTTATAATTTATTTCAATTTAAAGATTACATTCGATCCATTATTGTTAGTATGACTTATAATTACATTAGTAACAAGGAATTAACAAAAACAAGTAAAAGGCAGAGAAAGACACCTAAATCATTTAGTTGGAGCCAACCAGAGCAACCGACCTCAGCAAATGGATGATGTGCCTCTTAATAGGAGAGTCATGTCTCTCCGCAACAGTCTTCAAGATACTGTTGGATTTAGGCCAGCACTCTCTTTAGCCACGAAGACGTTTTCTTGCGTATTACCGCATAAAAACCATCCGTACGCGACTGAGCAAACATCTCCGATGCCCTGCAGAAGCGGGGCAGCCCCAACAATGCCCTAAAACCATTGTTATATTGGACACGCAGGACGTTCAGCGATCTCTTGGTGTAGCTAATGGTACGAGTATATATTTTTTATGTGATAGGTGACAGACGAGCAGACGGATCACTTGATAGTAGCGATTGCCGCCGCCCATAGACACCCGTGACCCCAGAAAATATGTAAAGATATTTTGCACGTAAAAATAGGGCAGCTACGTTTAGTTACTTTCACAAGTTTATTGTCTTCTAGAAAACGTGTGACCAACAGTTAGCAGAAAAAAGATGTAACTGCAAACATTTTTACCAATACACAAATAAGTTTGCAAAAAAAAAATTACTTTAAAAAAATCCAACCAAACGGAAGCTATCGACAATCCATCAAAATGGGCGACGAGGGTCATCGGCAAAAGCGGCAAACAAACGTACAGTGACGCAATTAATAATGTTTTCGCTTCAATTATTCACACGCGTGGCCGTGGCACACATCGCGCCGCCATTGGCCGAAGAGGATCGGAAAAAAGAACCCCTTTGTGTCATTGTCTTTCGATGATCTTGTGGTTTTAAATGGTAGTCCCTTTCTTCTTTGAAAATCGTTAGTCCGAAAATCAAAATCCCGAACAGTCAAGTCAAAACGCATGCGTGCTTGCTTGTATGCTACATGCTTGCTTGCATGCTGCATGCCTGCTTGCATGCTGCATGCATGTTGGCTATTAGCATTTAGATTTTAGGGCACATTATATTATGACACATTACGTTAGGACTTTAAAATCTTATAGAAAATCCTTTTATGTCTTATAAATTTTAAGAGATATTATATTTAGGGAGGTTGATTTTAGGACAAGTAATATTATGAGAAATTCAGTTTAGGCTAATTATCATTCGGACATATGATGACTAGGTTATAACACGTTAGATTATGGATAAAAAAATTATGAAACAAAATAGAGAACCGTTTTTAATTTCAGCCTAAAATTTTATGAATGGTTTTGGGAATGCCTATTGAGCTATGATGTCAAATTATTTTAACGCGGTTTCAGTTACGTCCACGTAGAATCGAGCAAAAGATTCCAATAGGGTTGACATGCTCCATAGGTTACCTGATGGTAGAATTGCCTCCGCCCATAGAATTAGACACCTAACATCAGTGGAGTGGAGAACACAAGTATAGTCGACTCACGGCGAAGCAAAAATCACTTACAAAATTCGTCGACATAGGTACCAAGGTTTTAGGTAGCTTAGTCGGTAAAGCAACTGCTTTACCGACTAAGCTACCTAAAACCTCGGGCAACCTCGGGCAACTGCCCGATTAGTAAAAGATCGTAGGTTCGAGTCCGACCCGAAGATTGTCGAAAAATTTTTAAGTGCATTATTACACTGCCTTTGAAAACCCCTTACACAGATCGGTCCTCCGGTACCCTCACTAACCACGTCGGTTTTCTGTAAGGCCGTGGTATCAATCCGGTCGAGCTAAAGGGCCTATTCAAAGATAGTTATTACCCCCCTTAAGCCCGAATCGTCCTCAAAACCCCATAACTCGTGGTTTCTGTAGGCCGTGGAAATCGGTCGACAATTTAAAGCCAGACGTCTATGAAGTCTTGTACACGCGCCTGTGTGTCTCCTATGTTTGGATTTAAATCAAGTCACCAGTTCTCCAGCTCTTTTCATGGTTCCCCCACAATAAAAGTTAGTGTATGATATTTTCGATGATATCTCATTCTTTGTAATCGTTTGCCGAATTTAAATAGTTTGTATAAACTAGGTTTGTTTGAAATAAAATAGGTACACTATCTCGACAATTTCTTGGCAGAGTTTCGTGTTTTTAATATCTGTTCAGATTTATAGGGTTGTAACTTTGAGCAGAGACATGGTGTGGAAGGAAAATGGGATTTGGAGATTGTTTTGTATGTTATGTAACATGAGCATTGGAATACTATCGAATAAGAGATTTTAGTACTAGACTGTAAAGCGCTATATCGACGCTCTTGATAATTTTAGATTTCAAGACATTCAGGTAATGTTCTACGACTGTAGTAGACGTGCACTAATATCCTCCAAACCGATATTTCGGTCGTGGCTGCCAATCTCAGAAAACGACCATAGACGCAGGACATATTATAGTGCACAATTGTTTGCGCAGACACAAGTGCACTCTCTATTCCCTTACACACTACTCCATTTAAATATAAATCTAATTATGGCGGTGTATCTTATCTTATCTTACTGTTAGGGGCCATTTTCATGGGCCACGTCGACCCTAACGGATCTACTGTACCTACCCTATCCTTTGCAGTCACAAAAGATTCGTTTCATCAGCGTCATAATGTCTTTTGGATGGAAGTGCCTAGCAGTCTTCTGGTTTAGGATAGGCGTTATCTAGAAGACACATTCTGCCTCCTGCTAGTGAGTCGCATTCACATAAAAGATGTTCTATGGTTTCCGTCTCCTCCTCGCATGTTCTGCAGTCGCTGTTCGACGTTATGTTCATCTTCATCAGCATTTTGTTCGTTGCATAATGCCATGTTAACGCTTCTATGAGCATCCTTCTGTCTGTTGTTTATTGCCTCCAAGAAGATGTTTTTTCCATATCTTGGTATTATGTCCTATGAAGACCATAGAATATTTCATTCCTTGTTTTTTCTTCCATTCCTTAGTTTGCTCTTCGTTTACATATTGCCGGAAAGCCACATTGATAGTGCAGCTCGGCAGTACAACAAAAGGTTCCGGTCCAATGTATAAAGCGGTGTAAAGCCGAAGTGTTCACATTTTATTGCAAAGAATTTTACAACTTGGTCGGTAAAAAATATGAGTCGTCATTTATTGCTCGAGTAGCTGGAATACCAACAACACATATAATCGTATCAAATACTAAGGAATATGCGAAAAATCCTCAGTAAGAAAATAATATAAAAACTATTTTAAAACCATGGCGAGCGTAACTAACGAATCAGTTCAATACAAAAGTTTATTACAAAAGTAAAAACAATAGAACATAGATTTCCCAATGGTCAGGAATAGAAAATACCGTGGGTTATTTATTTCAACATGGCGATTTTATTTTTTATTTTACATCCATTTTTATCTATCGGTGTTTTAATATTATCCTTACGACAATCAATTATTATTCAAAACTTTAGCGAAACTTTTGTAACATTCGTCACAAAACGAATGTAATAGGCGAACTTAATGCTAAAAGGTATTCTCAAGTCAACCTCTACCGCTCTTTTAGCCGCTCTGGGGAACTCATCATTTATTGTTATCTTGCCATTACTATCAGTTGATTTGTCTGCTCGCTTGCCAAAACAAATGGGAACGATCAGCTGTCCAGGTAAGAAAATAACCGCAGGAGAGACCACGCTTCGGCATGACTTGGCCGGCTCGACCGGAGTGATACCACGGCCTCACAGAAAATCGGAGTGAAGCAGCACTGATGTGTTTCGCTGCGTGCGGGAGGGTACCGGAAACCCAATTCGGGGCAAAGGGGGGTTTAAAGGTTGGCAGCGCACTTATGACTGCATTGGTTTCGCGGGAGTCTATGGGCGGCGGCAATCGATTACCATCAGGCGATGATCCGTCTGCTCGTCTGCCAAAAAATATTGGAAATTTTATTCTATAGCTTATGCAATTCTCCAAAACTCATCAGAACACAGCTTTTCTTATACTGTGGTACTTGCATATATTTAAATGGTCAAACATTTCTAGTTACTCGCAAGTGTGATTCCGGCAGATCCTCGCGTTTACCTGCTAAGTCCTCACAACAGCTAACTCGAATAAATAAAATTATATATTTGAAATGTGCTAAAAAGCTCTTTCTTTTGATAACCCACACGGCAACATCAAGCAATTTTTTTTTAGTTCCTTACTCTAGATCCCCTAAAGGGCGCTGTAGTCAATTTAACGTGACGTCATGTCACCTATAACTAGAAGACAATTAAGACGCTTTTAATGACACCTCATTTGTTCAAATATGATTACTAGTTTAGGAATTATGAGGGACCAGATGAACAACCATTACATACATACAGGTCAAAATCATAACCCTCCTTTTTGCTTCGCCGTAGTCGGGTAAATAGACCGAAATGCGCATATCTAATACGCATTCTAACAGTTACTAATCTCATTTAAATATTTGCCACTAAAGGAAAGCGGGACTGGCACTATGCCATTACAGCTCATAGTGCAACAATTAACCAGTAACTCATATTTATCGGTAGACGGAGTGATACCATGGTCTCACAGAAAACCGGCGTGAAGCAGCACTCTCTATTTCGCTGCGTGGGTGAGTGTACCGGAGGCCGAATCCGGGGAAAGGGGAGTTTAATGGTTGGCAGCGTATTTGTTACTCCACTGGTGTTGCGGGTGTCCTATCTAACTATAAAAACTATAAAAAAACTCGTTTTTTTATGTGATAGGTGGCAGACGAGCAGATGAATCGCCTGATGGTAAATGATTGCCGCCGCCCATAGACACTCGAGGAACCAGTGAAGTCACAAGTGCGTTGCCAACTTTTAAACCTCCCTCTCCCCCGGATTGGGTCTCCGGTACCCTCACTCACGCAGCGAAATGCAGCACAATGCTGCTTCACGCCGATTTTCTGTAAGACCGTGGTATCACTCCGGTCAAGCCAGCCCATTCATGCCGAAGCGTGGCTCCCCCACGGTCGACTGTGTGTTGTTTGTTTAGCTGCGTGAGTGAGGTTACCGAAGGCCCAATCCGAGGAAAGGGGGTTTAAAGGTTAGAAACGCATTTGTGACTCGACTGGTGTTGCGGGTGTCTTATCACATTAAAAAAAGAGTTTTTTTTTTAGTGACACGGTATATTGGCTCTTCTCAGCCTGATTGCAACGTGAGCTCTTCTCTTGCTTAGAGAGAAGAGCCCACGTTGCAATTACAATGGTCGCGATGTCAAGGCATCGCCTCCTTTGGGACTGCCATACTCGCCCGCGAGATGAAGAAGCCTTCACGCTTCGTTTGAAGGAATCCATATTGTAGGAAGGATGTTTTTGTGAATAAATCGTTTTATAACGCAAAGCAGAGGGATCTTCCAGCCACTCGAGTGCTTAAGCTTCTGCCTCTCTCGTATACTGCGGCTAAAGAAGCCATTGCAGTAGATGCACGGCATTCATATTTCATTTTCCTTTGCGGCATTCGATTTCTATGCCACCGAAACGAGAGCCTTCTGTAATGATAAATATGTCGGCGACAAAATTGAATTTAAAGTCCGATTGTGTCCGAGACCGGGTGGTTTTTATTGATTTGTATGACCTACTTGCGACTTCATTTACAGTGAATCCTTTGAGACTATCTAATTTTGCTGGTTTCTATTACCTTTTTTATTCTATTTTTATTTTTAGGGTCATGTCTTCTCATACTTATTGTCGTGTCGGTTCTTGGTATCAAATTTTAAAGAAGTCACACGTTCTTGAATATTGTATACTGAAATATAAAGATATACTTTATTGCACAAAATACACAACTTAAAAAAATTGGCATTACAGAAACTTAAATTATTTCGGCGGTCTTATCGCTGGAAGCGATTTCTACCAGACAAACTAAGATGGATGTCATAAAGTAAATATACACAGAAGGTTGGCTCTAGCTGATATGCATATATGCAGTAGTCGACCTTCGCGCTAGGCAGTATCATCATCATCCTCCTATCCTGTTCCCGGGTTACCTGGGCATTGGCATTTTTTTTTCATGAAGCGGTGGAGCGCGCGCGGGAGCAAGATCCTTCCGCCGACCCGCTCCAAAGAGTGAGGAGGGGGAGGAGACGCCGACAATATGCGTGTTTCTCTCCTCTCCTTGGAGGTGACCAGCCGGCGCACGGTACGGGGATACCAGCGCCGGCATTGCGCCGGTCACCTCCAGTGCTAGTTAGGAATAGCTGCTCACCCTCGGCTGTCCCTAACACCCCTTTCAGCCCACTCGACGTCCTGCCCGCCTTTTAGGCGAGCTTCGTCCGGGGGGTCGTGCACCTGGCCTCGTGCCCGTCAACACGATCCCCTCACTATGGGCGTAGAGAGGGTGCCCAGTAGTCGCCGTCCACAGACAACCGTGACACCTGTGGAGTCACATGTGCGCTGCCAACCTTTAAACCCCCCTTTCCCTCTTGGATTGGGCCTCCAATTTGTCGTCGGATCCCTCTTTTGAATCACTTTTTCAATCATGTCATTCTTCGCACAGTCTATCCATCTCTTTTTGGCCGTCCTCTGTTCCTCCACCCCCTTACATCGTATGGTATCTCTCACGCATACGTTCCATATAGTCTATCCCTGTCTCACGTCGACCCACGCCAAGATCACTGTATGCGAACATGTACAGACAGCCACATCATCAGTTTACAACAATCTGTCAAAATTCTTCAATTGATATTGAATAGAACTGGGTTTGACATTAAGATGACAATCGAACGAAGAAATTTGACAGTTTTGTAAAGTTTGATCTGTAGGCTGTACGTATGTTTGCGTTGGTTCTATAGAACGCGATAGTAGCCCGTATTTTGTGTCTATTTACTTTGTACACTTTAAAAGACAGAAAGAAAAACATTTATTATTATAGACATCACAACACAGGGCATATAGCAGTAGTAGTTAGGATACGAGGTGTCCCCCGATAAATAAAAATACCCAATTTTTTATTCAGCATTTGGCCTCAATAGATGTTATTACATTCCCGTCATTTCTCCTGAAAGGCTATGGTAATTTCAGGATGCTCCAAGTCAAACGTTTCAGGTCGTCCCCACGGTAAAGCCTGATTTATGGTGAAACTTCCTGTGCCCGCAGTGCATATAAACGTAATCTGTGTCCCATATCGGTCGGCTGTGATCTATCGGAGGGGACAAACGGAGGTGAAATGCCTCTATTGTATGTTACAAGTAGATGGCAACAATATCCTACCTAAGTATATCGTCATAGGTATATTGATTTGAGACTTCCTCAATGGCACCAAATCACAAAATAATTACACTCAGTCAGAGTCTAAGCCAAAACGACATTTTTGCAATACAAAACTCGTGAACGGCCCAAAAGTATATACGTCAGAACGCCAAATTCCATCCACATCACCTGGATGGATTTATATCGACTACAGTGCCTTTCTCACGTCATTTCCTACCACGCACAGTAAAACTGTGGAACCAGCTGTCATCCGTGGTGTTTCCGAACATTTACGATCTGGTGACCTTCAAGAAAAGGGTGTACTCCTTTCTTAAGAGCCGGCAACGCATATGTGATACCTCAGGTGTTGCAGATGTCCATGGGCGGCGGTGATCACTTTCCATCAGGTGTGCCGTCTGCTCGTTTGTTCGCTATAATGTAAAAAAAAAAAATTATAATACCTAGTAGGTCAGCGTTGATGAACAAGAGCATCCTCTGCAGCAAGCCTCGGATATACAACAAACTCCCTGGTTGTATCTGCCACGCTACCAAATTACTGCCATTCAAATTTAAACTGCAAGAACCCTTGGTTCAGAAATGCTTTTATGCTGTCAGCGACTTTTTATCTGACCAGACTTTAAATTAAAAGCTTTTGTAGACCATATGTGTAGGTTATATTAACTTCACCACATCTGTATGATTGTATGCCGATTAGGCGAAACTATTGTTTCTTAATTGTAACAACTGCATTTCATATATACCCGTGTTTCACAGTGAAGATTTTTTATGAGGCTTTTTTTTATATGAGAGGTGGCAGACGAGCAGACGGATCACCTGATTGTAAGCAATTCCGCCGCCCATGGACACCCGCAACACCAGTGATCACAAGTGGGGAAAAGTGGAGCGGAAAAAGGTTGGCAGCGCACTTGTGAACTCCACTGGTGTTGCGGGTGTCCATGGGCGGCGGAATTGCTTACCATCAGGTGATCCGTCTGCTCGTCTGCCACCTCTCATACAAAAAAAAACCTATTAACAACAGTGCGTACTCTGATGGCAACATCTTACCATCTGCCACCTGTCTAAGTCAATTGTATGGCCAAGTTTAGCAGCGTTAGGTATATGACAGTTTATGTCAAATTGCAAAATTAAATATGTGACTTCTGATCAACTCGATCAATCTTGATCTGAGAAGAAATCTATGATATAACATAATCTGTGGTATAACGCTGTCATACCATACAACTCATAGCGGTAGCGTAAAGGATTGCTTTAGGCGCCAAAAATATAGTAGAAAATCATATCCTTATCGAAACTGCCCAAATAAATTCAGTTCCCCAAGTTTTCACCTTCACACGTTCGGTATTTTATCACGTACGGAGTCACAGTTGCAAAGCACCAACAGGAATTCAATTTGAGAGCCGTCGGGAGGGGACGGCGTTATGCCGCGAGCAGCACGCGATGTCACCAAAGGTTTTGCATAAACACATTCTTGACACATTTACATGTTGTCTGGAGGTTAATATGAAAAAGTGCAAGGAAGATTGTGTGGAGAATTTTCGAGTTGGGTTCCAGCTTGAATATTTTGAGAGGAAGCAAATTCTATTGTTTTTGTTATAAAATCAACTCGTCGAATATCACGATTCATTTCCATCTAGACGAAATTGCGGTCTAAAGGTAGTTAAATGTTATTTTTATGGTTTGACACTATTCCTCTACATCTTGTAGTATAATCTGCCTCGGTGGAATGGCTAGTGGAGTGGGTCGAGCTTTAAAGCAACTATGCCTTTGGAATGCCGTCTCAGATTTCCGTGTCGGAACAAAATCCCTATATGACTTCGCTCGTGTTACTGTGTCCCAATGAAATTTTAGGAAAAAATAATGAGAGAGTGCACTTGTGTACCGGCAGACTGATGCCGGTGAGATTCGGAGTCGGCGATTCTTCATAAATTAAAAATAAAATTTAATATCATTAAATCCACATAAATTCATTGATGTGATAATCAGTTTGTACCGCGGGCTCGTGGTGCTTTTAAATAAATATAAAGATTTTATCCCATCATCCTTCTTGACAGCTGCGCGTACACACATCATACAAGTCTTGCGCCATAGAGTAACTTCTATATACTGAGATAGAGGCATCAGTCGGTTAGACAGTGCCAGCGCCATCTAGAGGAAATTGACCATTACTCAACGGCTATGTAGTACGGCCACCTCCGAGAATAAGTCAGGGAGACGATTAAATAAAATAACAGAAATAATTTTATTTGCTATTAACACAATTCCTAACCTTCTAGATCTCTGGTTTATATATTTTTTAAATTGCTTAAGTGGGCATTGTTTCGGAAACACGCTTTACTACGCGATGTAAAAATGTATAGTGACATCTACCGAAACAACGCCGAACCATTTTCTAAAACTATATCTGCTTATTACAAGCTCCATTTAACGGAAACCGCTGAACTATTCCCCTTACTACGGAAAAAGTACTAGGTGATATGAACCTCTTGACTGGCCGTTCATTTGTCTGCCATAGCTCTCGATGTCGTGACAGCCTCGATAGCGCAATGGGTGGGTAGTGTTCGATCCTCGGGGCGAGTCATTTGTACCTGATTTTGTCTGTTAAGGTGACGGGTAGGGCACGCTAGCGACGCCAATGAATTTTAATTTTTAGCTACTAAACCGGATCTATTTTAAACAATTTCGGGATTACAACCTTTCGGCAAACACCTATACTATTTATTTAATACTTATAGTTAACTGTTCGGTCTGCTATTGCACTCGAATTTTGGATTACCGCCAAAAGTGGCCGCTTTCGGCGTGAATCAATTTGTCTCGTACAAAAACGGACCCAACATTTGTGCATTGTTATTTAATAAATAGAATAAGTGTTTGCCGAGGGGTTGTAACCCCGAAATTGTTTAAAATAGATCCGGTTTAGTAGATAAAAATTAAAATCGATTGGCATCGCTAGTGTGCCCTACCCGTCACCTTAAGAAATTCTCAATGTCAGCCCGAAGTCTGGAAGCTTGTGGTCTGGTGCTCCCGTGACTCGGAAAGCACATAAAGCCTTTGGTCCTGCGCCTGATCCCTCTTCAGTCGTGTCACTTTGGTGTCCCATCGAAATATGAGGCTAATGGAATAGAGAGTGAACTTGTGTTTGCACACACACACTTGAGCACAGTAATATATCTTGTCTTGGTCTATTTTTAAGATTGGCCGCCGTAACCGAATTGGCTCTATGATTTTTTTTTATATTATGTCTGTGCGCGTCGGTGTAATGTCTAATCTTTGTTTTCTCCAGCTAAACAACCAACAATGCCTAAAGCCTTATAGTCATCGTCTACTGTTCTCAGCCGAGCCCTGGCTTTTGAGTGAACACCCGGCTTAATCCTCCTAAGTGAATGGATGAAGGAAACGTGTTCTATGGGATATTGCCTGCCTTTAATATTCCCTTTGCGAAGACAAAGTTGCGTAATTTTAAAGGCTCTACAGTATATTATTTTACATATTTTCTAATCACTGTTTTCGTATAAGTATTACAAACCCTACACGAACGTGAGAACCACAAAGACGTGGTAGTAACTTCATATTTTTGCCGTTAATAACCCTTGAATGTCAAATAGGTATACATACATATAATGTGCCGTTAGTTTGAAATATCAATTTCTTATTTTGTGTCCTGGTACCAGAATTAAACCACCGTGGCCGTGTGGTCCCCGGCAGAGTAGAATAGGCCACCCTCACTCTTACCGAGGTGTCGTAAAAGGCGACTAAGGTAAAGCTGCTGGCATGATCATCAGCACCCAGAGAAGGAAAACTCTGCATTTATATCAAAACCCTCGCCAACCCGTCTGCCAAGCGTGGTGAGTATGGCAATTACCCCTCATGTGATTGAGGGAGGCCCGTGCCCCAGCAGTGGGGACTTAAATGGGCTGATGATGATGATGATGACCAGAATTAAAAGTGAGCCTATTTTTGATATAAATGTACATCTTAGATGTGCATTTTAAGACTTGTGTGCGCTGTGATATCTGTCAGACAATCGTCCTTGCGACAGTAATGCAGCATCCGAGCATCCTTTCGAAAATTCCTCTCGCCGACTGTACTAAGTTATATCAAGTACTGTACATTAGTGAATGGTTCCTGACGAAGTTCTTGCTACCTAGGAATTCTGACTGCCACATAAGCTAACCGTGGTTACTTACAATGTAAATGTTCGAGCTACGAGTATGCACACTGTAAGCGTTTACACTGAAAGAAAGAAAGAAAACTATTTATTGACCACAACACATAATACATAAAACAAATAATAAATAAAAACGTCACAGAGTATAAAAGTTGCGGCCAAAAGGCTCAGCCTCAGCATATGCTGCAACTGTCGCAAGCAACAGCTGCAGCGCTGGTTTTCAGGCTGGAGCTTGGGTGCCACCTTTGCGTTGAAGAAATATAAATATTGACATGCAATACAGAAGACTTATCCATTACATAAATACCGATCAAGATTTTTTTTTCTTTTTTTTTTTTTACTGTAGATAGGTAAGCGTTTGACCATATTTCACCTGATGGTAAGTGATAATATGGTCTAAGATGTAGCACGATTACCTAGAAGATACCTATTCACTCGCGCTTTGAAATACCCCCAAATTGTAGCCACTAGGGAACACCTCTTCAGGCAACTGATTCCACTGTTTCGCAGTACGAATAAGAAAACAGGATTCAAACCTCTTTGTGCGGACTTTTGGTATTTCTACCATGTACCGGTGTCGATTGAGGGTCTGCCTGGTGGAGTAGTGGAAGAACGGAGATGCTCCAATGGCATTGTACAGTTCCGTGGCGCACTCTCCAAAATGTATCCGATAGAAGACCGATAAGCTTGCTACCCTGCGTCGGTGTTCAAGGCTTTGTAGCCTCTTACCCACAGATCAGAAGGCACTTCAGTGACATTGACAAGAGAGCGTTGTACAACGTATTTTCTATCCGAAATTGTCTAAACAGCATTGGTTCCGACTTTTACCACGTGCCAAATAACCGTAATCAAACTTTAATAGGTGGTAAAACATGGAAACACTGAAATGATATTTAAAATGAAAAAAAAAAACAAAGATACATTAAAAGAATACCTAAAATCTGGTGCCAATAGTCCAATATGTTGGAAACTGGAACATCTCTATGGTGGTTTAAAAAATATCGTCTGGTGTGATATCAACAATCTAATGCGTTTCATTAGTCAATTGATATAAGACAGTCTTAATGTACAAGCTTATTTTTAGGGTAAAATCAATTATTCGCGTATTTGGTAATACTGGAGCCCAATTCTCGTGCTCCTGATATTTGTTTGCATACGACATATATCACTAAAACACAGTTTTTTTGTATGGTTTTCAGGTGATATCCGCCATGTTTTCAAACTATCACGAGCACTAGAATTAGGCTCCTGGAGCCCAATTCTCGTGCTCGTGATATTTATTTTCATACGTCATTTGTCACTAAAACATAGGTTTTTTGTATGGTTTTCAGGTGATATCCGCCATGTTTTCAAAATATCACGAGCACAAAAATTAGGCTCCTGGAGCCCAGTCTCGGGCTCGTGACATTTATCATCGTACGACATAAATCACCAAAACATCGTTTTTTTAGTATGGTTTTTAGGTGATATCCGCCATGTTTTCAAAATATCACGAGCACGAGAATTGGGGTCCTGGTCAGAACTGAATGTCACCTAGAGGTGACTCTGACGCAATGAAGATATTAGCGACTAGTTTTTTAGAAAATTAATACCGCACCTACTTTAATTTTTCTCATAAGTTAAAAGTGTACTCGGTAAAAAGGTCGATAATCAGTTGTAAAGAAAATCTCTAAATTAGCAGCTTGTGAATCATGTTGTATTGTTACCATCGGCATGTGAATGGTGGCAGACTAGCAGACGGATCACCCTTGACACCAAATCATAAGTGGCAACGCTGCCAACCTCTAAGCCCCCCTTTCGCCCAGAATTGGGCCTCTTATCCCTTACGTGACAGTGTGACAAGATTTTTTGGCCGATGGCAAAAATCGGAATATAAGACTGCCTCAAGCCAATCTGTAGCCTCGTGTAACTACGACTATACGACCTTATAGGTGTTTAAGCTACCTGCGACGCGTATTTGTAACTCCTAATTGAGTAGTCTAGTCCACATTTCAGTCGCCAATTTAAGGAAATTGGAGGCTGATTTTGTCATTTTATAATTACAAATCTCAAGCACTAAGGCAATGCCGATAGGTGGCTTAAAATCCTTTTTTATAATCTAAAATTTAAAGAGGTGTTAAAAAGTTTTCATAGGTAATATCTTTTTTTTATATTATGGCTCTACCTAATGTAAAGTAACTTATTGAGAATAAGTG
This sequence comes from Marasmia exigua, assembly GCA_019059595.1. Taxonomy (NCBI): domain Eukaryota; kingdom Metazoa; phylum Arthropoda; class Insecta; order Lepidoptera; family Crambidae; genus Marasmia; species Marasmia exigua. The sequence continues at coordinate 5,475,908 of CM032469.1, read as the reverse complement.
GGTAATCAACAGATGAAGTCAGTCAAAGTCTCAGTCACTCAATAAAATGCCGGTGTTTTTTCACGTTTTATCTACCTATGGATTCTGCCAATACCACTCTAAACACAATCGCGGGTTTCAAGATTATATTAGGTACAAGCAAGTTGTCCGTGACAAATCATTTTTTTTTTGAATCAGCCTATAAACTGTCCCACTGCAGGGCAAAGGCCTTCATCATAGAAATCAAGTTATCGTTACTATGATGGGATTAGCCTTAATCACCACGCTTACCAAATGCGAATTGGCGATAATCAATCACCGACACACAATAACAGTTAGACAACAATTCAACGATTCTTATTATTAGGATCACTTTGCGGCACTTCACTGCCCAAATAAACACCGAATTTGTTCACTAATAACCACTAGATACTAATTTAAAACCTTTCAATTTTATAAATATTTTTTTTATAAATAAATATTTCACAACATCACATACATTGATCTGACTCCGAGATAGGTAGCTCAAACACCTGTGTTACGGATATCAGAATCAACAGTGGGGTTACAAATATATACATATCATACTTTTCTTTTGTAAATACATACTTATAATATATAGATAACGCCCAGACCAATACAAACAGATATGTTCATGCACACAAATGTTTGTACTGTGCGGGGATCGAACCCGCAACCCTTGCACCAGAGGCAGCGTTCACTACCACTGTTCCAAACGGGTCGTCAATTGCATCAGACTACGCGAAGTGTTTGACTCCTACCGCAAGAATCTTCAAAATATCAAAAGCTATCATGAGAATACTCATACATGTGGACTTCATTTACGAGTAACACGCCGAGTAATGTATACTGTTTAAAGGGACCTTTTTATGTGATAGGTGGCAGACGAGCAGACGTATCGTCTGACACAAGTGGAGTCACAAGTGCGCTGCCAACCTTTAAACCTCCCTTTCCCCTGGATTGGACCTTCGGTACCCTTACTCACGCAGTGGAACACAGCACAGTGCTGCTTCACGACGGTTTTCTCTGAGGCCGTGGTATAACTCCGGTCGAGCCGGCCCATTCATGCCGAAGCGTGTCTCTCTCACGGTGAAAACATCAAACGCAAATTGTATTAGACTAAGCTATTGTAATTTTTGTATTTGTACTATTCAGCCAGCTCAGCTGCTTGCACTGTGTGAACTTTAACTACCTTATTATAAATCTCGGTCTAAAGTAAGTACCGTACTAAAGCTCATGTCAAACCGTTCCAACACGCAATGTTAAAAGGAGCGTTTACAAATTTTGTTCCGGGACTATCCTTAGTTCGCGATTTGTAATAAGGGGATAATAGTTTTACCAAGTGTCAAGCAAATCATTGTGTCACTGGGCCCGTTTTCCGTTAGTTCAGTAGTATCTACTCGTATCTACATCCCCCCAGCATGTTGAAACAAGATAGCTAGCAACATAAATCATAGTTAGAACAATTTATGTCTGTAGAGCTGTGATATGACTCGCCGAATTGGAGGCTGGAATGCGGCCTTACTTTTGTTAACTGTTCTATGCGTGGCTTTGAAATGATGGAAGTACTTTAAACTGTAACTACAGGTGACTAAATTTATTAGTCTTAAGTACATTCAGCGTCACAATGATTTTACAGTTCATCCCTGCCAAAAATAGAGACTGAGCACACCATGAAAGACAATTGTATAATATCCACCAACCGATTAGGACGGCTACGGCGGCTTATCTCAACACACAGCCACGTACGCAGGATTTATTATAGTGCTCAAGGGTGTGCGCAAACACAGGCTCACTCTCTATTCCCTTACTCTCATATTCCGATGGGATACTACTGTGATACGACCGGAGAGGGATCGGGCGACCAACGGAGTACGGACGAAACGGAGTACCAATGACTTAACGTGCTTTCCGAGGCACGGGGGTACAAGACCGCCAACTTCTAGACTCCGGGCTGACACTAAGAATTTTTTACCGTAAACTTAGGTAGATAGATAGATAGATATACTTTATTGCACAAAATACACAACTTGAGTACTAGGTATTACAGAAATTTTGTGTACAATTTCGGCGGTCTTATCGCTGAAAGCGATTTCTACCAAACAACCTTCGGGTAACACAGGTACACATTTTTGGCCCAATCCGGATATCGAACCCGGGACCTCTTGCGCAGCCGTCGCTTTTAAGTGCGACCCACTAACCACTGCGCCACCGAGGCAGTCAAGGTCAAGGAAAAGGTGCATTTTCATTTGTTTTTAGAGAACAAATGACAAAAAATTAAAGTTTTTTTTTGTTACGACAGACAAGCATTTGAACTCATTCCACCTGATGTTAAGTGAGGCCTAAGGTAGGCCATGGTTGCCCGTGAAAAGACTATTCACTATCAATATAGGGCCTCAAAGAGACCCAGAAATACGTTTATATTAGCATTGTGCTAAAAATATTTTTACAAATGCTCAGATATTTTTGGTAGGTTTGATTATTAAGATCATTTTGATGCTGACTATACTTAAAACCTTTCATATATATAAAAATAATTATGACATATTTTTAAGATGCTAAAACGAACCATGCATTTCAAAGTTATAGTCCATATAAATCCAAATTGTTTTCCATAATACGACCTCTGTAAAACGCTTGTGTGAAATCATTACATTTCGTTCCTCATGCTCATTGTTACAGAATTGAGAGAGGCGTTCGAAGCTGAAGCTCAAGAGGTGAAGAAACCACGCCTGCTCCTTACTGCTGCTGTGCCAGTCGGTCCTGACAACATCAAGAGCGGATACGATGTGCCAGCCGTTGCTGGGTAAGTTTACTTCATCAAACCTTCCTCCTTTTATTATTTGATAGAAATGGGGTGAGCCCTGCGTCTCATAGCCACTGCGACCAGTAGATGATCTATTGTGGCATCCCCGTAACCTATTACAGCACCTCATGTAGCTCCAGTTCCAGGATAAACCCGAGAATGGAGCTGATGGGGGAGCTCTTGATCTCGTCAGCTGAGATCATGTGTGCTCCCAGGTGCCGGCTTCTGCAGCGGTGCAGCGCTATGCACTCGCCGAGGACGTGGATAATCGTTTCCTCGTCCTCGCGACAGAACCTGCAGATTTTGGTATCTGAAAGGCCCATGTTGTGCAGGTGCTTGTTTAATTTGCAGTGCCCTGTGAGGGTCCGAGTGAGTGCCCTCACATGTCCTCTACTCAGTTTTATTATTTCTACAGCTCGTCTACCTTCCTCCTTAGTCGTTCACTCTTGACAGAGTGGTCGTTGTTGACGATGCTCCATTTTCGTATGATCGTGCATCTCGCGCGATATGTCTCCACATCTAACGGTTTGCAGCGTCAGCTTTAAAAGTGCCACCCACTAGCCATCGTGCCACCGGGGCAGTCCTAATGACTAGTGGGACGATGGCTAGTGGGTGTGTCTAAACACACTTTACTGGTTAAATAAATTAGTTGTCACAGGAAACATTGCAAGGACGCTCTTATTAATGCTACGTTAGTTTTACGGTTTTCCGATGTCACTGACCTTTTATACTGCACAACAATACACTAATAAAAATGAATGCGAAAGTCAAATCGTAACCGAGAACGCATTTCTATTTAAATACTGACCTAAATAAATTATTCACGGGCAACACAAAAAATATTGTCGCACCGAAAGGCGACATTGCGAAATTTTCTCCCATTAATATTCAAGCTTTATTGTTCTTACTAGGGATGGGAAAATCGACTGTAAAAGTATCGATAATTTTGCTACAAAAATATGATTGATTGAAACATTTTACTGCATATAATCAAATAAAACAGGATAAACGCAACTATTATTATTGACTACATTGTTATGTACTTACTACTTGACATTTCAGCTAGAATTATTTTACATAAAATGTCTGTAATGCCTTGTACTAAAAGTTGTATTCTTGTGCAATAAAGTATAGAAATCTATCTACGTTACAGCAGACTGTGGTTACAAGTCACAACGGAACTCAGCTAATTAAATCTAACCCAGTTAAAATCTAAAACAATTTTCATGAGAGTCTATCCATAAATAAAATTACTGCACACGAATTTCATTTTTTTTACCTCTCCCTCATACTTGTCACAGCTGCGTACATTTTTAAGACTTCCCCCTCTTTAATGTAATGTCACATTTTGTTCAATTTAAATTAATATTTTTGGTATCTGGTACCTCCTTTTTCAATATTATGTTCACCCAGAAAAAAATCTTTGATACCTTTGTTATGGAACCTCCACTGTGCTCATTACGAAAAAAATTCAGCAGATTATTTATCCCCCTTATTGATTCAGTATCCAAATAAGTTTAAACCTCTACTTTACCCTATTCGATGTTTTCAATATTATTTGTCAGTCGCAGATGAGTTTTAGAACTAACCATCAATTCAATTAAGATTTGCATGTAAATTGTCACATCCCTAGTTAAAACTGCTATACATTCTCCCACAGCAAAATACAATACGTAAAAAGCCAACTTAACCATTCCACTACACTAACAACATTCAAAGAGAAGTAGCCTCTAAATTAACCGACATAAGAGTTATTGGTTATAAAATCAGTGGAACTGCAATCTCAGGAGGCAGTCGAAGCCTATGTTCGTCTAATGTATGAAGTTGTCAGCGAAATGGTATAGAATTAAGTTAGCCATTGTATGGCTCGTCGTTCAGAAGTCATTGTATCAAAACTTAATTTGTAAAGGGCAGTGCACAATGAGGGTGAACGAACGAAAGTTGGAGGCTGTTTGCATTTGAGGTGATTAGGTGAATGTTGACATATTTAATGGACTTTTCCCATATATATACCAGTGGACGATGATCATATAGACTGGTCGTTTTTAGCGAGGAAAACCTAGTGTATCAAGTTCATCATTTTCACTACAAGCATATTCGGAATCGAAGCTACCGACCGAAATCGACTTCCTATTCGGAAAGCTCATGTTCTTTCTGACCCTTGAACTACCACCGCTTTTCGTCGTTGCTTTTTTTATGCTAGAGGCGACAAACGAGCAAGCGAGTCACCTGATTGAAAGTAATCATCGCCGCGGATGTTCATTCCGCGAAATCAGAGATATCGCTAATGTGTTGCGGGTTTTTTAAAAAGGAGTACGCTCTTCTCTTGAAGACTCAATTCAATTGAAGAATTCTTGCTTAGAATAAAATAAATAAATGCAACGGAGGAATAATAACAAATGATATACTTAAATACATATTATTACACCTAGACTGAACAAACACAAGTATCCATCACGAATGTTTGTATAGGTTGGGGATGTAACCCACGACCTTTGGCGTATGAGGCAGGGTCACTACCAAATGCGACAAGCAGACGTAACACCTGCCACGTAGGTAGAACGAAGTGATGCCTGAAATATAATTGTAACAGCCTATGTAACCTTTGTTCTTACACATTAAATACTTACTTACTTACGTCAAAGAAGTCACAAGTTTTTTTTTTTTTTTATTGCTTATAGTAGGTAGACGAGCTTGCGGCCCATCTGATGGTAAACGGTAACCGCCGCTCATAGACATCAACAATGCCGGAGCACAGTCATGCCGCTGCCTACCGTGAGAGAAGAACTCTTTTCAAACCTCGTTTAAAAAAGGACATGTCATAGCGATCAGGGAACACCGCGGCTGGAAGGTCATTCCAGAGTTTGCACGAGCGCGGAAGGAAAGGAGCGCTGGAAACGAAGAGTTCTGGAAGGGATTGGTTCCAGGTAGTATTGGTGAAGTTTGCCGCGGCGTCTAGTCGTGCGATTGTAGAATGGTGACCCTGGTATGATATTAAACAGCTCCAAAGAGCACTCTCCATGGAAGAGCCTATAGAAGAGAGTGCGCTGCCGGCCCCTTTTAATAGGGAGTTCTTTCCTTGAAGGTTTGCAGGTCCTGTCGGTTCGGAAACACCGCAGGCGATAGTTAGAGATAGAAAGTTTTTTGGATTATTTATTTATATATATTTTTTACGCAAGACCTCAATACTGTACAGAGTACAGGGTGGACCGCAAACCGAGGCAGTTACGTGAGCCACCACAGAATATGTGCGGTCAATTGCAACCCGGTATATTGAGATCTGCCGGACCTACTGTAATAATGTGGCCGATAGTGTGGGCGATACGATAATGCAATAAAATAATTTTGCCCACACATTTTATTCTCACAACAAATAAATTCTTGTTTGGAGGTCATTTGGGTTCAAGCCTTACCACATATTTTATTAAATAAAATTAGTGAGTGGCTTCCAATTTTGTTATAAAATATCACCAAGAGCGGCATCTTTGTACACCACTTGGAATGACTCACTAGAATGACGATGATTTTTCAAAATTCATCAAACACGTTTTGTAAACAGACAATGTGATTTTTTTGGGTATATCAATTTTTTGCAATTTGTTCTTAAGTAAATAATGCACTTAAAAATGTTTCAACAGTCTTTGGGTGGGACTCGAAGCCACGATCTTTGGCTAACTGGGCAACTGCTTTACCGACTAAGCTACCGGAGACCTTGGTATGTCGATGAATTTTGTAAGTGGTTTTTGCTTCGCCGTGAGCCGACGATAGTTACATCAATACTTGTATGTAAAAATTTTTAAAGAAATTTTTTGAAGACTTAATGATCGAATTCCTTGACTTTATACCTCCAGTGGTAAAAGCAATATACTTTTTAACATAAAAAATGCTGTCTTCAGCTGTCTGGATAGAATGAATAAGATCATGAGTTTTGTAAACGGGAAGTTGGAGGGTTGAATCCGAAAAACAGCTCCACCCGGTTCCAACAAAAGATGGGACGAAGTTTGTTCCAGAACTAATTTAAGATCGCGTTTTTAAGGGGCTTGATTTTGTTTGTGTATCAGCCTATAAACTGTCCCACTGCAGGGCAAAGGCCTCCATCATAGAAATCAAGTCATTGCTACTATGATGGAATTACACTTAATCACCACGCTTGCCAAATGCGGATTGGTGATCACAAACCCGAGCTAAGTATGTTCGAAAAATTCGAAACATACTTTTCACTCGCCCCGAAAATGGAACCCAGGACTCCGAGATCACGGCGCGGTACTTAAACCACTAGACCAAACAGGTTGTTTGTGTACTCTAAGTTATATCCTCCAGCCCATCCGGGGGAAGTAGTGTCAGGTCCACTCTATAAACGGACCTCTGCCTAGGGAGGGACATGAAAATGAGGCTCTTTAGTCGGTTCTCGTGTCTCCTCCCCACTCTGGCGTAGAAGGGAGCACCCCTGATGTTTTAGTGGGTATACCTCAGCCCACTACCAAAGGAGAGCCCCGCATACAATCACAATCTAGAGCTATATTCGAAAAGTTCGAAACATACCTTTGCTCGACCCGGGAATCGAACCCAGGACCCCGAGGTCACGGCCTGGTATTTAAACCACTAGACCAACGGGGCGACTTAGCCGTAGTATTAACAATTAAATCACGAACTAAGTCTCGTAAAACCTATATTCTCACGTTAAACCCGCGATTAGTTTCAAGCGTCACAAAAAAATCTCGTCACTGATCTCAGAGACTAAAAAGAAAACCAGATAATTTTCTCACCTATGTGTTCTCTTCCCATGTTGCTATGAAAGTTCCTATTGTTCTTTAGAAAAAGTAAGTTAAATTCTCTTGTACAAAATTGATTAATGAATGGAACTCCAACTTGTCAGTAACAAGTACTGGTCTTTGAGAAAATTGAAAAGGTGAACGTTAGTCCAAGGTAAAAGTAATTTTCAATTGTTGAACTGGTAGCTGCGGGCTTTAGTTAGGTTTTAAGGTGATGGTGAAGGATACTAGCCTCGCCAATAGATTTGTATAAATTGTGATGATAATGAGACATTTTTTAAAAAACTACATCGGTGGATCTATAAAGAATCATCATCATCAGCTTATCGCAGTCCACTGCTGGACCTAGGCCTCCCCCAATGTTCTCCACACAGATCGGTCCTGTGCCGCCCGCATCCATTGGATTCCCGCGATCTTTTAAATAAATAATTTAATAAAAATGTCTCATAATCGCCACAATTAATACAAATTTACTGGTGGCGCTAGTTACTGCAATCATCATCATCATCATCATTATTTCAGCCAATAGACGTCCACTGCTGGACATAGGCCTCCCCCAATGTTCTCCACACAGATCGGTCCTGTGCCGCCCGCATCCATTGGATTCCCGCGATCTTCACCAGATCGTCGGTCCACCTTGTGGGGGGCCTGCCACGGCTGCGACTTTCTGTACGTGGCCTCCACTCGAGGACCTTTCCGCCCCAACGGCCGTCTGTTCTCCTCGCTATTTGCCCTTGCCCATTGCCACTTGAGGCATGCAATCCTTTGGGCTATGTATGTGACCTTAGTTCTCCTGCGGATCTCATCATTTCTGATACGATCACGCAGGGAGACTCGGAGCATAGCCCTCTCCATTGCTCTTTGGGTTACTGCAATGCGTCGCCTTAAATGTAATCTTCACGTTATGTGTAAGGTAAAGTCTTGTGATCTATTTAATTTGCATATTGGAAACTATTTTCTGGTCCAAATAATCTAGATAACGAAATAAGTTAATTATGTTGATAACCTACTTCATGCAACATCTCATTTATTGAAAGAATTCCAAACTAAAAGTGAGCATAAGCACTTTTATTACTGACATCAGTAAACACGTCCTAGGTTTTATATAACGTGAGCCTTATTCATTGTTTTATTTAGCTTTAATTCATATTATTTGGCTATTGGAAATGTGTATTTTAAATATAGGTATTAACTACTAAGTTCGAGTTTATCGTTTCTTTTAAACAGTTGACCGTAACGATAGGTAAATAAATTTATTATACTGTTTTATGATTTGTCTGCTTATCTGCCACCTATCACATAAAGTAAGTAATAAAACTATTTATTTATTACTTTAATTATTTATTTATATAATTAAACGGGAAGAACCCAATAACATAATTATGCAATAGAAACATTTAACAGCTATTATATTTTACAAACAAATACAACACATAATATATTATTGACCACAACATCATCATCATCATCATCAGCCCATTTAAGACCCCACTGCTGGGGCACGGGCCTCCCTCAATCACATGAGGGGTAATTGCCATACTCACCACGCTTGGCAGACGGGTTGGCGAGGGTTTAGATATAAATGCAGAGTTTTCCTTCTCTGGGTGCTGATGATCATGCCAGCAGCTTTACCTTAGTCGCCTTTTACGACACCTCGGTAAGAGTGAGGGTGGCCTATTCTACTCTGCCGGGACCACACGGCTCACGACCACAACATATAATACATAAAACAAATAATAAATAAAATCGGTACAGAGCATACAAGTTGCAACAAACAAGGCTCAGCCTCAGCATATGCTGCAACTGCCGCAAGCAACAGCTGCAACGCTGGTTTTCAGGCTGGACCTTGGGCGACGCGCTTGCGTTAGAATAAATATAAATATTGTCGTGCAATACAGAAGATAACAAATTTATCCAATACATAAACACCGACCAAGATCAGAAGGCACTTTAGTGACATTGACAAGAACGTATTTTCTATCCGAAAATGCTAAAACAGCATTAGTTTCGACTTTTGCCACGTTTCAAATAAAATAAAAAAAACGAGAAGAAAGATAGCATAAACTAGATGAGCGATAAGACCGCCTAAATTGTACATTGTATCTCTGTATACCTAGCTTTTAAGTTTTGTATGTTGTGCAATAAAGAGTACCTATCTATCTATCTATCTACGGCGTTTATCTTGTCTCCTTGTCTCTATATACTACTGTTGTAATTTATTGCAGTGCTGTGCTTTCCTCCATTCACTAACCTTTAATATCTCTCTTCCCTCCAGGTACCTAGACTTCATCAACCTCATGGCGTACGACTTCCACGGCAAATGGGAGAGGGAGACTGGCCACAACGCACCCCTGTACGCGCCGTCCTCAGACTCCGAGTGGAGGAAGCAGCTGTCCGTAGATCACGCCGCTCACCTGTGGGTCAAGCTGGGAGCGCCTAAGGAAAAACTTATCATTGGTGAGACAACTAATTTAGCTTTATAACCCTGAACCAGGTAACTAGACATCATTTATGCCATTGGTTTTCAACATGTCATTTGCAAAAATGTTTAAAGTTTGCCGTATGGTAAACTGCCTGGTTAAATCGTTAAGACTAACACTTCTGAATGTACTCTTCTCAGCGCCTAACAAAAAGTTGATAGACATTCTTCAGGTCGCTAAGACAGAGTAGTAAGTAAGTATAAGGTTGTCAATCTACCGTGCTGCTGGGCGTTACAATTCATCGTCATCATCATCATCATCAGCCTATCGCAGTCCACTGCTGGACGTAGGCCTCTCCAATTGTTCGCCACTGTGATCTATCCATGGCTTCTCGCATCCAGCTCTTGCCAGCCATCCTGCGCAGATCGTCCCCCCACCTAGCCAGAGGGCGCCCTACATTACGTTTGCCAAGACGCGGTCTCCACTCCAGAACTCGTTTACCCCATCGGTTGTCGGTTCTGCGGCTAATATTGCCAGCCCACTGCCACTTAAGCTTGCTAATCCGGTGAGCAATGTCGATAACTTTGGTTCTCTGCCGGATCACCTCATTTCGGATTCGATCTCGGAGAGCGTTACAATTACTCTCAAGAAATTCGCACTGGCTGGTTTTTCGAGCTACTTCAAATTGATCGAAGATCAAGCAAGGAGTTCCCATGGTTTTGGAAGGATCATGTTGCTTAAAGATCTATCGTCATAGCTCTTCCCTAATACTGGCGATTAGGGAGAGCTGTAATTGGTGTGACTGTGAGTAGCTTCACCGGAGAAGCATCTTAGACGGAGAGCTCAACAACTCATAAAGAAACATTAGATGTTTCCTTGCCTTGAAGTTTAAGCCTTTTTGAAGAAATAAGGTTATTAAGGTGATCTCTTCTTACCCCGCAGAAACTCCCAATCCAATAATTACTTTGCCCTTTTCAAACTCCTTCTCAAGAGCAAATATCCTTTTGTATTCATTACTCACACCTAAAACTTTGTTCAACTACAGATACCACAGTGCTAATTTAGACAGTAGCTCAACATGTTCTCAAATGTAGAAATTGGGGTGAGGAATGCTCCCAATCCGCGTGTTTCTCGTAGCGCGGGAAGGTTGTGTTCGCTGTGCTTGGGCGCAAGCGAACTAAATGCACTTAACTCTTATTGTTATTGACTGACCTAATAGCTCAGGCGATAAGAACGTAAAGCATCTAAAAGAAGTCATTGGTTCAAACTTAAGCGCGCGTTCTCTTCAATCTTCTTCAATTCTCTTAATCTATTTGCGAATGTATAATTTAACGGCATCGAAGAAAACATCGCGAGGAAAACTGTATGTGTAGGACAGTCTTCCACCCTATTGTTGAAATAATAAGTCTGAATATGAAACGATGTGCTAATTTTTCGGTTTCTCCTGCAAATATCACATGGCACTCGCTTTATTGTTTGTTTTTTGGATGTATTTAGAAAATTCTTCATTCTTCATGGTCCAAGCGATGGCTCTTTTCTCATGATGACTCAAGTTCTTATTTCACCGTGGCGGACCCACGGCTGGCTCGAACGGAGTGATACCCCGGTCTCACAGAAGCAGCGTCTCTGCTTTGTTTCGCTGCGTGAGTGAGGGTAGGAACCGGAGACCCAATCCGGGAGAAAGAGGGTTTAACGTTTGGCAGCGTACTTGTGGTATGTATGTTTGGTGTCCATGAGCGGCGGCAATCGCTTAACATCAGGTGATCCCATCTGCTCATATGCCACCCTTCACATAAAAAATGAGGATGATAACCCTGCGATGATTTGATTTTACTATTACTGTAGTTGACGATCCGTTTGGAACAGTGGTAGTGAACGCTGCCTTTGGTCCAAGGGTTGCGGGTTCGATCCCCGCACAGTACAAACATTTGTGTGCATGAACATGTCTGTTTGTATTGGTCTGGGTGTTTTCTATGTATATAAATATGTATTTACAAAAGAATTTATTTGTAATCCCACTGTTGATTCTGATATCCGTAAGACTGGTACTTGAGCTACCTATCTCGGAGTCAGATCAATGTATGTGACGTTGTGAAATATTTATTTATTTAGTTTCCACAGCGTTTGTCGAAATGCATCTTGCTACTGACTTACTTGATTCTGTGGTTTATACCTCTTTCTACTCATTGCTCACACCCAGAGCTTTGTTCAACTACAGCTGTACGTTATGAGTTCGAAAATTGAAGCGAACGTGCGCCCGCAACTGGGAGTGTTATCTTTAGTTTAAACGGTCTCTTTATACCTCCGAATACAATGGAAATTGTAGTTGTAGTTTAACTTGTCGTTTCCCTTTTTGAAGAATTTTGTGTTAGTTGAAAGTGTGTTTAGTGTCCACATGATAGGTTTGAATTTCACACAACGTAGGAAGTTGATGCTAGGAATAGTGTTGGATTTGATTGTTTTTAGAGGAAATATCGTTTTTTATATATTGGCATTATTTTCGAGTGAAGAGTTCCAATTTGGTAAAAAACAACAGAGTTTTCAAAATCTTATCAATAATAAGTATTTGCAGTTATAAATATCACTTTTGAACTTTTAAATACAAGTCATCAAAGGATTGGAACATCATTATTATTACAGACGATTTTCCCTTTTGAAATTGATGTTCATAATTATGAGTGAGTATTAACAGTGGGAGAGCCACGCTTTGGCATAAATGGGCTCGACCATGGGAGTATTACCACGTCCTCACAGAAAACCGGCGTGAAGCAGTGCGTGCGCTGTGTTTCGCTGCGTGAGTGAGGGTACCGGAGGCCCAATCCAGAGGAAGGGGGGTTAAAAGGTAAGGTTACTTGTGACCACTGGTGTTGCAGATGTCCATGGGCGGCGGTAATCGCTTACCATCAGGTGATCCGTCGGCTCGTCTGCCACCTCTATCATAAAAAAAATTGTGGTATTGTAATAGTTTAAGCTAGTAAAAGAAAAAAGTATGCGTAAAAATTAATGTAAAGCCTATGAACTCTCCCACTGCAGGGCAAAGGCCTATATGATAGAAATATAGGTATATATTATAATATGGTGTCGCGGGTATTCATGGGCGGCGGCAATCGCCTACTATCAGGTGATCCGTTTGCTCGTCTTCCACTTCATCATCATCATCATCATCAGCCTTTCGCAGTCCACTGCTGGACGTAGGCCTCTCCAATTGTTCGCCACTGTGATCTATCCATGGCTTCTCGCATCCAGCTCTAGCCAGCCATCCTGCGCAGATCGTCCCCCCACCTAGCCAGAGGGCGCCCTACATTACGTTTGCCAAGACGCGGTCTCCACTCCAGAACCCGTTTACCCCATCGGTTGTCGGTTCTGCGGCTAATATGGCCAGCCCACTGCCACTTAAGCTTGCTAATCCGGTGAGCAATGTCGATAACTTTGGTTCTCTGCCGGATCACCTCATTTCGGATTCGATCTCGGAGAGAGACGCCGAGCATTGCTCGTTCCATAGCCCGCTGAGCGACCTTTAACTTAGTCTTCCACTTATCAAACAAAAAGTTTTGTAAGACATTTCAATTATATTTTGAACAAAAAAAATAGTTTTCATAATTGGTAAGTACTAAATCATTATAATTTGATACGTCCACGTCTGTTTCCATTTTTGTTACTCACTACAGTCTACACCAATTTAAACTAGAGCTGAAAAGAAAATATGTTCCTCGCCTTGAAAGATAACATCGTAGCTCTCACGTATTATATTTTCAGCAATTTGTAACACTCGTAACTGGGAAAAATGTACGTTTCTACGTGAACAAAGCACAGAAAGTAGTATGCTTTATGTCAATCACCCTATGTCCTTTTTCTAGGCCATGACTTAAGCTGAATAAGGGCCATTTATGTTAGCCATCATCATGACAAACAAACAGCCTCGGTAGCGTAGTGGTTAGTGGGTCGCACTATAAAGTGACGGCTGCGTAAGATCATCGTCATCGTCAGCCCATTTAACTCCCCACTGCTGGGGCACGGGCCTCCCACAATCACATGAGGGGTAATTGCCATACTCACCACGCTTGGCAGACGGGTTGGCGAGGGTTTTGATAAAAATGCAGAATTTTCCTTCTCTGGGTGCTGATGATCATGCCAGCAGCTTTACCTTAGTCGCCTTTTACGACACCTCGGTAAGAGTGAGGGTGGCCTATTCTACTCTGCCGGGGACCACACTGCGCAAGATATAGTACCGGTTTCGATTCCCGGGTTGGTCCAAAATTTGTACCTAAGTTTTCTGTAAGAAATTCTTAGTCACAGCCCGGAGTATGGAAGTTGGCGGTCTTGTACCCCTGTGCCTCAGAACGCACGTTAATCCGTTGGTCCTGCGCTCAATCCCTCTCCAGTTGTGTCTCGCTGGTGTCCTATTGGAATATAAAGGAATAGAGAGTGCACTTGTGTTTACGCACACACATAAGCACTATAATATATCCTGCGTACGTGGCTGATCGTTGAGATTTGCCGCCGTAGCCGTAATCGGTTGGAGGATATTAACATCACAAAATAATAAATGTTTTGGCACTGCCTTCACATTTTTTTGTATATTTTTTTTATTGATGATGGGCTTGCCCTTAGCTTTACAGATTTTTTAATTAGTTTTGCATTTATAGTCCTTTTTACCCGACTATGGCAGAGCTTTCCTTTTTGACTCTCAGTCAAAAAGGAAAGCTTATGATTTTAGCAGTCTATATACGAGTATGTAGGTATGTTCCAAGCTTATGCCTAAACTACCCAGCCGATTTTGATGAATTAGGTACAAGAAACCGCTACACATTTTTTACCATTACACAAAATTTTTTCGACTCGTGCATCTACCATACGAACAGCATTACTCTTCTTTTGGCCCTGCCACGCAAAAATAAAGACCATCCGTTTGCCCAGTCCCACCTATAAAAGGGATGTTACATTTCTACGAGAAATAATCGATCCCAAAATCTGTAATCGATATTTTTACCTGGCAATAAATATCGGTCAGTATAAAATGTATGTTATTGTTTCTTTGTGGTTTATGTAATAATTGATAGTACTAGATTACTTAATGTAAAATAAATCAAGACACTTGTAATATACTAGCGAGTATTATACCTACTCGTTTTTAAACGTATTAAATTATTTTTATGCAATAGGGGGCAGACGAGCAGACGGATCACCTGATGATAAGCGACACCTGCAATACCAGGAGTCACGACTGTGTTGCCGACCTTTTAAAAAATAATACACTCTTTTCTTGAAGGTTTAAGATTTGGTTATATTAAATTTGTAAAGTCCATAAAATAGACATTTTTTTTGCTGATTCGCTTTGTTCAATATGGCGCGTTTAATATTTAACAATAAATAATTAAATCAAATCATAATTTCAGTCAATTAAATAAACCTGTTGTGGAAATAGCAATAAATTAATAGCCCACTTTTGACCATTGAGACGTCAAATTATAAGAATAATATAACAAAACTAACTTCTGGCCCATTTCTAGGTCTTATTTAAAATTCCGCTATACACGGTGACTAAAGTCGACGGAGGAAAATAACTATTTATTAAAAATAAAGTTAACGCTTGGCCACAATCACACCCAAAAAAAGCGTCGATGCGGTCTACGATGTTACGCATTTGCCTAGAAGATGCCCATTCCCTCTTGCCTTAAAAACATACAGATTTAATATAATCAGGGGACAGTCCTTAGCAGCGAATTTTTCTTAGGCCTGATTTGATCAATCTTAATGAGTAGATAAATCTATGGTGTAACGTCAGATTTGTATAGAACGACAGCGGTATACCATAGATTTTGTATCGGGTTAAGATTTATAGAATTATGATCAAATTCGGGGGAAGGGAGGGTCTCCCTTCCTTTTAACGGTTAGTGTCGCGGGTGTCCATGGGCGGCGGCAATTCGCTTACCATCAGGTGATCCGTCTGCATGTCTGCCACCTATGTCATAAAAAAATAGATGGGGAGTCCCTTAATCGATTTTTTTAAACATGAAAATCGATATTTTTTTTCTCGTCACTACTCGCGTCTATCAGCGAAGTAATAAATCGGAGCACGTGCTCACATATCACCAAAAGCTTGCGGCGTCACTTCGACATCTGTCCGTCGCAGCAGACGCATTGCGACATAAACCTGAAAGTTGCCTGCAGAGAGATCGATTTGACGGCATGCTTCATTTATTAGGTTCTGTGCTAGATCTCTTTAAAAACAATTGAGAGTCCTTGTAGACTTACGGCTATTTAATCTAAGATAACTTCTAACCGTGTTAGCATCCAGTCGGTCTGTTTGCCCGAGGCTTGCGAAAGAAAGACGGCAATCCCGTATTATATCTACCAAACATGACTTATCATATCCTTGGATCATAGTCCAAGCATTCCCAGCTCCTGGCTCCCCAGCTCCTCAGCTTCCCGGCTTCAAAGCGACGACTTTGGATGCAACCAGAAATGACAAGCTGGGATAATATCCCTGATGATAAGATATATTATGTATGTTCAAAACGTACGCAATTTTGCTACCGGTAAAGATAACCGTCAAATAACATTTTTGACGGCTGTCCACGCGATGACGGTAATACTCGATGTGTTAACGGCTGCAATATATGTATTGACGGCTTGCAATATTCCGTTGACGGCAGCAATTGATGCGTTGACGGCTATAAATAAAAACCATTGACTACTGTCGTTAAATTATAACGGCTGATGTAGTTTCTACTATCATAAGCATAAAAAATATTATATTATTTTTCGAAACAAACGGGTTATATGAGATTCCCCAGGGGAATACCAAATTCTAGAGGTTTGGTTGAGTTGAAGGTTAAGCGTATCCTTGCTTGGGATCTAAAGTAATAAAAATTTGACGGGACCCCTTTTGTTTTTATGTTCATTTGAATTCATAGAAAATACTTTTCTACAATTTTCATTTTAAGATGAGCAGTAAATGTGTTTGGTTTCACTTCAATTTATAATGACTACAAAGTTAGTCGTAAGTTAATCTTACACAGGTATTGTTTAATTGAATTAGGCCCGGTTCAACCAATCTTTATCAGTAGATTAATCTATGGTATAACGTCAGAATTATCTATATAGAATGATAACGCTATATCATTGATTTACTATCGGAATAAGATTGGACGAATCGACCCTAAGAAGTGTTTATGCTAATTTTACCCCAGTCCCAAAGAAGTCTAACTTCTCAGTTCTTTGGGGGAATGTTTTGGTATTCAAAAGCTCAGTACTTTTCTACAACTAAAACACTTTTTAAAGTCATTTTCGAACTAGCCGGCCAGTTGGCATTCGTTTGAACTAGCTTTAAGTTTGTTTTCCTTGGACTTTAACAGAATTCTATTGCAGGTATGCCGACCTATGGCCGCACGTTCACGCTGTCAAACCCGAATAACTTCAAAGTGAATTCGCCGGCCAGTGGGGGCGGGAAGGCGGGAGAGTACACGAAGGAGGCTGGATTCCTTGCTTATTACGAGGTAAGTCCTTCTTTAATGAACAAACGTGGTCATCCCCGTGCTCAGAAGCAGCGGCGACGCAACCACGAATAACACGTTTAAGGTGACGGGTAGGGCACACTAGCGATGCCAATCGATTTTAATTTTTAGCTACTAAACTGGATCTATTTTACACAATTTAGGGCTACAACCTCTCGGCAAACACTTATACTATTTATTAAATAACCATGCACAAATGTTGGGTCCGTTTTTTGTACGCGAAAATATGATTCACGCCAAAGGTGGCCGCTTTTGGCGTGAATAAATTTTTCGCGAACGCGTTGAACCCACAATTTTTGCATGGTTATTTAATAAATAGTATAAGTGTTTGCCGAGAGGTTGTAACCTCGAAATTGTTTAAAATATATCCGGTTTAGTATCTAAAAATATTAAAATCGATTGGCGTCGCTAGTGTACCCTACCCGTCACCTTAAATGATGATGATGATATTAGAGCTAAAAGTGCGATCCGTCTGCTAGTCTGCCACCTATCACATAAAAAAGTTTATATCAGCTGTTCCATACGGTAATAAGCTAAAAGTGCTAAAAAGCACCGTTATTTTTAAGATAGATCGCGGGCTGATTTCCAGAGAAAATACTAAAAGGTTTTATTCAGGTTCTTATCTTCATTAAACCTATGTTAGCTAAAACGGCGTTATAAAGTTTTAACGTTTGAAACAATATTTTTAAGCTTTTCGAAAAAATAATGAAATCTGCTTCATAACACCGTTTAGTTAAGAAACGTTCAATGAATGTTTATAAATAAGACCCATCTCATCACTAAATAAGGTTTGTTTTTAAGCACTACGCAGATTAGCTTGATATACCTAAAAACAAATAGAAAACTACATGGACTTCGGAATAAGATTGGTCAAATCGGCCCTAAACTAATCACGAAGAATTCGCGAAAATCAACTCCCATTTTAAGCCTAACCCCGCTTCTGTGACGAAGCAAGTCGTATCATAGTCCCGATAAGGCTCATTTGAATTGCAATACCTACAAGTACAGCAGTCTAGTTCCATCTAGCTGATTGGATGGTGGTACTCCGAACTATTTGTGATAAAGATAAGCATTCGTTCAAGAAAGAAAACCTAAGAAAGCTAACCATTATGACAAGGATACTAAAGTATTTACATTATTTGCAGCCGACTGTACTCTCTAATGGTTTCCAGCAAATACCTAGAACTTTGTTATTGAAACGAATTCTACGGCTTACAAGCAGAGCGAACTATTACGAGTTAAATTAGTACCCTATAACAAGTTAATATTATGCAAATTGGGTTATTTTGTTAAGAAAACCGTCTCAACTGACAGTTTCGTTAAGAAAATGATTATAGCTAGACATCACCTTTTGAACTGTTTCAAAATTGCAAATGGATTGTTTTCGTCAGATAAAAAATAATAATTAGTTACCCTATTATGAAAAGGTACTGTAAGTTATGTTTATTTTCTGCATAGGTATCCATGCCGCCAAGAGATCATTATGAGATCTATTAAGGTTTATACATACTAATTTCGTTAGCTCAGTGACCCAAAATGTGTATTCGCTTCCGATTTAAGACTCCTCCACTGGTCCCGAACATTCACAGTTTTACGCCAGCTGTTGACATGCATCTCGCGAAGACTTGCCGGCGCAATATTATCCCATTAGTAAAGAGTATTATAAAAAAATGGTAAAAATGGATAAGGCTGGCAGGGGACAGGGAGTGGCGTGATAAAGAAGAGGCCTATACTCAGCAGTGGGTGGACGTGGGCTGATATGATTATGATGATGAAAAGCGGCGTTGTTTAGGAGAAGCCTAGAGTCCGCACTACGAAAGAAGTCTCGTGAAAAGCGCGCTGTAGTCGCCATCAACATTCAAATTTGAGCGTAATGTCCATAGACACAAGGAATCTAAAATTTTAGCTCCGTAGTTTTTTCCGCGGGACTTCTTTATTGGGAGTATACGGCGAATAGGATAATTTTATTGATTAATTAATTGATTGAATGGTGAAAATCATTTCTAAAATAAGGGCTTATTAATGCTCAAAAAAGTATAAATTGATCCAGAACTCGCTTATACTTTTCTCCTTAGTCAATAGCATGAGTCCTCTTCATCAGTCCAAAGAATAGCATCCTAAACTACCATTGGCTTACTAAGGCTCCCTAAGAAGCTTAAAACCCTAAGTTACTTAACACACAACAACAACATATTCTAAGTATCTTAGTTCCTGTGTTATTACATAGTTTCAAGTGTAATCCCTACTGACAAGAAGTTGTCTAAAACTTTCATTAACTACAAGCTGGTAGTAGTAAGAGATGATATTATAGCTTACCATCATCTGTTATTTGTCATTACATATAACCCATAATATTATTATTCTTTCGTCTTTACCGCCTGTACCATGGTGAGTGTTCCGAGGAGTTGTTTGAGTTAATACCCGATGCTGAATTTCACCACCGTACTACACGCCTGTAAACTAGGATTCCACCCGCACCATCTGAATAGGTGGAGGTCCACCACCGTGCGCTTTACTCGTCATTTTTTGCCACGCACCTCCTCATTGTGGAATTAACTTGCCGCAGCGGTATTTCCGAACCGGTACGACATTCCGAGCTTCAATAAACGAGCCTATACCTTCCTAAAAGGCCGGCAACGCATCTCCACTCCCTCTGGTGTGGCTGATGTCCATGGGCGGCGGTGATCACTTACCACCAGGTCACTCGCTTGCTCGTTTGCCTCCCTTTCTCATACAAAAAAAAAACTACGCGTTACATCCTAGACCTCATCGGTACTTTCCATCATGTGAGATTGGCCTATAAGTTCATAGAAAAACATTCAGAGATTATGGGATAGATAATTTTTATGATTATATCATCAACATCATCATCTCACTATGTCATTCCCGGTTGCGGCTAAAGCTATCAATTAGAATGCACTTGGTTTGCCGTTTGATGTATAAGATTTTTTTATGCTAGAGACGACAAAGGAGCAAGTCAGTCACCTGATGGAAAGTAATCAACGCCGTCCATGAACTGCCGCAAAATCAGAGAAACCGCTAATGTGTTGCCGGCCTTTTTAAAAAAGAGTACGATCTTCTCTTGAAGGTCCCTAAGTCGTAGCCGTCGGGAAATACTCCCGCAGCCTAACCGTTCTACAGAACTGAGGTACGAGGTAGAAAGTTCCGAGAGAAACGCACAGTATTAGACCGCCATCCATCGAGATGATGGGGATGGAATGACGATCGCTTCCGTGTGGTTCAATGTAAGAATATACTATGAATAGATGTAATATTAATAGATCCTGCCTTTGTAATAGCGTATATATTCCTTTGTAACGGAATCCTTGCGTAGCGTAGCTACCTTTTTCTTTTTAAAGAGCGGGCGGAACATCTGTGACTTTTCTGGTGTTGCAGATATCTATTGCCGGTGGTTACTGCTTAACATCAGGTGATCCGTGGGCTAATCTGCCCCCATCTCATAAAAAAAACGTCTTACGAACTTTTTGAGGCCATTTGTTACGTCACTAGTGTGCCCTACCCGTCACCTTAACGCCCTACTGCCCCTTAAAGACTCCCCCACCCCCCTTACTTCCTTCGCTTATATTATTATAAGTGGATCTTAGATGATCGTGGCACAATTGAATAAAGTTGGCAGGCGAAGTTGATGTCTATGTCGATATTTAAGAGTAAATAGATGAGTGATGTGAGAGACCTCTTGTAATAAGATTTAAGATTTACAAACAACATCCCACGCTACCACAGTAGATAAATAGCGTATTTATGTTTTCTGACACAAATATTTTATTTTAAAACGAATCCTCTTCATCAGGGCTCGCTTAGGTAACGCTTGTTAAATTTTCTTTTTAATTTTAATTGGAATATAGTTCATTCATAATATTGTTCTTATGTGTAAATTTAGTAAACATTTTATCGAAAATACTCGGGATATTCAAGCTTTAGATCCTCTGAATCCAATTCTTTACCTGTCTATCAATTTGCCAACGTGAGCCGAAGCTCCCAGTTCCTAAGGGAAAACCTAAAGTACTTTGTTATCCTGCATTATAGAAGAAGCAATCCTGATTTATTTGCTTACACGAGGATTTGTCAAGATCAATGGCTGGCGGGCTTTCTTTGATTTCTTTAGACATATTTGTAGCAAAAATGCTATCAAAGGTAAGCTTGAAAAAGTTCTTACTTCTACAAATCTTTAGACTTGGCCGGGAACCTAAAAGTGCCATCTATCTAGATCATATACTTTATACTCAGAAAGTCATGATGGTTATGATCACAGTATTCGGTATTTAGGTAGGTTTTATAGCCAATAGAAATTGCCTATCATTATTAAATATAGAATACCTATCTCTTATATTGAATCGGTACATATACACTTTTAGAGCCACTTCGTCGTCAGCCCATTTAAGTCCCCACTGCTGGGGCACGGGCCTCCCTCAATCACATGAGGGGTAACTGCCATACTCACCACGCTTGGCAGACGGGTTGGCGAGGGTTTTGATATAAATGCAGAGTTTTCCTTCTCTGGGTGCTGATGATCATGCCAGCAGCTTTACCTTAGTCGCCTTTTACGACACCTCGGTAAGAGTGAGGGTGGCCTATTCTACTCTGCCGGGGACCACGCGGCTTAGAGCCACTTATTTGTTCGAAAAGTACTGCAGCGTCAAGTAAGTCTAGCGGTGACCTTGATTGTGCGAAAACCTTTTTAGTATAAAGTGAGCTATTTTACTAAGTGGGCAAACTAACGGCCGGTACCTTTCTTATTGGTATTGACTTATGGTTTCTCGAAAAAGGTGTTCAGTCTCTGGTAAAATGTAACTAGAGGTGGTGAATGTAATGACGTACGGTCAGCATCAAAAGTACATTAACACATTAGTACCATGTCGAAGTAATATTTTTTACGTACCCCTTAGAAACTAACTATAATAGGCAGAACAGTTACTTTGACATGGTACTGAAGTGTTAACGTTTGACCAGGCAATGGATCATACGAGACCACCAGATTTTGAACTTTGTGCAGTTGAGATAGGGATTGAAAACCAATGATATAAATTAGGTCTAGTTGCCTGGTAAAGGGTTAAGCTACTTTAGATGTTGACCGTACAAGGGTCTGAAGGTGCTAGTGGATTCGAGAGAAAAATGTAGGCTGCTACACCGGCAAGCACGTTCTTAAATAAGAGAAAGGTTTAAAATAACTTTGTACTTTTTTTATTAATATATTAAATATAGATATTAATAAAAAAAAGTACAAAGTTAGAACTCTACCCGAAGATATCTTGCCGATGTCAAGTAACTTATTGAGAATTAGTGGATAATCAACCGTCAAAGTCAGTCAAAGTCCCAGTCACAATAAAACGCCGGTGTTTTACGTTTTATCAACCTACGAATTCTGCAGATACCACTCTAAATACAATCGCGAATTTTAAGACTCTATTACGTCCAAACAAATTGTCACGTGACAACTCACTGGACACACAATGGCAGTGTTAAAAACGATACAATTCAACTATTGTTATTATCAAGATCACGGTACTTTACTGCACAATTAAACACCAAATTTGTTCACTAAAAACCACTAGATACAATTTCAAACCTTTGAATTGCATCGGCCCACGCGGAGTGTTTGTCTCGTACCATCAGAATCGACTTTGTACATACTTATAAGGAATCTCAAAACATTTATGTTTTAATAACATGTGGAACCATAGAAGACGTTCAACATTTGTTGACGGAATGTGTCAGAAATGAGAGTCAGCGACATGATCTTATGTCAGCACTACATTTGGATCGTTTGGAGGTAGGTATTTTCCAAAGTATTCTGGGTGAACCTGCCTCCGAGTCGGCCGGTAGAGTGTGTGAGATGGTGAACAGTCGCTGACTCTTATTTCTTCAGTTACCTACTTGCTTTACTGCTAAATTTTATTTTGTATTATTTAGAATAAGGTTCAATATGACTGACATGTCTCTGTTAGACAAAAGTCCTTATTTAAAATAAAAGAATAAAAAATAAATGTTTTTAATATTGATGATTTAGTTAACTTATACCAACTTTTCAACAGGTGTGTGAAATTCTGCGCAACGGTGGCGCTTACGTCTGGGACGACGAAATGAAGGTGCCATACGCCATCCACGGTGACCAGTGGGTTGGTTTTGACGACGAGAAGTCCATAAGACACAAGATGAGGTAAATAATAATTGTTGATCTCTTCAAATGTCTACCATAGTTGTCCAGGGATGTAACTAATTATGGAGCATCAGTTACGGTTGTAAAAGGCGTGTAGACTCTTTCGGCCGATGGCATAAGTAGTAAATGCTGTCTTCATACAAATATAAATAAATAAATTCATACAACATCTCATACATTAAACGATTCCGTATTAAGTAGCTTCATTATCAGATAAACAAACAAACAAACAAAGAATCATTTTATTTGCATGAATACATTTGATACATAAATGTCTTAAATTAAGAGTATCAGAGTAGTTGTATTCAGACGTGCAAATAATATCAAAAATAAACAAATTATTTCAATTGTCAATGTTGCCACTAGATGGCGTTTTAAAACTAAAGTCTAAAGGCTACTGCACCATAATACCTCCTATTGTTACACAACTATTCCTTTTATTAACAAATATAACTAAATTAAAATGAACCTGCTTATTTACATACCATGCTCCATATATTCTTTTACACTGTAAAAACAGTTTCAGACAACAAAGATGGTAAGACGTATAAATAGTCCTATCCATGCGGGGAACGTAACCGTGAATTATTTTTGATTATATGGTACGACGCAATGGGTAGGTACCTGTGAGAAGCATGTAATACAAGGAACGAAAGAAAAATATGGTTATATATAGTCCCTACGAGTCCCAAAATCAACTATAAGAACAAGCAATAGATTCCACCAACCTGCAGTCATCCAGGATTGCCTGATTTTTTCTTGTTCTCGTAATCTTGTTGAAGTTTTTTGGCCGGCCGGCCAACGCAATCCGAAAATTCACAATAAACAGTCTTCCTAGCTAGGACACACAAAAACTTTTAAGGGTTCGTAACAAACAAACCAACAGCATCCTTTTCGTACGTATTACACAGGTTCACTAATTTAATAATTTCATAATAAATAAGTGCATTATTTATTATGCAATATTTAAATTAGTTTTAAACGATGTTATTTGCCATCATTGACTTTTTGCACCAAAAGGAGAAGACGTCACCGGTCACTCACAGGTTGATCTTCGCGCGATGTATGAACGAACCAATCACGTTGCAGCTTTAAAATGCAGAATGTGCCTTTTTTGAGACAGGTAGCGCATCTCTTATCTTCATGAGGCAACATCCCTTCCAAACCACAGTAAGGCGGCTAAATGTATAGATTCAAATTGTGACTTGGGACATATACCTAATTAATTATATTTAGCGCTTAACCAAAAGGAAATATGTATTACACCAGACATTGATCAAACACTACTGTTCATCACACGAATCTTTATTCAGGGTGGGGATCGAATACACGGCCATTAGCGTATGATGCAGGTTGCGCCATCCGGCCAGTCAGTAATATTAATTGGCACTATTTTTAATGGTTTCTCTTCAGTGATTTGACACCTGTTTTGCTTTTTCATTTGCCCCAGATCTAGTTATTCACTTGAAAGATTTGCATTGACAGTATGCTGGTTATTTGTTCAGATGGATCAAGGACAACGGCTTCGGAGGAGCTATGGTATGGACTGTGGACATGGACGACTTCAGCGGCGGTGTTTGTGGTGGTAACGTCAAGTACCCACTCATTGGAGCTATGAGGTGAGCATGATAAAATTAAATATTTCTAAAAGGTCAGCTTTGTATCAGGAACTCACCTGATCTCGCAAATGTTTTTGGATGACGACGATAACTTAACATCAGGTGACGTGCTTGGTCGTTTGTTGCATCTAGCACAGAAAAAATATTTTTCGAATATTTTAGCAGACTCTGCAAAGCACATTTTAAATGTCAATAATAATTTAAAAAAATATGTTTTACTAGTCATCGTCATCATCGTCAGCCCATTTAAGTCCCCACTGCTGGGGCACGTGCCTCCCTCAATCACATGAAGGGTAATTGCCATACTCACCACACTTGGCAGACGGGTTGGCGAGGGTTTTTATATAAATGCAGAGTTTTCCTTCTCTGGGTGCTGATGATCATGCCAGCAGCTTTACCTTAGTCGCCTTTTACGACACCTCGGTAAGAGTGAGGGTTGCCTATTCTACTTTGTCTATGTACTAGTAAAAGTACGTAAAAAAATATATTAATTTTCTTTTATTCACTGCATTTAATTTTGGTTGTGTAATGAGCTCCCTTCTGAGGTTTACCCAAGGGACTACAGTGTGAGGTTATTCAAAAAAAAATTGTAAAGGTTCTTAAAATGTCGGCAACGCATATGTCCTATGGAGTTGCAGTAGTCCATGGGCTGCGGTAGTCGCTTACCATCAGGCCGCATGTTTGTTTGCCACTGTTTCATATGACAATTTTACATAATCAAAGAGAGAGCATGTAGTTGCACAGGGTAGTTGAACTGCAAAATGTTCGTTTACTCAACTACATAGAAACATTGAATATCTAATGCACTTATCGTATTAAAGCCATTCTACTTACTCAAAACCAACGTAAAAATGTATGCAACCATCATAACAGGAGACTTGAGCATGAGCACAAAAGCTACAAACTTAATAAACTCCCGGGCAAGCAAAATGGCATTAATTTAAAGTGGTTCAGTGTTTGCAGAGAGCATTTTTGCATGTCTTTTTAGTGCATTACACCAAAAACATGGTTCTTTGTTTCTTTAGGGCTTTGACCGTGGACATTTGGTTGGTATTGCTAAAACTGAATGAAGGGATGTTTGTCAAAGGATCATAAAATGTTGCATTTTAATGTAAATGTCATGTTAAAACAATATTTAATTTCTTAAACCGACCTTTTAAACTTTATTTCTTTTTATCGGTAATGTCGCTTTAACTAAAACTATCATTTCTGCTATGAACTTACATGTTTGACCGTCGGGAAGCCATGCTTTGGCATGAAAATCCAGGTTGGTAACGGAATTCAATATAAACGAGCCGTCTCCACCGTTGTGATCGAGTGCTGATAATGGAACCCGAATATAGAGGAAAACGGAAGGCAGTGCACTTGGAAGACTGATCTCAGCTGA
This sequence comes from Marasmia exigua, assembly GCA_019059595.1. Classification (NCBI taxonomy): domain Eukaryota; kingdom Metazoa; phylum Arthropoda; class Insecta; order Lepidoptera; family Crambidae; genus Marasmia; species Marasmia exigua. The sequence continues at coordinate 5,449,209 of CM032469.1, read as the reverse complement.
CGAGATCAAGAGCTCCCCCTTCAGCTCCATTCTCGGGTTTATCCTGGAACTGGAGCTACATGAAGTGCTGTAATAGGTTACGGGGATGCCACAATAGATCATCTACTGGTCGAAGTGGCTATGAGACGCAGGGCTCACCCCATTTCTATCAAATAATATCTTGGAAGACTGCGGAGATAAACTACGAGAGTTCTTAGACGATGGCGATTGATTTATTATCAGGTGATCCGTATGATCGTCTGCTACTTACCACATAAAAAAAGTCTATTAGATCTATCTGTCACCTTAACTCCTAAACATATGAACAATATTTTAAGTACGACTATGTAATAGTTGATATTTAGTAATACACAAGTAACAACACATTCGTGACAATGAATTTCCAGAGAGGAACTCCGAGGCATTTCCCGCGGCAAAGACGCTAAGGACGTAGATTGGGCGTCCGTTGCATCCAGCGTGGTGATAGAAGTCACAGAGAAGCCGGTGCCCATCAAGATCAGCCTGTCCGATGTCCTCAGCAGAGTCAAGAAGCCGAGCAAGAACATCGTCATTAAAAACAACAATGCTGCAGCCGTTGACAAGTTCAGTGAGTATCAGATTGTTCATTAACTTTAAAGACTTAATCCAGGAGGACGGGGAGTCAAGGACGTAGACCGGGCGTCCGTCGCGTCCAGCGTGGTGATAGAGTCACAGAGAAGCTGGTGTCCATCAAGATCATCCTGTCGGATGTCCTCAGCAGAGTCAAGAAACCGAGCAAGAACATCGTCCTCAAGAACAACGATGCTACTGCTGTTAAAAAGTTCATTGAGTATCAGATGACCAAATCCAGGGGGAAGGACAGTCAAGGAACTGGCTTGGCCACCGCAAGAGATAACACATTATCTTCATTGTAATAACCAGAAAGATTTAGTAGGCAATCTTGAACGATTTGTAGTTTAGTGCTTAATTTGGTCGAAGTAGAAGCTGATTCATAATTATGTTTACTGGATATTGAGCAAGTATGTATGGACAGAATGGTATAGTCCACCATTTTTATATGTAGGTAAAGTTATAAACGTGACTCTAATTAGCACTACCTATTTACTTGTTAAATGCACATTCTTCGTGATCATGCGTAAATTGCATCACGACAATAATTTACAGCTTTCTCCTCAAATAATTCATAATAGTCTCAATTAAAAATTTAATTGTTTGTTTTTCTCCGACACATTCGAATTTTTAAAATAACCTTTTCATTTTAATAACAACTTTAATAAAACATAGTGCTCCTCGTGGCATTTTAAGAGGCACTTACGTTTTCTAAGTGCGACATAAACAACATTCTTAAAGGTAATGCAGCTTTCTACTTGTTTAAATATGTAAAATGTGGCGTCGCTTCATACTGTCTTTACTATATTGTAGTGAATCTCTTTGTTTTCCTGATTTTCTTTTGTGCCTTGGAAAGCACGTCCCGTGGTTGATCCTTCTTCACTGTTTAAGGGTTGCGTAAGTCAGACGGCAGTCACTTAATATTGTCTTAAAGAGATTCCATTAACTTATAATAATAATATCCTCCAACCGTTTACGGCTACGGCGGCCAATCTCAACGATCAGCCACGTACGCTGGATTATTATTATTTTTAATTATTATTTATATTACAGTGCTCAAGTGTGTGCGCAAACACAAGTGCACTCTCTATTCCCTTACGTATATTCCGATAGGACACTACTGACACGACCGGAGAGGGATCAGGCGCAGGACCAACGTGCTTTCCGAGGCACGGGAGTACTAGACCGCCAACTTCCAGATTCCGGGTTGCCACTAAGAAATTTCTTACCAAAAACTTAGGTACAAATTTTTGGCCCGGCAGCCGTCACTTTTAAGTGCGGCCTACTAACCACTACGCCACCGAGGCTTTCATAGCATCGTGATTATCTGCCTCTTGAGTGGGAGTTGGACCAATCAAATTTAATTAAAATTGCGCTAATTACAAAGATACATCTTCTAGAAGTCAATAATAGATATTTTTAGCAAAAGCAGATTTGTCTCATCCATCTAAATCATTCTAATCCTGAAAATCCAGGTGGCTTACAATAAACCCGAGCTATAAAAAACGAGTACATACTAGTCGCATCCAAACAAAGAAGTCACACAGCGCGTGTGAAAAGGACGGAAACTCCCATTCGGTCATAACGTCAGGTTCGTTGTAGGCCACCTGACCATTCATCAAACGATCAAAAAGCTCTCAATTTATCAATCTAAAACTCATTTTAAGAGACGAATCTAATATTATAAGGTCAATCTCCCATTAGGGACGAAAAATAGGACAGAAAATATCCATTTTAATCTCGCCAAGCACTCGTCTGTCCCATAAATTATTCGTACTAATAAAAAAGTTTTGCTCTTAAAAAGTTTTGACGAAGCCGTCCTTTACGTTTGACACATACGTGTTACAACAAGGATGTTCTAATAGAGCAGGAGGCGTCAGCGTTTGTTTTGTACAATAAAGAATATACCAATTAGTATTAATTATAACAGAGTACAATATTTTTTGTAGAGTATTCAAATTCTTTAAATCAATAACAGTTTCCGAAATGAATCTTAGTTTTATAATCCACCTTTTATACTGGAACGTTATCACGCCACCCTTTAGAGAGTTAGGAACTTAGAAGCACCTACTTATAAAGATTGTGTCGGACGACATCATAAACCTGGTGTCATTAAATCACGTAAACCATCTGGAGCGACCGAATATGGGAGACACTCGGGAACTAGTGGCATGATGTGATTTGCTTTAACAATTTTGGCGAAGAAAGCAGAGAATTAACGGTTATGAAGAAGATTATTTGTAGGTCGTTTTTAGATCAACTTTCATTCCATCAAGTTACGTTCAGCAGTGGACGGCGATTGGTTGATAATAAAATCAAAATGCCTTTTGAATTAATTTGAATTTTTTGACACTTTTTAAACCAATAAAGAAAAGACGGTTTAGATTCATTAACGGACGTCTGACGTTTATTTAATCTACATAATTTTAAGCATATACCTACAAGATAATGTAATGTAAGATAATGTTTTTGTCAATTTTTTCACTTTGAAATTCCTTTTTTGGCTATCAAAAATGTTAATAGGCATGCATATTAGAGTATACCCGTAACTTTTAACCGTAATTTACACATACATATATTGTGTACTTACGACTTTCAAAATATACAAAGTGTACGCAAAATATTCAGTATTCATGACTACACCTTCATGTTTATCGAAAGAGACGTGTGAAATGGAACAAGTTATAGACCAAGTTTAACTGGTTGGTTCGAAGTAAAAGCACTCGATGTTTCAAACTTTTAGCGACTGTGTCGCGAAACGTCGACTTTCGTACGCCTTTCTTGGCAGCTGGGAACAACAGCGGCCCTAAAGTGACCCTTGAGGCACTCCCTTCGAGATTTGTCGCTTTTAACGTCACGTACAGAGTTTCATTTTAGGATGTATTGTCCAAAGATTGTAAGTATCGGGTTAATGTTGTGAAATTGTTTAGATTTCTCTTGTTGAATATTTTGCACTGCCTTAAAAGTGTTTGTCTCAGGGACATATTTACCTACAATCGGTAACGGTATAATTATGTATTCGATTATCAAAGTACTATTTACCTAAAAGATATCCTTCGGTTAGCTCGATTATACGGCGTTACTTACTCGTATGTACTTTATCGACAACATCGGATATGTGTTGAACTGTAAGACTTAGTTTTCCGTCGTTATCGTTAAAATAAAAATCTTAAAGGAAACAGAAAAAAAATCTCTGTAAACAAAATTTTAAAAGAATATGAAACTTACATTAATTAAAGCATCTATTAAACGGCTTTTAACATTTTTTTGTAGGACGTGATCCTCAAGTCCTGTGCTACCTCACATCCTGGTCTTCCAAGAGACCAAGTGCCGGTCGCTTCATGCCTGAGAATGTTGACCCCACCCTGTGCACCCACGTCATATACGCCTTTGCCACTCTCAAGGACCACAAACTGGCTGAAGGGGATGAGAAAGACGCCGACATGTATGACAAAGTTGTCGCTTTGAGGGAGAAGAACCCGAACTTGAAGGTGAGCATGTACAATAAAAAGTCATAATCAACTCGTAACTTTGGATTTACTTCTTTCAACTAGGCCTCTTGATCTAAGAACCTATGCTATAGCTATCTATTTTAACTAAAGTTTTCGTTCCTATACCTACTCGTACCTTTCTTTGGGTCCATTAACTCCCCAAGGAAGTATCCGACAAATTCCTACTGACATTTGAATTATTACAAGATCGAGAAATGCTAGGAATAAAACTTATCAGGGCTACATTTTGCTTTCAATTCGGGGCTTACAATGATTTATGTTAATTTTATCGTTCATTTTTTTAAAATAACATACCTACTTAATTCAATGACAGTAGAACTACTTAAGAGCATTAAAGCTTATTCGAAATATTTTATCAAATTTTTCATTTTTCAGATCCTTCTGGCTATCGGTGGATGGGCATTCGGCTCGACTCCATTTAAAGAACTCACCTCCAACGTATTCCGTATGAACCAGTTCGTATACGAAGCCATCGAGTTCCTCAGGGACTACCAGTTCAACGGCTTGGATGTAGACTGGGAATACCCGAGGTAAGAATAAAGTTTTTCAATGAATTTTACTTTATTGATTCAGTATGAATTTAGAGTTAAGAACGCCTTCTTTTACGTATTTTATTTATCGTGAAATCACTTCGTAAGTGTGTGTGAAAGTTTATTCAAATTTCGGATCATGGTCCAATCGAAAAATAAAAACCATTAATGAATGTTCATGAACATGTTTGACACTATCAACTTCTTAAATTTCGTCTTATTGAAGAGCACTTGGGCACTGGCCTTGCCTTTCAAAAATATCTGGCAAGAAGGTTATCGCCGATGACATTTCTTGTTTCTGAACACAAAACTTATTCAGGTCTCCAATAGGTAGGTACATACAGTTAGTTGTTAAAATGCCTTTTGTTGGCTATCTGCTCATTTACTTATTCAGCTGGCTCGAACAGATTTGTCTCTGAAACAAGAGATCGCCACTTATTTTATCAAATTATTTTACCAACGCTAATTATTACAGGCATGAGGACACAATTTAAAAGCTTCATTCACAACCTTGCTTCTCCTTATTTTCTTCAGAGGAGCAGACGACCGCGCAGCCTTCGTGTCCCTCCTGAAGGAACTTCGACTTGCTTTCGAGGGTGAAGCAAAGACCTCTGGCCAGCCACGACTGCTGCTGACTGCCGCTGTACCAGCCTCTTTCGAAGCCATCGCTGCTGGATATGATGTTCCTGAAATCTCTAAATACTTGGTAAGATATTTTTTTGTTCTTCCACTAAGTTCATTAACCGTTTCAGTGTGGAAGGTCGTTGACCTACATGCTACTCTTTGATATGAACGTCTGCTAGAGCTAACTTTCTGTGTCAGTAGTTTGCGTATATCTAACTGTGTTCATTACTTTTCAGGACTTTATCAACGTGATGACCTATGACTTCCACGGTCAATGGGAGCGACAAGTGGGACACAACAGCCCTCTGTTCCCTCTAGAGAGCGCCACCAGCTACCAGAAGAAACTTACTGTTGTACGTATTTATTTTCACATAATCATTTATTTAAAGAGCGATGGTAGCTCGTAAATAAGAATGTGTGGTTTCCTAACAGGAGGTCGTAGGTTCGACTCCGAGCATGCACCTCTGGAATTAAACAAAACTATGTACATATTTCTACCATTAAATACTAATATGTTTCTTACGTGTATCGTGTCTTAATAAGCAATAAACGTATTTGCATTTGTATGCATACATTGATTTGACTCCGAGATAGGTAGCTCAAGCACCTGTGTTACGGATATCAGAACCAACAGCATCAATGTCTCAGCGCTGAGGAAAAACATTCGTGAGGCAATCTGCACCTATCGGCTTTTATTTTGAACGTGTAACCATGTTTCAGCTATTCTGTTTCATTGTAACTACCAGACTTTTTAAATCCTGGTCAATGGTCCAAGATTACCCCGGGCTCCAGAGCGACAAATTTGGACGCAACCGGGAATTACACGCTAAGATGAGAAGTTGGGCCCAAGCGTGCCCTGGTTACCAAAGTGACAGCTGTGAACCCAACTGGGAATGACATGCTATCATGGTAATGATTCAATAATTTTCTGTGCTCCTTGTAGGACTACTCCGCCCGCGAATGGGTCCGTCAAGGCGCGCCTAAGGAGAAGCTGATGATCGGTATGCCGACCTATGGCAGATCGTTCACGCTCATCAATGACACTCAGTTTGACATCGGAGCCCCTGCTTCTGGTGGCGGTAAGTGGCACCTTGCTTTTGAAAAGGCCTTTTGCCTTGTTAAAGGCTTCCTTAGCAAACACTTTCCAGGCTTATTCTTACCGCAACTGATCTCTAAATTATTTCCAATCTTGGTTGCGATGATCTAAGTCGATAAAATTTTGGCGTATATTAATTTTGGAAAATATTGGAATAAGACAGAAACTTACCGTACCCTATTCAAAGTCAGAATTTGTTAGATGCCATTGCGTGATAGTTTAATCATTAGTGGGTACGTATTTTATGTAGGTACCTAAATGCGGTAAAATTAGTAAGTATCTCATAAGTATAGACATTCACATATTTATAACAAACTAAATAGAATTCTAAATTTCCACCCCACAACAACACATTCATGCAAATACACATTACATAATTGGCTACAGGTTCAAGACTATAATGAGATTGAGAACCTTATTTTTTACTAGTTTTATGTTTTAATATATGCTTATTATATAACACATACATACCCGAAACTAACTAACACACATGTACAAATTCAGAACTACACACGCACTCACACTCATGCACGTACATACTCACAAACACACCAGATACACGCTATTCAAACTCACATAGATACAGACACACACACACACATATACTTACACTTTAGTTACACACACTAAAGATACACACACAGAGATACACATGCAACACACACATAGTTATAGATACGAACAAATGCACACACACACACACACATTAGTTTGGTATGATCCTTATCTTTGTAAATTTCAAGAAGGAGCGGGGTCTCTAAACACAGGTATTGTATACTTAAATAGAGACCCCAGCCATTTGTAATGTATGTAATTTAAAAGATATTGAATAAACATTATTGAATATAGGCGCCTTTAAGTTTTTACTATTCAATAAAAGTACGTCGTTGTAAAACCAAAAGAAATATCTATTCTATCTCAATGTACGTATCTAACTCAGCTTTTAGCAGTTTTTTTCTTGATACCTAGATTCAGTACTAAATAGTTTTACAGCATAACTTTTCATTGCAATAGGTATTACCAAAGGAAACGACGCTCGCCACACAATGCGGTCTCCTAATGCATTAAGATATTAAATGCTGCTACAAAGACACAGATGCAAGCATTAGCCACTATGCCGCGAACTTCTCTCAGGCGCTGAGTGTTCTCATAAATTAAGTCTTGCGAACTACCGAGTTTTACCGCTGGGAACTTGTTACGAACTATCTAACTAAAGTTCGCCAGATTTCGTTGTTATGAAAGTCCAGTGGAGATAAAGCATATTTATTGAAGTAGTTAAACGAAACAGGCGCTGATTAAACTATAAATTATAAGCGAGTTAATACCAATGCAATGAGACCGTTTAATGAAAAATATATTTGTAATTTCGACATGGCACATCCATTGGCACGTCAAAAATAACTAATCATAAATTAAGAAGATGAACCTTAGGGTGGATTCAACCTTAATCCGTTACTAAATCTGTGGTATAGAAGCTGTCATTTTATACAAATCTGACGTTATACCATAGGTTTATCTACTGATAAAGATTGGGTCGAATTGGACCTAAAGGTGACGGGTAGGGCACACTAGCGACGCCAATCGATTTTAATTTTTAGCTACTAAACCGGATCTATTTTAAACAAATTCGGGGTTACAACCTCTTGGCAAACACTTATACTATTTATTAAATAACCATGCACAAATGTTTAGACTTAGAAATTGGAATGCTGCCGTGTTGTACCCATAGAATTAAGAGGGCGGCCATTCCAAGTCTATGTTGTACCTAACGTGGACGTCCTAGAGCCATCTTATCATATCTATCTAGTCACGGATTTCTCTGTCATCACTTTTTTTTGTAAATGTTTATTATAAAGCAGAATGTTTGTGGTGGGTGGGTGTTTGCAAGATAAAGTCTTAGATACTAGTTTTCATAGTACTAGGGAAAACATGTTAAATCTAAGACAATTTATTCATGTTGCCTCAATTTCTTTTTTGTCTCTGCCCAGGACAAGCTGGTCGCTTCACCAATGAAGCAGGTTTCATGTCGTACTACGAAATCTGCGAATTCCTCAGGGAAGACAACACTACCCTTGTATGGGACAACGAGCAGATGGTACCATTCGCCTACAGAGATGACCAATGGGTCGGCTTTGACGATGAAAGATCTCTTAAGACTAAGGTAAAAAAATGCATTCATAATAGATAATATGTATTGAACCCTTATTAATGAACTTTTTATGAAATCATCAAACCAAAAAAGTGCAGACTATAAATTCACTTACAGATGGCCTGGTTGAAGGAAGAAGGCTTCGGTGGCATTATGGTCTGGTCAGTTGACATGGATGACTTCCGAGGATCATGCGGAACAGGCAAATACCCTCTCATCACCGCGATGAAGCAAGAACTCACTGGTTACAAGGTCAAGCTAGAATTTGACGGACCCTACGAATCTTCTAGCCCTAATGGACAGTACACGACAAAAGATCGTAAGTATTTTCATAGGTAATTCACACACTTACACAAAATACATTTTGCATCATTATTTATGAGTTTGATATCTATGATAATTATTCCAAGGTCTTGTTTGATACATTTTCTGAAATGAATTAGTAGATTATTCAGTTATATGTAAACATATTGTTGATGAGTCAATTTGATAAAAAAAATCAATAGATTATTTATTACAATATACAAACATGTCATTTCAATTACAGCCAACGAAGTAACTTGTGAAGAAGAAGATGGCCACATTTCCTACCATCCTGATAAGGCTGACTGCACCATGTACTACATGTGTGAAGGAGAGAGGAAACACCACATGCCTTGTCCTTCCAACCTTGTCTTCAACCCCAACGAGAACGTCTGCGACTGGCCAGAAAACGTTGAAGGCTGCACTCACCACACGCAAGCGCCGGCAGCTAAACGATAAACTTAGGTAATGGTTATTATCAAATAGGTATTAGCAATTTTCTATTCATGTTTGCTCCACATTTCATTTTGCGCTAATATACATCAATCATTTTCATTGTCATTATGTTTAAAGAGCATTCAACATTCAAAAACTCAGCGCAAATATAGTTAAAAATAAAAAAAAATAATGGTGTTCAAAATTAGTATATCTTGATGACATATTAAGTGATTGTATGTTTCAAACTTAATTATGGTTGTAGATAATATTTATAACTGTTAATGCTTTTGAAATCAATATCGTTTGAATAATCTACTAGTGTTTTGTTAATGTAACCACCACGTTTCAATATCAGCCACCAATACTATAAGTACTTACGAGACCTCTATGACTAAACATTGTTTTATTTATTGGCGTTAGTTGGTTTGTCTCAGCTCAGACAGCAGACGGGATTCGTGTGATATAATGTAAATTTCTTAAACTTACTGTGTATTGAGAAGATAGATATTCTTTATCTATTGTTAAATTATATTGTAGTTAATTATGCATACTTATCTCCCAAAGATACATAATACTAGATTAATTTAGACCTGTTTTACAAAGTTTTAATGAAAATTGATACTCGAAATTTATTTGCGAGATATTTTAAAACAAAGATACTTATTTTATTTATTTTTCTCAAACCAATCTCATTTTCGATATGAAGAATAACAAGAAATCTTTTAAATGATGATTAAACCAAACATGAAAAGTGTTATTATGTATTTTTGGGATTTGTTAGATAATTATGTTTCTTAGTCGGTAAGTTAGATGTAAAGCTTTTTTTATTATAATGATTACTGAATACTCAAATCAGCTTAATCACTGCCTTTTAATACTGCCAAGATGGTTTTTATACATGAATTTTGATAATGTTGGTAACAGTGACACAAAATATTAATGTGACATTATTTTAATTTTAGGATTAGTTAAGATTGTAAATATTGTATTTAGATACAAAGATGATGTAAGAGTATTATTAAATATTTTTTTAAAAGAACTTGTTGTTTTTGTTTATAAGATATAATAGAGAATGTTAAATATAAAACAATAATCTTTTCCATTTTCCTTTTTTTTAGTACGGAATCAGGTCAACGTATGAGATGTTGTGAGAATAATTATTTTTATTATTTAAAATTAAATTAACTATTCAGCTCTGTTTTATTCAATAAAGCGAAAATAACCTTCAATTTTTACGAGTAATTCATATATTAATCCCACAATTAAACATTTCGAATACATTTTTAATCTTCAAAGTTTATAATACAGCGTGTGTTTTAATTTTCATCTGGGCATTAGAATATTCCTATTCGTTTTCAAAGTAGGTACGAGTAGTACGATCTCCTGGTTACATTGTAATTTTTCTACCAAGGATTTTCCCATTTTATTCTTTGTTAAAATTTTTAGACCAATTAAAATTACCTGTTCCCATTATGAAACCACAAGCGAAGATAATGACTTGACTGCACCATAACATAATCTATTTATAAGGCCTTGTTAACGGGTGCATGAATGCTTTACATAGATATTCCCAGACAGTGTTGATAATGGAATACCAACCGTAGATACGGAGGGTAGATTTGAAATTTCTCTGCATTTAATTTTCAATGTGCATCTAATGGGATGGGATGTAGGGTTGCAACTAATATCGACGATAATATCGACACTCAGCATTATTATTCACGGCCAAGAATTCGGTACCAACCTAAAAATCTCTTTTGACACTGCTGTTCGGTGCTAAATCAATAATGGGCGGCGTTGATTACTTTTTATCAGGTGACCCGCTTGCAGTCGCAGCCGTGGCAGGCCCCCCACAAGGTGGACCGACGATCTGAAGAAGATCGCGGGAATCCATTGGATGCGGGCGGCACAGGACCGATCTGTGTGGAGAACATTGGGGGAGGCCTATGTCCAACAGTGGACGTCTATTGGCTGAAATGATGATGATGATGACCCGCTTGCTCGTTTGTTGCCTCTAGCACATAACAATAATATATATGGTGAAGCAAATAACGGACTCCGGGCACCGATGCAACACACAATATTAATGTTCTATCTTTGGACACAACCGAGATGACAAGCTAAGATGGAGAAGAAGGTAAAGCAAAATGTATTAATTGAACGCAAAGACTCGACGCATGATAGTACAGTACATATTTCTTTTATTAATATTCATGATATTTATGACGGCAAAGTTGTTCAAAATGGTTAGTACAACAAAAACGAAGTAAGTAACTGGTATAGTTGTATCAAGGACTAGTGGCAGTCGATGTGTCAATGTCATAATGAATGAAATACTCTTCTGTTTTGCCGTTGCTTTGAATATTTTTATACGGTTCAATACCAATATCGTTACAATATTAATAAAAAATACCTTAGAAAATAAAATTTGGTAAAATGATTAGAGTTTAACTTGTTTTAGATACAAGTAGGTAACTAAAATATAATATTGTAATTCACGATTTTTATGTTTGAGGAAAGCAACAAATTAGATGCACATAGTTCTTTATGTTGTCTGTATCTTTGTGAAGCCGTGTGGTTCCCGGCAGAGTAGAATAGGCCACCCTCACTCTTACCGAGGTGTCGTAAAAGGCGACTAAGCTAAAGCTGCTGGCATGATCATCAGCACCCAGAGAAGGAAAACTCATGCATTTATATCAAAACCCTCGCCAACTCGTCTGCCAAGCGTGGTGAGTATGGCAATTACCCCTCATGTGATTGAGGGAGGCCCGTGCCCCAGCAGTGGGGACTTAAATGGGCTGACGATGATATTTGTGAAGTAATAAATATCGATTTTTTCGTCGATAATATTGCTGCAACCCTACCTGCTCGTGATTTGGCGAATATTCCTATTATGGTCTGAATTATCGGTTGTAGGCTAATACGTGTTCGGTAAACAGGCATTACTCGCGCTAAGGATCCCATTCGTGTTAGGCTAAAGATGGCGCGTTACCGTTATATCTATCAAGTGTAATTAACAAGGCTGGATAATGTGGGAAGATATTTGAATTTCATCAGTGGGTAGACCTTGCCTCGCCAACCCGTCTGCCAAGCGCGGTGAGTATGGCAATTACCCCTCATGTGATTGAGGGAGGCCCGTGCCCCAGCAGTGGGGACTTAAATGGGCTGACGATGACGATGAGTGGGTAGTTAGACAGTTTCAGATGAGCCTCTGTGTTTTTAATATTAGTATACACACCTCAACTTTGTCTAGCTCAAAAACTACGTAACGGATATCAAAATTTGTTTCACCATTACAGTTATATACATTACCCTCTTTTAACAAAATATGTTGTTACTTCTAGAAAACGTCTCAATCCTACGGGAAATCATCAATCGTTCTAGGCGAGCCACGCTGTAAAGGGGTAAGCTTATGGCCTAAAAAAAGGTCATAAACTCAGTTTTAAAACATTACACTACATACCCCAATAGTTAATTTCTTTATTTATTTTTAGGGCCTTGTATGTACCTGTCGCCTTGTTGGTCTAGTGGTTTAAGTACCGGGCCGTGATCTCAGGGTCCTGGATTCGATTCCCGGGTCGAGCGAAAAGTATGTTTCGATTTTTTCGAACATAGCTCGGGTTTGTGATCACCAATCCGCATTTGGCAAGCGTGGTGATTATCTTGTGAGAGTCACTGTCTCGAAAGCGAAATTTTTAAAGATGAATGTACCTACTGACATCTCTAGAATCCAATTCTCGGGACGTGATATAGTAATAAATTCTATATTTACATAAACAAATGTATGGAAAACTCTCATTCGTCTTCTTTGTCGAGTGCACAATAATATGCCCTCAGGCTTACCTTCACACGAAGGATGTATGCCTACCTAGCCGTATGCCCTCTCTGGATTCCAATTAAAGTTTAAAAGCCTTCATTTAATTTAGGTTCACACGGCTTGCCAATTTAGACACGAAAAACGCTTTATAATTACTTACATAACGTATGCTGGTGCTTCATAAAGGATTACTTCACCAAAAAAACAATCTGGAAATAGTTATACAACTTATGTACATAATTGCTAATTGATACGATGTCATGTCGTTTATTTTCAAGCTTAAAATCCTAAGCCATTTGACCACCATAGCACACAAAAAGCCGATTTTGAAGATGGGTGCGTAATCGATTTAACGAAGACATAATTCTTCAAAGGTAAGTCAAGAACCCATAAAGTATAATAAAGGCAACTTCATCCAAACGATCCGTGGCCCTCTACGGCCTTATATCACGCACGACCATTTAACTCGACACATTTGCTCCCGACGTAGGTGCCTATAAATCACCGCTTCGCGATTAATAAAAAAACGTGTTGCCGAAAACAACGGCTTTTGGATATAGTTATTATAGTGGGGGAGCGGGCATTACTGATTTTTCTTACTTGTTTCAGAAATTAGTTTCAAAGTTGCTTTGTTGACTAACAGGCTGGCTAGGAAGCCTTATAACCCCAGAAGAAAAACGGTTTTATAAGTTTAACTTGTTTGTGTGTGGCTGTCTGTGGTGGCATCGTAGATCCTTAACGGATATACCGATTTTAATGTTGTTTTTATTTTGAAAGTTAAATTAATTGGGAGTGTTTTAGCTAGGATGTTTGACAGAATTTAACTGTTGGGGTAAATATGAATGATTCATATTTACATTAGCCTAACGTTTTGTAAATTTTAGTTAGATCTCCGACGCAATAACATTTAACTAAAAAAAATCATACGTTCCTACGTATAGGAACAGTCAGCTGTTTCAGCAAATTTTTGAACTTTTTAAATGCCAAAAATAAGCTGAAACGTCTCAGTCTGTATGTGTTGGTCGCTTTCTGGTTTTTTCTCAAGGGCTTCGCGGTGGTTTCATTTATTATTTTCAGTATATACCTTAATACTCAATACTCAATCATTTATTGCAAAACCATAATGTACAATAAGATGTTACTATAGTAATGGAACAATGTTATGGACCCTGTCGGGCACGCAAAATTAGGTTTAGGAGAGAGGAAGCGCTTTTATAATAAACTTTATTTTGAATTAAATCATTTGGAGAAACCTATATATGTATGATCAGCAAAATATTCATTAGTGTTGTAGTAACCATCATTTATCAATTAGGTAGTTCTTTAATTTTTTAATAAATATTTTATAATATTTTTCATTCTGTAGTATGTCTGGTAATTTGTTATATATTTTTTTTACAGAGGAACTGAAGGTGCTTGTGGAATTTAATTTAAGGCGGGAATTTGGTAGAACTAATTTACTTTTATTTCTTAATGTGCATTAACATTGTACATCTTCGCGTTTTGTATAAAATTCTTTAAATTTACGAACATATTTGCACATTTCGAAAATGTATAAGCAGGGCAGAGTTAATATTTTGTATTTGCCTTCGATCATAATTGATGTTAATTGCCTTGAAATATTCTTTCAATTTATAAATTCCCGTAGCTCACATTAATTGGCTTTTTAGTGTTTAGTGCTGCAACGATAATGCAACAATATTGAATGCCACATCTTACACTATGATGCATTTCCTGACATGACCTTACCGTTGTCAGATGTCTCCATCTGACAACGCTGTCCATGCCAAGAAAATGTGTATTGCCATCGAAACGAAATTAACACGTGTTAACAACAAGTGTGCCTCAGTTCTGTGGAAAGGTTTGGCTGCAAGAGTATTTCCTGACGGCTACAACTTAGAGACCTTAAAGAAAAGAGTGTACTCTTCTTGAAAAGGCCGGCAACACGTTAGCGATATCTCTGATTTCGCTGATGTTCATGGGAGGCGTTGATTTGTTCCGTTCTTTTTTGTCGCTTCTAACATAAAAAAGGAATTTAGTTCAAAGATAAAATTTAACAGAAACGAACGCACACCTAAATGCCATTTTACGTTTTCGGGAAATGAAAACGTCTTCCACACCCCCAACTCTGTAACGGGATTAACCTGCAATCACCGGTGTACCTATTTCCCACAGATGATGGAAGTTAAATATCTAATAGGCAGTAACACTTTGGATACACAGTGCATGATGAAGAAAACAGCAAGGCAATCATTGGAGTGACCACTTCAGTGTTTTCGAACAATTCTTCGTTCCTGGGTTTGGAAATCGCGTCCTACTGTTTGGAAATCGCGTCTTATTCA
Organism: Marasmia exigua; assembly: GCA_019059595.1. NCBI lineage: Eukaryota > Metazoa > Arthropoda > Insecta > Lepidoptera > Crambidae > Marasmia > Marasmia exigua. Next base: position 5,433,810 of record CM032469.1, on the reverse strand, counting down.
CTAGCAAACTCCCTGTTGGACCGGTGTTTTAAGTACTGGGCCGTGATCTCGGGGTCCTGGGTTCTATTCCTGGGTCAAGGAAAAAGTATGTTTCGGAATTTTTAAACATTGCTCGGTTTTATTGATTACTGACCAATCCGCATTAGACAAACGTGGTGATTAAGCCGGATCCCATCATAGTAGCGATACCTTGATTTCTATGATGGAGGCCTTTGCTCTGCAGTGGGACAGTAGGTATATAGGCTGATGCTTTTTACTTAGCAATCTCTTCGATCTCTTCAGATTCTTCAGATCTGCGTAAATGAAATTGATATAAATACATTATCAAAAACTTTTTTTGAGAATCTGATGAGATCGAAGAGATTGCTAAGTAAAAAGCAATCTCTTCGATCTATTCAGATTCTTCAGATCTGCGTAAATTGATATAAATACATTATCAAAAACTTTTTTTTGAGATTATGATCAGCTGTTTTTTCTTTTATTATTTTTGGGTTGATATCGTTTTTTTTTTCTTCATTCATTTCTTTTTAGCCAGCTGTTTGTGTGTACGTAATGTTTTGTGTCGTGTACATTAAGCAAGTTTAATAAACACGTCTGCAATTATTTAACATTCAGCTTAGCCAACAAAAACATACCAACCACGTCCCATAAGTTCTGGGAAGAGCTGAAGGTGTGCCGAGGATTATATCGAAGGGCAGTAAATTGAAACGCCAAGACGAACGGGCAAAAACTCGTGCGAATAGATTGCGTTAGGTACAGTCAGGCGCGCAGCAAGTTCAACAAAAGCTCAATGGGAGGCAATTTTACACTGGGAGAGCCACACTTCCGCTTCCACTTTACGGCTCGACCGGCGTGGAGCAGCATTGTGCCGGGTTTCGCTGTGTGAGCGAGGGTACCGGAGGCCCAATCCGAGGAAAAGGGGAGTTCAAAGGTTGGCAGTGCACTTGTAACCCATTGGTGTCGCGGGTGTCCATGGACGCCGGCAATCGCTTACCATCAGGTGTTTTGTAGATTTATGTACGAATCCTGATACGATTTGAAAGCTATTAAAAGCCTTTTCCTGCAGACAGTACTTCATGTAAGGGGGATTGCAAGGCAGCTTTGTAGTGCTTTGTTTATTAATCTCGAGAGGTCATTACTTGTGTGCATCTTCACACGAACGTAAATATTAATAATTACATTCATAACGACTTGTCGTGTCGTGCCTGATCGAGGTCGTGGGAATTCTGTTAAATTACACATTTTCGGTTTATGATCTTAGGAAAAAAAACAGAATTAGCTCTTGTAAGTGATGCTAGTTCCCGTGGAAGGGGCATGTTCTTGCACGAATAGGCTGGCTCGATTGGAGTGATACCACAGCCTCACAGACACATTATGCTGCGCTGTGTTGGAGAAGAATTCAAAGGTTAGATTAGGCAGTGCCCTTGTCTGCCAGTCCCTGGTGTGGGGGCACCAGTGCTGGCCTTGCTCGGTCCACTACTACATCGGACGAGGATGGTTTGGTGCATTCCCTGACGCCCCTTCTAATGGGAGGTGCCGGGCTGGGTCCACCGTGTAGGTGGGCTTTCCACCAGGGAGTTTGTGGGGACTAGGCTACGCTGGATTCCCACGATCTCCCTTAATATGGTGATAAGGATGCACAGCTGGTTTCAGTGGGTATGCCTCTGGGCTCCATAAGTCATAGAGTCCTCTCTCTGTCTGAGGATGGAGCCTCCATCTACAGATGGAGAGCCCCACATAACACACGTCTGCCCCTGCCAACGGGGCATGTATAAGGGATGGTCCTATCATTGCGATTCGGGAGACCCGCATTTCACCAGCGAAACCAAAAAAATAAGTCAGTGCTCTTGTGACTTCAATGTTGCTATAGCTGTTCATGCACGGTAATCGCTTATCATCAGATGATCCGTCTATTCGTCTGTCACCTCCGTCTCATCCTCATCTTAGCGTATAATTCCCAGTTGCAATCAAAGCTGTCGCTTCGGATCCCGGGGTTCGTTTGGACCATGATCCAGTACTAGGGAAATCTGGTACAATGAAGCGACTTCGCGACCCTTAAACAGGGAAAGCAATTGAGAAACTATACAAAGCGTGTAGGTTTCCTGAAGATGTTAACAGTGGGAGAGCCACGCTTCGACCGGAGTACCACGTCCTCATAGAAAACCAGCGTGAAGCAGTGCATGTGCTGTTTCGCTGCGTGAATGAGGATACCGAAGGCCCAATCCAGGGAAAGGGGGGTTAAAAGGTAAGCAGCGCACTTGTGACATCACTGGTGTTGCATCACAGGTGTCCATCGGCGGCGGTAATCGCTTACCATCAGGTGATCTTCGGCTCATCTGCCACCTATATCATAAAAAAAAGATGTTTTCCCTCTTCGCCTCCCTCCTTCCTTCTCTTTCCTTCATCGAGCAAATTGTACGCACAGTGTCCGTTTGCCACCTATCATATAAAAAAGTTGATAAGCGATTGCCGTGTGGTCCCCGGCAGAGTAGAATAGGCCACCCTCACTCATACCGAGGTGTCGTAAAAGGCGACTAAGGTAAAGCTGCTGGCATGATCATCAGCACCCAGAGAAGGAAAACTCTGCATTTATATCTGAACCCTTGCCAACCCGTCTGCCAAGCGTGGTGAGTATGGCAATTACCCCTCATGTGATTGAGGGAGGCCCGTGCCCCAGCAGTGGGGACTTAAATGGGCTGATGATGATGATGATATAAAAAAGTTGCAGATATTTTCTGCCACCGCCCGGTCTACAGGGCACATAAATGATGTTCTTCTTTATAACCCGCAAGCACGTCGCGGGAGACAAGTTATAAGCAAAGCAGTCGTGTTCGTAACACCCTGTTTATTTCCACATCTGCATTACATGGAGAAGTCAGTACGTGACTACTAATACTACCATGTGTACTTGGTTTTATAGGATTTTTGTATTGAAAATGCGTTTGCTAAAATAATTATAATATCTAGAGTCCGGCACCACGAAAGAAATCTCGCTCCAAAACATGCACACTTACGAAAATAAAAAGAATAACCGAAACCTAAAGCTAAACTGCCACTGCCTCACAGAAGACCGGCGTGAAGCAGCGCCTGCGCTGTGTTTCGCCGTGTGAGTGAGGTTACCGGAGGCCCAATGGGGAGGAAGGGGAAAACCCATTGTTGTTGGTTGTTGTTGTCCCCATTGTGACTCCACTGGTGTTGCGGGTGTCCATGGGCGGCGGAATTGCTTACCATCAGGTGATCCGTCTGCTCGTCTGCCACAATTCATATAAAAAAAAAACTAAAAGTAACTAATAAAATAAATTAAAATAAAGTAGTGTAGTGTAGTCCCTATGCCGGTGTCCTCAAAATACTTACCTCGCTGGATCGCGATAGAAAATCGCTAGGCGAAGTAGCCTCTGGATCACCCGTCAATTCCCTTGAACTCGGTCTACGCGCTAAACTGAGTTCCGTTCCTTTGTTTTCGCTCGCATTGATCGCGTTTAAGCGTTGATCGCGTTCAATTTCGACGGTGAAATTGGCCCTAAACGCTTGGCTAAGGACCGGTTTCTGAATTGAAAATTTTAAGGTAAGCACGATTTTAGTACAAAGTTTAACAATTTAAGTTTGCTTCAGTCGTGCTTAACTTCAAATTCTTAATTCAGAAACCGGCCCTAAGTCACGGAAAAAAGAGAGAACGTGCTTGATGATCACAATGATTCTTGTTTGACATTTTTCTTTCGTACCCATGTGTTATATTATACCTATATTAGGATCATGGGAGTTAACTCAGCCTTTGTCATAATGTCAAAAACACACTTATCCCACAAACCGACGAAACGAGTGTCACCCTAATGACGACATATGATATCCGCGGGCACCGCCTGAATTTTAAATATCTCCCCCCTCATTGTCCTGGAACTTGCCCCACTATTCCCGGAACATTTCTGTTTATACATTTTTAAGCAACAATCCCAGTTGGAAGAATTTGCGGAGTGCTGACGATTTTTACGAGGCCAGATCTTGTGATGTTAGTCAAACATTTTATATTTTTGCTTTAACTGAAACTAGTCGAGTTTTACCTTGATGATATGTGTGTTCTCATGAAATGACATGATTGGAAGAAAAAACTTCTGCTATTTATACATAAACTCAGTGATCTGGATTTGACTTTTGAATGTAATAAATATTAATAAAATAGCGCGATGGTAGCTTGATGCAAAGGAACGCGTCGTAGGAATCCACGAAAAACCGGAGAAGTGCGAGTTGGACTCGCCCATGAAGGATTCCGTAGCCGCAAGTAAAGAGCGTAGCCACACTTCAATAAGTACAGTAGCGAGTTAAGGTGACGGTAAGGCACACTAGTGACGCCAATCGATTTAAATTTTTAGCTTCTAAACCAGATCTATTTTAATCAATTTCGGGGTTACAATCTCACGGCAAACACTTATACTATTTATTAAATAACCATGCAAAAATGTTGGGTCCAACGTGTACGCGAAATTAATTCACGCTAAAAGCGGCCACTCTCGGCGTGAATCAATTTTTCGCGTCTAAAAATGGACCCAACATTTGTGCATGGTTATTTAATAAATAGTATAGGTAAGTGTTTGTTGAGAGGTTGTCAGCCCGAAATTGTTTAAAATAGATCCGGTTTAGTAGCTAAAAATTAAAATCGATTGGCGTCGCTAGTATGCCCTACCCGTCACCTTAAGTTGCTTCATCAGCGAGTAAAGTCGTTTTTGCCAAAACAATTGAGTTGACTTAATGGAAGGTAAATTGCGGTTTACGGTTTATAACGTATTAAAAAAACTATTTACCAGATCTAGTTGAAACTAATTTTCGTTGTTAGTTTTTCATGGTAATGTTTATCATATATTTTGTTTAGATTTACAATTCTTATATTATAGAAGGAGGGGGGAGAGGGACACATCTTAGAAAATTGGGAGCATATTAAGCTTAAAAAAAAAGTAGTAACCTCAACAACATTTTTAAGGACCTATTCATATAAACCCCACACGTATGGGTTTGATGAAAAAAAATATATTTAAAAGTTCTAAGTATGGTACCTCCAAAAAGTTTTTTACCTCTTTTTGTGTAAAAATCGTAATGCGGTTAACGAAATACATCTATTTACCAAGTTTCGACTGCATAGTTCTTATAGTTTCGGAAAAAAGGCTGTGATAAACGGACGGACGGACAGAGAGACAGACATGACGAATCTTTTTGGGTTGCGTTTTTTGCCATTTGGCTACGGAACCCTAAAGAACTTAAGACGACGCGGTGTTAGGTGCATGTTTGACGTGTCTATGTGTGCGTTTGTGTCTGCCTTATCATCATCATCATAGCTCCTGAACGGAAAACCGATTTTGATTTTGTTCTTTAAATCTATTATATCGCAGAATTGTTTCACTTTTTATGCTTATCTGTAAGCCTTGTCGTTGACTAAGGAATTAACCTCTTTATAAATAGTATAATTTAATTGTAAATAGCACAGACTAATAAGTAGGGAGTAATTTTATAAAAAACGCTCACTTTACATTCCAAGGTACACATCAACTTTTTAATCTCCTTTCGAGTCCATACATGTCACTTATCGTATATTAAACTGCGACCCGTTAACTAACAAGGATGTGAAATGTCTTGACGCTTATGCCATAGTTAATAAGGTTCAATATCAAAGTGTGAAAGTCTAAGGCAGTTGTCCCACCGGCGGCGATGAGCGAGAAGCGAGTAAAACTAGAAGCGAGTTTTTTTATGTCAAAGCTAGCAGACAAGCAGACGGATCACCTGATGGCAAGCGATTGCCGCTGCCCATGGACGGGTGACCCGTGACACCAGTGGAGTAAAAAAGTGCTGCGGTATGCTTTGAACCATGCCGTATGACGACCCCTTTGGAACAGTGGTAGTGAACGTTGTCTTTGGTCCAAGGGTTGCGGGTACGATTCCCGCACAGTACAAACATTTGTATGCATGAACATGTTTGTTTGTATTGGTCTGGGTGTTTTCTATGTATTATAAGTATATATTTACAAAAGAAAAGTATTATATGTATGTATTTGTAATCCCACTGTTGATTCTGATATCCGTAACACAGGTGCTTGAGCTACCTATATCGGAGTCAGAGTATGTGATGTTGTGAAATATTTATTTATTTATTAAACAAAGCTTATATGTTTATAGTCTAGGTACTTGCGAGGAATGTGAACAGTGAGCGACGTACTTTATACCACCGGTAGCGTAGTGGTTAGTGGGTCGCACTCTAAAGCGACGGCTCCGCAAGAGGTCCCGGGTTCGATCCCAGGGTCGGGCCAAAAAATTTTACCTAAGTTTTTGGTAAGAAATTCTTAGTGTCAGCCCAGAGTCTGGAAGCTGGCGGTTTTGTACCCTCGTGCCTCGGAAAGCCCGTTAGGCCGTTGGTCCTGCGCCAAATCTGCGCCTGCGCCACTCCTATCGTGTCACGCTGGTGTCCAATCGGAATATGAGGGTAAAGGAATAGTGAGTGCACTTGTGTTTGCGCACACTGAGCACTATAATATATCCTGCGTACGTGGCTGAATGTTAAGATTGGCCAGCGTAAGCGGTTGGAGAATATTATTATACTTTACACTGAAAGTATATCTTTTGTCTTAGATTAAATCAAAATAGCGGAAGATACGGCACGTCCCTTCAATTAGAAAACTGAAAACGGACCTATTTGTTTTGACATATGCTAGGAGGAGCCACCAAATGTGCTACGCGCATGCTTCGTCAGTGTCTTAGACAATTGTCTACTTTCAGTGTACGTGAAATTACATTTAGGCGACGCGGACCTAATTTATGCGGTAAACGCGGTAGAGACGAGTCACCTATCTTCTGCTATTTTGATTTAATCTAAGTCTTTTGTGCGTGTCTTGAGCGAGAAAATCGCCGACCGCCAAAGTCAATTCCTCGCCGGCGGTGGAACAGCTGCCTAAGAATGTGTTTGTATGTACGTGCTACTAGCCCAGTGGCCGCTCCCGTCCGCAATATGTCTAGATTCAAGCCAGTTATTTTGCTAACTACATGTCAACTACGATAACTGATATTAAAGAACATAGGCTATGGTTAGAACCCTCTATAATGTGTGGTTATTTGTTTTAATTAGTTTGTGTGTACCATAGGATGAAGACTTGGGTTAAAATAATTATGTAGGTTATAATCTGGACATTTTAAACGAAAGCATAGGGGCTCTCCCCTCTCGGTTATATTGTACCAGTTTTCAGTTTTATCAAAATATCTCGTTTCTACATTAATGAAAACAAACTATTTATCTGATATCACATAGCTTAGAATCTATTTTAACTTATACAGCAAAATCAACACCATAGTCTTAACAGTTTCCTTAAAATACGAGGTTTTCTAGAAGCTTTCTTTCGGTACAATTAAGCCGACTCGTTCGGTTAATCGTACCACCGGTCTGGCAAATTGTACCAACAGAAGATAAGGGACTCATAGTGATCATTAACGATGAATTCACACATACACATTATTATAAATTAGTTTTAATTAGCTTATATCTCTTTAAATAGTAACATTCTTATGTACCTGTATGAAAATAATCAAATAAAATTACCTATCAAAAACAGAACGAAATTAAATATTTAGCAAACTTAAATCTCTTAATTATAAAGTTGTACGTTTAGGTTTTAGTAGAAAATAATTTGCATATTTATAAGCACTATTTTTGTTAATCAATAAATTATTATTAATTTTAACTGAGATCAAATCCTTTAGGAACTTTTTTGACATAGTGTGTTTTTAGTTTAAACAATTGTCGTAAATATCAGGATTAGGATTATCAGGTTTCGTGAACCCACCTACCACAACGAACGCACTGAATCCAGTCAACATTCCATCAACACATATTCCACACACGCACGTAACGTATAGATATAAATCAAGTGGTTCGGTAAAATGTACCAGTACATTTAAACAAACTACTGGTGGTACATTTTATCGAACTACTCGATTTTGAAAACAAGTGTTTATCAAGAGAGAGCCTTAAAGTCTAATACCATCATTATAATAGAATCTATAAGGTAATGAACTCTCCATTGAATAAAAAAATATAGCAAACATAAGAATTGCCTTTTAATTGAGAAACATCCTTACGTACTCAACCGAAATATTCCATCAACCACTAACAAAATTTATTTTTCTCGCCCAAACTAAGTACACTTGCTGGACGCCATCACAAATAGAAATGTAGAAGGGGGCTCTGTCAGCGCATATTTTTGTTTCCAGGATAAAAAAATATTGATGTTTAGTAGGAAACTTTGAGGTGGTACAATTTAACAAGCAGTACAATATACCAGACTCTCCCCTATATAACTTAAAATACAATGTTCCATATAGAATACGGTATTTGAATATTTTTTATTTTTTGCTACCCCACAATGATAGAAACATTGTTGAAAGAATTACTTGATTCTCATTTAAACTACTTGAGATATCACAACTGTAAATTCACATTATTTTGGGCAAACCCAAAACGCTCCATACTAATGGCTACTTAGATGGGACGTCACATTTCATTTGAATTTTGTATGGCAGCTATATCAAATGTTTCGTTTATTTCAATGGTTCTATTATGGTCAATGGTATAATATTTTTTTTAATAATTTTATACTTTTAAAATGGACTTGTTCAAGAATCTTTGAATGACCATAAAACCGGCTAGACGTTTTATTTTTATTTGAGAATTTTGCTCTTGGCACATATTTGATAAAATATTAATATTTTGTAAAATGTCGAGCTTAGTCAAATACCCTATTGGTGAAATCATTTATTTCGGAATTTCTGACCATGTCGTCTAACATGCATGTTGTAGGTTTTGTTTGAGTTAGGGGAAACGTACCTAATCTACTTGCATATTAAGAATTTCGATTTCTTGCAAGAAGAACCAGTAAGAAACTTAGTCACTACCTAATCGATTCAGATGCAAATATTAATTTTAATGGCAATGCAATATTATTTTAAAAAATATTTAGTTAACAGTGACAGCATGATAAACAATGCATTTTCAATATTAACGATTATGTCAACAATACACTGTATCGTTAAGATACAAAAAGATTATTTTAACGATACATTGTATCGTTAAGATACAAAATGATTATTTTAACGATACAATGCATCGTTAAGATACAATGTATGGTTAAGGTAATCGTCAAAATAATTATGGAACGAAAAAATCCTTTTACGCTATCGCCTTTTTGAAAGGCCGAACATATCTTATTCTTGAAGGTTTTAATATTGAGCCATTTTGGAATTACCGATAGTTCATTTACATATAAAAAAGGGCACTCCATAAATGTGTTGTCCACCAAAATCGGGACCAAAACGAACTGTTAAATTCAACAGTTATCGGTAAATTTCGGCTTATCTGCGGGGACACTATCGTACCCAATCCGGGGGAAAGGTTGGCAGCGCACATGTGACTCCATCGTTTTCCATCAGGTGATCCGTCTGCTCGTCTGTCACCTTTCACAATAAAAAAATTTGCTCGCCGGTGAGGGAAACCATCGTGAGGAAACCTGCATGTTTCGGATAATTTCTGAAACGCGTAAACAGGGTTGCGAAGGTCAGACGGCAGTCGCTTCATTGTAATTACCAGACTCCCCAGATCCCGAATCATGGTCTAAGCGCACCCCGGGCTTCAAAACACAATTAATTAAAACAGGGAACTACACGAAGAGAATGAAGAATGAATGAATGATGAAGAGAAATAATATAATATAATAATAATAATATTTTAAATGAATAAATATTTCACAACATCACATACATTGTTCTGACTCCGAGATAGGTAGCTCAAGCACCTTATTATATTATATTATAATATTATTATTATTATATTATATTATTTAGATATTAGATAGAGAAACACATCACAGTGCTGTTTTCTGTGACACCGTGATATCACTCCTATCGAGCCGGCCCATTCATTCCGAAGCGCGGCTCTCTCACGGTCAAAGATAAGGATTTGGGGAGTCTGGTAATTACAATAAAGCGAATGCTTTTTTACAGTGGGAGAGCCACGCTTCGGCATGAATGGGCCGGCTCGACCACAGTAATAACACGTCCTCACAGAAAACCGGCGTGAAGCAGTGCATGCACTGTGTTTCGCTGCGTGAGTGAGGGTACCGGAGGCCCAATTTAGGGGAGGGGGGGATAAAAGGTAAGCAGCGCACTTGTGACACCACTGGTGTACGGGCGGGAAGCAATGGTTGTAGGGCACCGCGTCCCGGCGAACAGAATATAAGAAAAGGATGGGAACCTAACTCTCTAGTGAGCCTAGAGCCCCTTTGTCTAAGACACTAAGTCCCTAGAGCCCTAGCCCTGCCTATCCATGGGAATAAATACATAAATAGATAAGGTAATGGGAGCTTGCTCCCGGGTCGCCCAGGGTAGCAAGCGGGAAGAGTCAGGACGGTAGGTAGGAGGGGAACCGCTGCTAGTCGAGCAGGCTCACTCGACTGATCATAGTGACGGCTAAAGGTGTCTTGGCCGCAGCGGGAGAAATGAGACCCAACACTGACGGTTGAAATCTGTTTATATACATAGTTTATGTTATTGTCACATTAAAGAAAGTAAATAGTTTATATACATAGTTTATGTTATTGTCACATTAAAAGGTGTTTGCTAGTGTGCCGTCGGTGTAGAGTGCCGACGGTGCAAGAAGACGGTCCATCGGTCAGCCGCGCTGCATGTAGGTCGTTGCTGAGTTGGTCTGTGCGACGTAGCTCGTACAACTGGTGTTGCAGGTGTCCATGGGCGGCGGCAATTGCTTACCATCAGGTGATCCGTCGGCTCGTCTGCCACCTATATCATAAAAAATAAAATAAATAAAAGAATGCCGTATGACCTTCGCAACTCTTTTACAGGGTAACCAGACCAACTGAATCATGATTACACGTTTCACAAATTATCTGATTATATATGCATATATATATATATATATATATATAGAAAACACCCAATGAATGAAGTGTTGAAGTAATGGTGTGGCCGTTAGTACACTCAGGTATAGCACCATCGTTATAAAGTTTCTTTTCAACTCAACCATAACAGTATTTGAAAGGCATAAGATCGATTTATTACGTACCTGTTAGGTTTTATAACTGTTCATTACTCGTATCGTATGCACCACATAGCATATTAATGGATTTTTTAACTGACTCTCAACGCTGAATCTCGACATGAAACTGTTCTTTTTTTTATCGCTGGGTACAAGTAAAATTATACTTAAATAATAGTTCAGCTCTGGTTTTTAATCATCATCATTTCAGCCAATAGACGTCCACTGCTGGACATAGGCCTCCCCCAATGCCAAAGCCAATCGATTTAATTTTTAGCTACTAAACCGGATCTATTTTAAACAATTTCGGGGTCACAACCTCTCGGCAAACACTTATACTATTTATTAAATAACCATGCACAAATGCGGACCCAACATTTGTACGCGAAAAATTTATCCACGTTTAAAGTGGCCGCTTATGGCGGAAATCATTTTTTCGCGTACAAAAACGGACCCAACATTTGTGCATGGTTATTTAATGTTAAGTGTTTGTGAGATTGTACCCTAAAATTGTTTAAATGCATGAAGTAGCAAGGAATACATGATGCCGGCGTGAAGCAGTGCATGCCCTGTGTTTCGCTGCGTGGGTGAGGGTACCGGAGGCCTAATCCAGGGGAAGGGGGGTTAAAAGGTAAGCAGCGCACTTGTGACATCACTATTGTTGCAGGTATCCATGGGCGGCGGTAATCGCTTACCATCAGGTGATCCGTCGGCTCGTCGCTACTATAATGAGAATAGGCTGAATCGCTACGCTTGCCTAATGCGGATTAGTGATCACAAAGGCCGTGTAGGTGATGGTATTTTTTATATGAAGTGAGAGCAGGCCACTAGCGAAGGTATGTTGACCATAATACTTATAAATTAGTAGTATTTTCTTCTACTTCACAAATGCCGTGGTTCCTGTCACCAAATAGGTACAATTGTTATTTCCCACCTACCTATATACCAATTAAGCGAATCGAGTGGCCGAATCCATTGTTTCGAAATGGCATAACAATGTACTTCATTATAATTTTGTTTGTAAAATTACCGATATTCGTTTATGCAAATGTTTTTATCGAAATGAAATTTGAATTCCAATTAACTTATTAATTACATTTAACGAAGTTCTGAGTGTATATTTAAATCTCCATCTGTAAATACTTTAAGTCGATTAAGATATTTTTGTAAGTGGCACAAAACATTTTTGGGACTTTCTATAACAAAATGTACTGATAAAATTGATAAAAGAATCTTGGTCTCATTAAAATTAAATTCGTGTGTGACGTTGGCTTAGGTATTTAAAATGTGGATCGCACATTTTTGAAAATTCTTATTTTTTGTGGTAGCGCATAGTATATGGCTTTAGGGGCCGGCGAACGATGTATAAAGAAAGAAAATACATTTATTGGCCACAAACAATATACAATAATACAGCAGAATGACATACAAGAGCGGAAACATTTAATGGTGGATATTACATTTTGTAAGGAATAAGTGAGGGGAGTGGCCAATCAGGTCCCAGCCTCAGCATTTGCTGCTACGGCATTATCTGCGATGCCGCAGCAGCGCTGGTATTCTGGTGGGACCTGGTTGCGAGTGAGTTAGGTAAGATCTAAAAGAAGGAATACAATATTTAATGCAGGTGGGAATAGACATATTATACACGTATATTATATATTAAAAGAAGTGTACATTGTGGCAGATATATATTTAAATACATAAATAAATATTAATACAGAAAGTCAACATTCTAGACCGAGACACAACAGGTACAATACAAAGCATAGAACAAAAAGAAAACAACAAACACAATACAATTTCTGGGTGTGGTGTAAGTATCTCCGATACAAATGTAATACTAAAATAATTTGCGATTTGAGGACATTTTGACGTTTCATTGGAAGTCTATCTATGTCTCGGTTTTCTTACAAATCGATTACAAATTACAAAGTAAATTGTTCGGCGTTAATGACCTATATTAAGTATACTTACTTATAATATGAAGATAGAATGAGAAAACCAACCTTTGTTATAACACGACAAGTAAAAAATAAAGTATACCTACTCTAAAATAGTTTTTTTAAACTTGATAACATAAGCAAGGTAAAGTGAAAATCTTATTTATGTTTTACAATGACAAAGCTAATTTTTAAACAAACAATGCGTACTTAAGACTATCTTAATTTTGATACCGTCCTCCTACTTATTACGTTTTTCATTACAAAAACATCAAACTGTAAGACAAACAAACAGATATCACGATTTTTCCCACACTGACTGAATCAAAGTATTGCCCAAGATACCGTGGTTCTAGGAAATAAAAATAACTGTCATTGTATCAGAAACAATGAAACAATCAGGTAAAAATTCGTTTATAACACTTTTGAATATACACGTTTTTGTTAATTCCTCTGTATTAGGATATAAAGGGAATTTTTCCGGTCCTACGGAAGATATGAACATTCGTAGTTTTCTTCCCTAATTATGAAACTCGGTCGCCCACAGTTACGCTCGCGTAGGATTCGGTTGGCCACATACTTAATAGCCTATGCAATGAGGCGGTGAGGGAAACATCGTGAGGAAACCTGCATGTTTCGGATAGTTTCTGAAACGTGTAATCATGATTCAGTTGGTCTGGTTCAAATGTTACAGGGTTGCAAAGATCAGACGGCAGTCGCATCATTGTAATTCTCCAAATTCTGAATCATGGTCTTAACGTACTCCGGGCTCCAAAGCGACAGCTTTGGACGCAACCGGGAATTACATGCTAAGATAAGTTTAGTAACCAGACAGTGGGCGAAGCCACGCTTCGGCATGAATGGGCCGGCTCGACCGGAGTAATACCACGTCCTCACAGAAAACCGGCGTGAAGCAGTGCATGCGCTGTGTTTCGCTGCGTGAGTGAGGGTACCGGAATCCCAATCCAGGCATAATAGGTAAGAAGCGCAATTGTGACATCACTGGTGTTGCAGGTGTCCGTCCATGGGCATCCGTCGGCTCGTCTGCCACCTATATCATAAAAAAAAAAACCATCATTCAAAGAGTCAATTTGTCGCCGTCTTGCCGTGAAAGACACAAACAAAGAGACAACAACACACACAAACACTAATCCATTTGTAATATTAGATGCAAAAGGATACAAAAATTCATACCATCTTATTATAAATCGCCATCTAAATTAACTACCGTACTAGAGCTCATGTCATCCCGTTACAACACACAATGTTAAAAGAAGCTGGCACGAAATTTTCCAGGACTATCTTTAGTTTGCGATTTATAATAGGGGGGATAAAGTTTATAGCTGGCTGTATAAAGAATCAAGTACATATCTGAATTAGACTTCTATGTAAGGTGTGTCAAGTTCTTTGATAAGTAGATTCTTTATAGAGTGTAGAAATCCACTATGAACGGATTTTACGAAACTTAACACCATTAAAGGTTGAAATGGGGATGCCTAACTCCACGCGTCCTATGATGTACCTATGATGTTGCGGGCAGTCGCTAGTAATTTATAATTTGTATTACGGTCGGCCCACATTAACCAGCCTTCGAATTTTATCATCCCATCTTGTCGCAGGGCGTCCTACACTACGCTTACCGAGTCGCAGTCTCCACTCAAGGACTTTAAGGCTCCAACGGCTGTCAGTTCTGCGGCTAATATGACCAGCCCACTGCCACTTCAGTTTGCTAATGCGGTGGGCTATGTCGGTGACCCTGGTTCTCTGTCGGATTACATCATTTCTGATGCGGTCCTTCAGAGATACTCCAAGCATAGCCCTTTCCATAGCTCTTTGAGTGACTTTGAACCGGTGGACTAGTCCAGCCGTGAGTGTCCACGTCTCGGCACCGTGAGTCATGACCGGAAGGACGCACTGGTCGAAGACTTTCGACTTAAGACTTTGAGGGATGGTGGAGGAGAAGAATTGACGAAGTTTACCAAATGCTGCCCAGCCTAGCTGAATTCTTCTATTGGCTTCTCTCTCGAAGTTGTTTCTGCCTAATTGGAGCGTTTGTCCAAGATAGACATATTCCTGAACAACCTCGAGAGGTACTCCATTAACAGTGACCGGTCCCGGACCGGTCTCGGTAAGCGTAGTGTAGGACGCCCTGCGACAAGATGGGATGATGACATTCGAAAGCTGGCTGGTGTGGGCTGGATGAGAGTGGCCGAAAAGTAGTGGCGGTGATGGTAAGCGATCACCGCCGCCCACGGACGGGCACCTACAACACCAGTGATGTCACAATTGCTCTTCTTACCTATTACGCCTGGATTGGGATTCCGGTACCCTCACTCACGCAGCGAAACACAGCGCATGCACTGCTTCACGCCGGTTTTCTGTGAGGACGTGGTATTACTTCGGTCGAGCCGGCCCATTCATGCCGACGCGTGGCTCTCCCACTGACTGGTTACTAAACTCATCTTACAATGTAATTCCCGGTTGCAGTCCAAAGCTGTCGCTTTGAAGCCCGGAGTACGTTAAGACCACGATTGAGAATTTGGAGAGTCTGGTAATTACAATGATGCGACTGCCGCATAATTGTAATTACCAGACTCTCCAAATTCTCAATCATGGTCTGATCTTTGCAACCGGCCAAGTCGGGAGTGACGTGCATTAGGGGAGACCTATGTCCAGCAGTGGACGAGTGTTGGTTGCTGATGATGATGATGATGATTACGGTTGGTGACAAATAAGCGTGTTGTCTGATGCTAAGCGATTACCGCAACATGGACGTTGCCACTTCAACTCCGGCAGACCTGCATAATACGTTGCCGATCCCTTAAAAACCTTAACACTCCTTTTTCGAAGATCCTCATGCTGCTGTATACCCCTCGAAAACCTCATCGGGAAAATGGCAGTGTTTTCTATCCACTTAACTTTGAGGTTGACTTGGTAAAAAAAAATTAAATTCACTTCAAGTAAAGAAAAATTTACAATATATTTTTTTCGAAACAAGTGGGAATGAAGAATATCTTGTAACTTGATAATTTCACTCGACATTGATAGATTAAGAGTCCGCAATTTAATTAAAAAAAGAGGTAAAGGCCAAGTGGATTCTTATCTTCCTTAATTTATAGACGTTAGGACTTAATTTTACTGTTTAATTAAAGAATTAGATGGGAGTCAAATAAATTATCTTAACTATAATGTTTTGACCTTCTACAAATGACACACTAAATACAATATTTCTCTGCCAGCGCTTATGTGAAAATCAATAAAATAATCGAGTCGCCGTGGCATTGAAAATCAGCGTTATGGCCTAACATTGCATTGGTCGTGACATTTGGTCCTCACTAAGTTTTTAGCTTGGTTTTATGCAAACAACATTGTCTAAAAAAAAGGATGAGACTTTTGCGTCTTTTATAAATTATAATGAATATATATTGCTGAAAATATGTAGCCAAGCATGCAAGCTATGTGATGGCAAATGGTTACCGCCGCTCATAGACACTAACAATGCCGGAGCACAGTCATGCCTGCCTACCCTGAAAGAAAAACTCTTTTCAAACCTCATTTGAAACACCTGGGAACACCGCGGCTGGGTTTTCATTCCAGAGTTTGCACAAGCTTAAGAGAAATGAGCCCTGCCATAGAGGCTTTAGTTGTACGTTAATCATCAACATATCAGCAAATACACGATCGCTGCTAGACATAGGCCTCCCTCAAAATTCTCCACACAGGTCGGTCGGCTCGACCGGACTGATACTATGGCCTCACAGAAAAACGTTTTTGCATGGATATTTAATAAATAGCATTCGTGTTTGCCGAGAGGTTGTAACCCCGGATTGTTTAAAATAGATCCGGTTTAGTAGCTAAAAATTAAAATCGATTGGCATCGCTAGTGTGCCCTACCCATCACCTTAAACCCACTAACTACAGTTTCAACCTCAAGACAATATACAGACAGAATTGCTAATTTAACTATCACGACAGTTTCATGACATACGTAAATGGTTAGTGTCATTCAGACGTTTAACTTTACCTCTAAAGAGGTATAGTTTTGGTTAATACTTACCTCCTTACCGGCGGTTATGGCCACTTCGCTTTACTGCGTGTTTCCTGCACAAACCGCTAGTACTTTCTATTTGTTAATTGACATCGAAACCTGGAATCTTGAGAAGAAAATACTTTTGTATGGTAAAAGCTGTGGTTTAGTTAAAAAATGGACAAGCATTTGACCACAATTTGTTTGAATGAGGTTTGCATTAGAAAGAAAGAAAGAAAAAACATTTATAGACCATCACAACATTCACAACACAGAGAACAACATGATAAAAGATAAGAAGAACAAGTTAACAGTATTATAAGTACGATACAATAGGCACAAATGACAGTAGTATATATACAAAAAGAGGTGTGAGTGTGTGTGGTCAATCAGGAGCCCAATTCTTCGTGCTCGTGATATTTTGAAAACATGGCGGATGTCACATGAAATCCATACAAAAAAAAACTTTGTTTTAGTGATATATGTCGTATGATGATAAATGTCACGAGGCCCAAGAATTGGGCTCCAAGTCCCAACCATTAGCTGCTAGTGCATTATCTGCGATGTCAGAGCAGCGCTGGTACATTAGAAAATAATGTTATTATATGTTCTCGAGAAGCGAGGTTTTCATAGCTTAGCCGTTTGGAATAAAAAACAGATTCGACCCCAAAATCAGAATTTTCTACCACTTAAGTACCTCAGTTTTGAGGAACGGTATGGCTGCAGCAGTATATCTCGACGGCTCTGATTTAGGGATCAGAAGAGCATCCTCCATTTCATAAGGTCGGAAACGCAACACCGACCTCTCTGATCTCTTAGATGTTCATGGGTGGCTGTGATTATTTACCATCACGTGATCGACTTGCTCTTTTGTTGCCTTAAGCACTAAAAACAATTAAGTAAATAAGAATAAGTAGGTATTCTAAGGTAATAATAGCCGCCATTAAAAATCTAGTTACTCAAAAAGTCGTTTTCACTAACTGTTACGACCTGGTGATCTTCAAGAAAAAAACTTATTCCTCTCTTAAGAGCCGGCAATGCATCTGTGATGCCCCATGTGTCGCAGATGTCCTTGGGCGTCGGTAATCACTTACCATCAGATGAGCCGCCTGCTCGTTTGTCCACCATAATTTAAAAAAAATGCATTAAAAAAATGTTCCATATTTTAATGTCGAGTAGGTATTTGGAACAACTAATGTTATTAAATAAACGTCATTATATTGAATGAAAAGGTCATTGATCTCTTGGCATTAATTTTTGCAGAAACGTTCTTTAATTAAGTCAATAAATAAAGTCGTTACTTTTATATGTAAAATAAACCGAAGCTACAAGATTTTAGTTCGTAAGATTTGTTAAACTGTATTCACTTACTAGATACCTCGATACAGGCCTGTGAGCCTAGTGAAGTATTTATAGTTACTAAGAAATTGTATGCTTTATTATGTCAATAAATTTATTCTTATTCTTATTCTATTCTTAATCATCGACAGTAGCTAAAGCGACATACAAATTTTCAATTATCAGAAGGTTTGACGTCGTAAGGGATGACATGCGTGCCAATAAATTGGATGGGTGCACAGGATTGTGCGAAGTGGAGGAGTAGAAGCAGGAAAGCGAACCCCGGGCTCAGGAGCGACAGCTTGGGACGCAATTGGGACAAAACGCTAAGATGATGAAGACAAATATTCAAATCAACATTAAACCTTTTCTGCATCTGAGTGGATTCAACTCGTAAATAAATGTAAAGAAGTTTCAACTTTCCATTCCATTGACACAGTACCTACACCTCTCAGTAGTGGCATCTCTCACATAAACAGGCTTTGGATAACTATTACCACTTTTGCTAGTGTAAACAAGCCATCAACTGGTCAACAGATCGGTGATGTGCCCGCGGCCTTATTGTTGTATCCTCAGTACCGTCAATGTGGTATCGTGCGCAGTGCAAACTGTTAAAGTGAGGCGCATATTCGACAGTATTATCACAAACTAAGATGCTTGTTTTTTTTTTTTTAATATAATGGCTGCTACTGTGTCTTTCGACACATCTATAATTCTGCCAAATTTAACAAAGTTAACAAGGTAAGATGAATGAATGAATAAGACATTTATTGACACAACAAAACAACAAGTGAGCTACTAATAAAACTGGATAAAATAGAACGCAACACGAAAAAAAAAGTATTTTTTATGTGATAAGTGGCAGACGTATCGCCTGATAGTAAGCGATTGCCGCCGCCCATAGACACTCACGACATCAGTGGTGTAACAAGTGCGCTTTTAACCTTTAAACCCCCCTTCCCTCGGAATGGGCCTCCGGTAACCTCACTCACGCAGCGAAACAGCACAGTGCTACTTCACGCCTGTTTTCTGTGAGACCGTGGTATCACTCCGGTCAAGCCGGCCCATTCATGCCGAAGCGTGACTCTCCCACGGTAAATGGGTGGGTTATGCTTTTCCCATGATAACAGATGTGGGGAGTCTGTTAATTATAAATGAAGCGACTATCGTCTGATCAACCCTTTAACAGAAGAGCTTGACATAGGGAATAATAGTTAAACGTTTCAGAAACTATCCGTAACGTGCTGGCATTCGTCGTGAAGTTCTAACACCACGTAAGTCATTTTTTGGCGGTTTTGACATTTTGATGCCATTCGCTAGAGAATCGATAGACGCGACATTTCGCCCAATCAGAATCGAGATACGACCAATAAAAACCTTTATAATTACGAAAAAGTAACAGCACGGAAGTCATAAAATGACTTAGGCTTCGAGATGACCACGTAAGTCACAATTTAGTTTTTTTTATTTTTTTTTACTAATTTGCTGGTGGCGGTTATGACATTTTAGTGCCATTCGTTAAAGACTTATAAGACGGATCGTTTTTATCAATCCGAATTCTTTTCTTCGCTTTATCTCCAATTCGTAATTCCAGAATGAGATTCCAAAAGGTTGGGCCTCCTATGGAGCCTTGCACGCAGCCTTTATTGGTATCCCTCTCGCTGGATGCTCCTGCGTAATTCACCGTCACTTTCCTGTCAGACAGGTATGAGTCCACTATCCTATAGAGGTTTCGGGGGCAATTTTTCTTGATAAGTTGGAGTTTTAGAGCCGGCCACCACGCGTTGTCGAAGGCTCCTTCTATGTCCAATGAGACCAGAATTACAGATTTCCTCTGTGCCTGCTCATTGCGTATGTGGTCCATCAAGTCGTAGAGAGCGTCCTCGGTTCCGCGCTGTGGCATGAAGCCGTATTGGCGCGTGTTGATTGTCGGAAGAAGGTGCCATTGGAGTCTTCCCACCAGTAGTTTTTCGATCGTTTTCCCAAGTACCGATAAGAGTCCTATGGGGCGATACGATTTTGGTTGGGTGTAGTCGTCCTTGCCAGGTTTCCGAAGGATGACGACATGGGCGGTTTTCCACGGCTTGGGGAAGTACTCGATGGCTAAGCATTTGTTTGCGATTGCCATAAATACATCTCGTTCGCTGCGGATTGCCCTTGCGCAGATGTCTGAAGTGAATCCGTCCGCTCCCGGTGCTTTCTTTGGGTTTTGTGTTTTTAGCACAGCCTCCACTTCGGCAACCGTGAACGGGGGGTCGTCACTTCCTAGTCTGCTTTCCTCTGGCGTTCCACTTCTAGTCAGGTCTCGGAGATAAGTATGGTGCAACTGGTCTGTAGATACAGAGTCTCTAGGGTAGAAGGTTTCTGCGAGAAGGTTAGCCGATGCATTCGGACTCAGTGTCTCGCCGTTCGCTCCTTTCAGCAATACGTCCTCCTGTCTACCAGATATGTTCCGTAAGACCCTGTATATTCCATCCCACATACTCTCCCTGTCCTGTTTGGTGCAGAACTCCTTCCAGCTTCTCGTCTGCGCTTCAGAAGCTTTTTCGGCATAGAGTTGTCTCGCTGCCTGATACTCCTGATATACCAGCTCCAGTCGGGGGGGCGCTGCGTTCCTGATGCGTCGCTTTTTACGCAATACATCCCGCTTGAGCTCTTTGATCTCCTCTGTCCACCAAGGTGGGGTTGCCTTGCTCCTCTTTGTGCCAGTTTTGGGAATTGCTCTGTCGCACGCTTCCGTAATGGCTGAGGTGTAGTCCCTTATGATGGCCTCCATCTCTTCTCCAGTTTTGACACTATCGATCGCGCCTATTGTGAGGCTTTTTTTTCCTAGGGATTCGTGTAGTTGTCGATCAAAATCAATCCATTTTGCCTTTTTAGTGTTGTACCTTCTGGTTGTGGGGTGTTCTACTTTTTGTAGTTTCTCCCCGACAACCAGTGTGAAGGTAATGGCGTTGTGGTCTGATGTGGTAAGATCTCGATCGACTTTCCACTCTTTTATTTTCCCTAGCAGAGGTGCGCCGCACGCCGTCACGTCCACAAAGCTTGTGCACAGTTTCCCTCCGCGGTACTCTTCGTAGGTCGGGGTGTCTCCGCTGTTTAGGATGTGAAAGTCCATCTCATTTAGGAAGGAACTACACAAGGAAGGAGCCACAGCAGAGCTACTCCAAGCTGCGGAAAATCGCGGTGCGGCAATAGCTCTGGTGCAGGAACCCTATGTGGGTTCCACAGGAACAGTAAAACAGTTCCCAGGCACCAGGGTAATTCAATGCACAGTGAACAGGCAAAAACCAGTCAAGGCTGCCATAATAATTTTTAGTGACAAGCTGAGAGTCATCCACGACCCACAGCTTGTAACTGAAACCGAATGCGCGGTGCTCCTGGAAGCCGGCAAACTTAAGCTTGGAGTAGTGTCAATCTACTACGAGGGAGACCAACCCATAGAGCCGTACACAGACAGGACCAAGGCAATATGCCAACACCTGAACACCCCAAATGTGATCATAGGGGGTGACGTCAACGCCTGGAGTCAATGGTGGGGCAGCTCATCTGAAAACCAGCGCGGCGAAGCCTATAGTTAGTTCCCTCAATCCGAATTCAGTTGCGGCCATCATAAACCTTTTAAATGTTGAAAAGGTAACCAAACGGAAGTCAACAATTGAATTCTAATGGAAATAGCACGTAAGTCTCTGATCAGTTTTTTGACTTTCCTGAAAAGCTGCTTAAAATGACTTACATAGTGTTCTTACAATGCGTCAGAACTTCACTGACGCATTGTCACGATGTTTTCCCTCTCCGCCGAATTAAGGGTAGAAAAATGGACATAGGTTTGAAAAAGCCAACATGCATGCTTCGATTTATGACTCCATTGAAGAAGGCGGGTATTATCCACTGTAGCTACCCTCTTTTCGGAATATGTGTAAAGTGTCTATTTAAAGACAGGTATAGATAGTTTCTTTGCTGATATAATTTCTTTACTACACTTGCAGCGCCATTAGTGGCGATGTACCGCGGTTTTCTTAACTTATGAATCGACGCGTGAGTTTAGTACAGCGCACGAGACTACTTGATACTTTGTACAATTTTAATAAAATTGTATTTTTTATTTTAATTGTTAAGTTCAATTCACTCTTATACAAGATGGTAAGTATTAACGAGTTGAAGTTCATGATCATTTGTAAATCCTTGTAATAACGTATTTAACTTTATTGCCAATTTAATCAGTTTTTTCATTTATTTAAATAAGTTCATGTTCATTAATACAAACATAATTAAATTTTACTTGATGTATCATGTATTTCTAGCAAATAAATGTTTCTTTGTTTGTTTATTTGTATATTCACAATTTTGGACTATACGTCATACTATAACAAATTAATGTTGAAATACTCGGTCACTAAGATCAAAATTAATAAGGATTTCTCCGACTAACATTACAAAACACAAGTTTTCTAGAAAGAAAATAGGTGGCAGACTAGCAGATGGATTACCTAATGGTAAACGATTGCCGCCACTCATTGATACCCGCAACTCGGTTCAGTCACAAGTGTGCAACCATACTTTTCAATTTGATTATAGGTAATTTAAAGAAAAACTGTATGCAAAAGTATCAATTGCACAGCGTCCACATCTAAGCCGCATTTCGAATGCTCGCAGCGCTGCGCGGGCGCATCGTCCACTCGTTCCTATCAGTCAGTTCTGTAGGTCATTCCCACACGTGCGGACGTCTTGAGACCAAATCAATTTCGAATTTAAATTTCGAAATCCCGATATTTGGAACAGAAAACATTTTTTTTTTGTATTTAATTTTTAAAGAAAGTGGCGAGTGAAAAGTGATAATTATTGGTGCAGTGCAGTGAACGCTTGGACGGAATGTATTGAGTGCAGTTGGAGGTAAATATCGGAAACTTTCGAACCGGTGAGTTTTCTTGTTTACAGTTTGTTTATTGTTTTGGCTTCTTTTGTTGTGTGTTTTAAGTGCGTATACGTTTTTTTTTTGTAAACTTTTTTGCATAGATCTAAAAACATCGTCAATGTAGGTACACTAAAATTTAAATGTACCTACATTGACGATTTTATTGTGGATCTATGCATTTTAGCGGCTTTATCAATTTTAGATTATCACAAATATAGCTAGATTATTTTGATTTGACTTACCTATATGGTAACTTGTAGAAAAAAAAAAACTAAAATTCAAAAACTAACTCTTTTGGGTAAAAATTTATTAAGATAGGTATTAAATAAAATATATTTCACAAAATCATATACATTGATCTGACTCCAAGATAGGTAGCTCAAGCACCTGTGTTACGGATATCAGAATCAACAGTAGGTTTACAAATATATAAATATAATACTTTTCTTTTTTAAATACATACTTATAATACATAGCAAACACCCAGACCAATACAAACAAACATGTTCATGCACACAAATGTTTGTACTGTGCGGGGATCGAACCCGCAACCCTTGTATCAGAGGTAGCATTCACTACCACTGTCCCAATCGGGTCGTCAAACATAAAGCGTCAAAAATAAAACATAATTGCTTCCATTCTTATCAATAGTTCGTATCTCGCGATTTATATCATAAACATTGCTTACCATTGTGTTGACATCTGTTGACATAATAATTTATCACCGTTGACATAATGATATTGTATTCTTATGCACAAAACTCTGATTCTGACGAGTTAAATATTTACTATATGTCTGCGATACTAAATATGGAGGCGAAAAAAGTCGACAATATAATAAATTATTGCACCATTTATTATTAGACGGAAAAACGTTTTAAACGATTCAGTTGATCTGGTTCCTCTGACTAAGGGTTGCAAAAGTCAAGGTCAAGGAGATCGTGGGAGAGCCAAGCGACCGGAGTGATATGAGTACCACAGCCTCACAGAAAACCGGCGTGAAGCAGCACTGTGCAGCGTGAGTGAGGGCACCGGAGGCCCAATCCGAGGGAAAGGGGTTTTAAATGTTGGCAGCGCACTTGTGACTCTACTGGTATCGCGGGTGTCCACGGGCAGCAGCAATCACTTACCATCAGATGATAAATCTGCTCGTCTGCCATCTATCACATAAAAAAGTTCAGACGGCATTACCTTTTTGTAATCAGACTTACCAAATCCTCGATCATGGCCTCAGCATACCCTGGACATGCTAGGATGATGAGGAAATAATAAATTGTAATTTATTCGTTTTGCTCTTATGCTGAATAGAATGGCACCTTCATCTATTCACTTAAGGTGACGGGTAGGGTACACTAGCGATGCCAATCGATTTTTATATTTAGCTACTAAACCGGATCTATTTCAAACAATTTCGGATCAATTTCGAAAAAATGTTGGATCCAACGCGTACGCGAAAAGTTGATTAAATTTTTCGCGTACAAAAATGGACGCAACATTTCTGCTTGGTTATTTATTTAATAGTATAAGTGGCGGGGTTTATAACCTCTTGGCAACAAGAGGTTGTAACCCCGAAATCGTATTGGCGTCGCTAGTGTGCCCTACCCGTCACCTTAACTAAACCACTCAATCAATTAGCCGCTAGTTTTCAAATAGTCTTGCTTAAATCTTGCATGTCTTAAATATGTAATTAGTCTTGGCTGGTTTTGAATTTTTATCATCTTCACCATCATCGCAGTCCACCACTGGACATAAGCCTCTCCAAATCTTTGCCACTGAAGCAGGTCCTCGACTACTCGCATCCAGGTGCCAGATATTTTGCCTCATAGCTACTACAAGGCCTAATGCATTTCTATTTGATAAAGGTCAAACTCAATGTGATAAAAATGATTGAATTCAAAAATATACTAAAATTATCGATATAATTCAAACTACATCATCCCTTCCCTAGTAGAACGAGGAATTTCCCCGTACACCGCTGTTTGCATCAAATTAATATGTATGCATTCATTATCAGGTGCCTACATTGTTTTCACATTATGGAAACTGTAAAACAAAGCCACTACGCACAATAGTGGCACTAGTACTTTTCCTGGAACCTTCTGACTATTTATCCCTTTAATAATTATTTTCTTTCCAGGGAATCCAATGTGAACTTGCTACTTTGTAGATACTTGTATGTGTACCTGTGTATGTGGTGTCTTCATACATGTACGAATACAGTCTGCCCCTGACTGTATTCGTATATGCATGAAGACTACACCATACAATCTTCGACTTTATTCATCAAAGGTTTTTGCCAAAAGTCGTACTTTTATACCAATTTTCAAATTATGTATTCCTTTTTATCAATTACGCCATTTTGACACACATACATTCACTTTAGTGTTTACATCTTTTTGAAGTCAGAATACAATGTGAACTGTGAATGTGATTATCATTATCAGCTTCTTGCAGTCCACTGAGCTGGACGTTTAATATGGTATCCTCCTCCAATCGAATTCAGATTAGGCGGCCAATCTCAACTCATCAGTCACTTACGCAGGATACATTATAATGTTCAAGTGTGTGCGCAAACACAAGTGCACTCTCGGATGGGATTCAGTGTGTTGCGACCGGAGAGGGATCGGGTGCAGAACCAACGATTTACGTGCTATCCAAGGTACGGGGGCACAATATGCCGACTTGTAGATTCTGGGCTGACACTAAGAATTTCTTAACAGAAAAACTCAGGTACAAAATTTTGGCCCAACCCGGGGATCAAACCCGGACCCCAAGCGCAGCCGTCGCGGCTTAAAAGTGCGACGCACTACCCACTGCGCCAACGAGTCAGTCAAGACAGACTACGTTTAAGAAAGTACTAAAGTGTATATGTCTTTTTGGAGTCAACCGTACCATTGATATCGAGACTTAAAACGCTTTTAACTAAATTTAGTCATCTTCAATGCATTTTAAAACTTATCCTGTTTTTTCACGTTAAAAGGTCCTTTAAGAAGAAGTTATTCTTACCCCTAGTAAAGACACAGGGGGTTAAGTGATGCATTTCTCCCGTAAAACGAGGATAAGTATTTTGCCTCTTTTAAGGGTAACTCTGACTACGTTATTCTTGCTCACGCCAAACAGACATGGCGAGATGCATTTTTCCCGTGTCACTGAGATGAGTCGACAAACAAGGAAGGTTCAAGCTTGAGCGAGTTTTGAGGCGACACAAA
Source organism: Marasmia exigua (assembly GCA_019059595.1). Taxonomy (NCBI): domain Eukaryota; kingdom Metazoa; phylum Arthropoda; class Insecta; order Lepidoptera; family Crambidae; genus Marasmia; species Marasmia exigua. Next base: position 5,407,304 of record CM032469.1, on the reverse strand, counting down.
GGATGGCGAGCAAATGGGTGGATAAAATGAAAGACTTGTGATGTGTTAGGTTACGGTTGGGTTTTTGTAAATGCATTCAGTGCATTTTATTCATCATCGTCAGCTTAGCGTATTATTTCTGGTTGCGAACAAACCCGTTGCTTCCTAGTTTTGGGCACAGGACGGATCTAGCTTAAAATTGAACAGTTCGTTGACTAGTTTACTACATTAAAATATTTGAAAATTTAAAAAACCCCCGACACAACTAAAGCATTTGATACCTATATTGAGGCAGTTGGAACAACAAATAGGTTATTCGTTATTTTCTGATGGCGGCCATCTTGGATTTGAATTTTTTCACAATTAATATATTCTGCTACTCAAGCCCTTTTATATGATACCCATATTGTGGGAGTTGTGTTAAAACATAAAATCCAAATCTTTGTGACGGCGGCCATCTTGAATCGACTTTTATCCAACATAGCTAAGAACACTCCCTCCTTATTCATCTTTCAAACAAAAAAAAACAAAATCAAAATCGGTTCTTTTGTTCGGGAGCTACGATGCCATAGACAGACACACAGACACACACACACACACACACACAGACACGTCAAACTTCTAACACCCCGTCGTTTTTCCGTTGGGGGTTAAAAACAAACAGAAAAAGAAACAAATACACACTAAAAGAACAAACGAAATACGGATGTTGGTTCTATTATTATGGCTAGCCTGTTGCCTATACCTACTTACTTACCCATGTAGGTAGATATATTTTCAATCGCATCGAATAACACATCTTCTAGATTTATAGTTAACTGTTATGCAAAATTGTATCGATTTCAAAGAAACCGTTACGCCGTAAAATTTGAGAATTATTGAATAATACCAATGGAGCGTGAACTCGGCACTAATTCTTCGGCACGCGTTTGGCTAACAGTTAAATTCGACTTTTTGATTCAAAACCGCAATATTTTTCCTATTAGGTGTATAAATCCTTTTAGACACAAATAAAATGAAACTACTTTTGTACACCGATGAAATGAACAGCTCCAATTAGGCAGAAACAACTTCGAGAGAGAAGCCAATAGAAGAATTCAGCTAGGCTGGGCAGCATTTGGTAAACTTCGTCAAGTCTTCTCGTCACCCATCCCTCAAAGTCTTAAGTCGAAAGTCTTCGACCAGTGCGTCCTTCCGGTCATGACTTACGGTGCCGAGACGTGGACACTCACGGCTGGACTAGTCCACCGGTTCAAAGTCGCTCAAAGAGCTATGGAAAGGGCTATGCTCGGAGTATCTCTGAAGGACCGCATCAGAAATGATGTAATCCGACAGAGAACCAGAGTCACCGACATAGCCCACCGAATTAGCAAACTGAAGTGGCAGTGGGCTGGTCATATTAGCCGCAGAACTGACAGCCGTTGGGGCCGTAAAGTCCTTGAGTGGAGACCGCGACTCGGTAAGCGTAGTGTAGGACGCCCTGCGACAAGATGGGATGATGACATTCGAAGGCTGGCTGGTGTGGGCTGGATGAGAGTGGCCGAAAATCGGGAGAAGTGGCGTGCATTAGGGGAGACCTATGTCCAGCAGTGGACGAGTGTGGGTTGCTGATGATGATGATGATGAAATGAACAGTGAACACCTTTTTCCGCATTTAGACTCTCTTTAGGTCCATTGTACGGACAGATACACGTCAAATTACATTCATACACGTAAATGTATATACAACAGATGTACAGCCACACGTCAGTGATTTAAGTTTCACTATCTGGACATATACGTAAAAATCTTAGCGTATCCAGATGACGTAATAATATGTTGTACTAATTTTGTGTTTCACCAACTGGACACATGTGTATCTAGGTCTTGTGTCAAGTTGGTGAATAGCCCATGTCTCCCGGAGACTTTGTACGCTTAACGGATCTGGTCACAAATGTTTTAATATCATTCAAATGGCTTTGTATAGCAATACCTGAGTCAAGACGTCAAATAATCATAAATTTTTCTGCGGAAAATAACCGCCTTCAAAAACCACGAACTAAAAAGTGTAAAATAATATTTTATCACTTTAAACACACTCGAGAGAAGGTATTACCGAAGTCCTTGAAGTTATATTATTTCTATATACATTGTAAGTCGTTGACCAAAGCAAAATTTCTAAACTAATGATGTTTTAGGAAGCGTAAAATTCTTTAATGACATGCATTTTTATATATTTTCTAAATTTACTAGAATAACGTCTTATCTATACCAAACCTATACTAAAAAGTCTATACCAAAGAAACTCAGTGCGAAGCTGTAGCTAGGTAGTCATAAAAAAAATGTTATTTTACACTGTTTAGTTCGTGGTTTTTGAAGGCGGTTTTTTTCAAGCTTTTTAGTGTTTCATTTTTGGCAGCGTCTTCATTCTTTATATATACGTGTCGAACTGAGAACCTCCTTTTATTTTGAAGTCTGTTAAAAACAAAATTTATCCGTGGTACACCGTGGGGGAGCCACTCTTCGCCATAAATGAGCCGGCTCGTCCGTAGTGACACCAAGACCTCATAAAAATAGCTCAAGAAGTAGCTCTTGTGCTGTATTTTTAAATTGAATTGAATTGAATAACATGTTGGCTGCGCATCTGTGACTCCAATAATGTTGCGAGTGTATATGGGCGGCGGCAATCGCTTACCATTTGAGTCTGTTTGTCCACCACTTGTCACATTAAAAAATCCAGTAAAACTCAAATCTAGATTTCCGGACATTAATCCAGTCCTGTTCACCTCCCATCCTGAATGAGCATCAGCTGTCAAACGTCAAGACCCCAGAATTGACGGAATTTGAATTTCAAAGTAGGAACCATGTTAAGGATGTCGGCGAGGCTTATGGTAATAGTTTTCAAGAGCGGTGAAACTTAGTGTTCTTGGGGTAAACTTAATACCACAGCTTACAAAAGAGGTAATTCCCTTCTGTTATTTAGTTTTCATTTTTTAGGTGATGAGGACAAAGCAAGACAAGCAGGTAAGATCACTTGGTGAAAGACAATTGCCGCTGCCCATGGACACGCGCAACACCATGATCATAAGTGCCAATACTGCTACCGTTTTTTTCCTATCCCTAACCAAAACCTCTAGGGTGTTCGTCTCAGCGCAATCACGGTCGAATGTACGTCGTACCAAAACACCCAATACCGTCGTCCTCCGCGGCGTCGTATACTGAGCAAGCCACTCCCCAATAGGGATTGTTGCTCGCGTAATCCGAAGGCCCTATTAGTCGCCTCTACGATAGGCCGGGAAAACCTTGGCAGTATTCTAAACTCCCCTAGCCATAGGGGCTAGGACATACTGTTAAAAACCACTTTCAACCTTGAACACCCCCGGATTGGGCATACAGAACCCACTCGGCAAAACAGAGCGCTGCTTTCCGGTTGTCTGTTAATCTGTAATACTGTTATCACTCTGTTCAAGCTGGCCTATTTTTGGGAACCCTAGTTCCTATCTCTAATTTCATGGCCTAAGTGGCCAATCCGCCAAGGCCGTGTGGTCCCCGGCAGAGTAGACCCTCACTCTTACCGAGGTGTCGTAAAAGGCGACTAAGGTAAAGCTGCTGGCATGATCATCAGCACCCAGAGAAGGAAAACTCTGCATTTATATCAAAACCCTCACCAACCCGTCTGCCAAGCGTGGTGAGTATGGCAATTACCCCTCATGTGATTGAGGGAGGTCCGTGCCCCAGCAGTGGGGATTCAAATGGTCTGACGACGAAGTGGCCAATCTAGTGCAAAGATATCAAGATCATCACGTCATCATCGACCAAAGACTGGTTAAGCGCAGTGAGTTTGAGCGCCGGTTGAGACGCATTCGACCCCCCACCAACACAAATGTTTGTTCGTGAAGCAGATATGTACATTGAATTTGGGTGTTTTTGGTACCTCTGTCGTTCTTACTTTCCTTGTACTATAGGGAAACTTAATTTTGGGACCAGGACAATGTATGCGATGTTGTCTCAATTATTTTGTATATCTCCTGCGGGAAATTACGGCACAAGGCCGGTCCTTTGTTGTCTCAATAGCCTATTATTATTATTTTTAGAGATCTGCCCCGCTGTTGGCGTTCTTCAGGTAGGTAATATGACGGATACATTGTATGACGATGCTGGTCCATCTTTAAGTGTTTTTCAAAAAAATATTTTTTGTCCAATACGTTCATTGCTTGATTGCTTGCGCTTCGAAGGCAAAACAATATGCCTAAATTAGACCTGAACCTTGAACTGTGCGCACTGTACCGATGCGCAAGGTAATGTTAATGCGCAAAAACTAGAATCGACTTGTTAAATCCCATTAGCTTTCGATTACACTTATTATAGAAACTTCTTTTGCGACATAATAAATGATGTAATGATGAACGCCCCGTTGGTCTAATGGTTTAAGTATCGGGCCATGATCTCGGGGTCCTGGGATCGATTCCCGGGTCGAGCAAAGGTATGTTTCGAATTTTTCGAAACCTACTTATTTTATCATTTATAAAAAGTTTGTTAACAGATGTATTTTGTACTTACACCGATCAAACAGCGAAAAAATAAAGTCTCAAAACACGGGATTAATTTCATGGAACATGGAAGTTAAATTAATACAAAAGTTTATTTCTATCTGATAATCCTCAACGTAGCCTGGAGAAAGAATCAGTGGCAATCTCGGATTTTTAAAAGTGATATGGGAATTTGATGGGGTGACTTAGATGGAGGGTTTCTTAAAGGGCGGCAAGTGTATGTACTTACTGGAAATAATTTTGGAAATACGGCCAAAATTGGATATTGTGATGTCCGTTACAAATCCCGGAAAAAAATCATATCAATATAAATACTTCGACGCAAGTGTGTACATAGGTACAGCCTCAAAGTATACGAAGTCATCAAAGTATACAAAACTGTCAAATTTCCAATCAAAGTTCCAATTCGAAGGCTGGCTGGATAAGAGTGGCCGAAAATCGGGAGCAGTGGCGTGTATTAGGGGATACATATGTCCGAGTGGACGAGTGTGGGTTGCTGATGATGATGATGATGGATTCAGCAGAATCCATAGGTCGATAAAACGTAAAACACCGGCGTTTTATTGAGTGACTGTGACTTTGACTGAATTCGACTGTTGGCTACCTACTTATTCTTAAAAAGTTACTTGACATTGGCGAATTATCTTCGGGTAGAGCCATATTAAAAAAAAACAGAACGCCACAGAGAAAGTCGCATAACGCATTTACCAAGTGCAATGAAAAACGCATTAGAAACCTAATTGCAATCAAATGACAGTATTACAAGTATGTCCCTTTCTTGAATAATTTGCATCCGTCTTAATAGTGTTAATGTTATTTTACTTTAGTAATAGATAATTATATTTATATTAGCGCATATAACTTGGATACCTATTAAATAGTTAATTGCAAAAAATTAATGTGATAGGTGGCAGACGAGAAGACGGATCACCTGATGATAAGCAATTGTCGCCGCCCATGGATACCTGCGACACCAGTGGAGCCACAAGTGCGCTGCCAACCTTTAAACCCCCTTTCCCCCGGATTGCGCCTCCGGTATCCTCACTCACGCAGCGAAACATAGCACAGTGCTGCTTCACGCTGGTTTTCTGTGAGGCCGTGGTATTACTCCGGCTGAACCGGCCCATTCATGCCGAAGCGTGACTCTCCCACGGTCATTTTGTTACATAAAATCGATTTACTTATAAGATAGTTACCACCTCTGACATCCATGATAATTCCATCTTCAAGTTGATATTTATTCAATTTGAGATATCAAAATATTATGACATTTTCAAAATATATTTAAAGATGCACTAAACCTCCTGACATTCAAAAGTTGGAATTTGACATTTGCGCGCTCGGATGCGCCTGCGCACTGGATTGTAGATGGAGGTCAACAGTTAGAGTTCGTGTCGTTCAGCTGTTAATCGATCGAGAGATTGAAAATTTGAACTTAGTGGTTGAACGGAATTGGATAAAAACAATTAAATAGCGATGGCTCCGTCAACGCGCCTTCCATACGGGGATCGTGGTTCGAATCCAAGCACTCATGCGCCGATGGATGACGGAAAACATCGTGAGGAAACCTGCACTTTTCGTATAGTTTCTTAAAAATGTGGATACCTACAATATTTGAGATGATGATTCTGAACGAACATAGATAGATCATCATCAGCCCATTTAAGTCCCCACTGCTGGGGCACGGGCCTCCCTCAATCACATGAGGGGTAATTGCCATACTCACCACGCTTGGCAGACGGGTTGGCGAGGGTTTTTGATATAAATGCAGAGTTTTCCTTCTCTGGGTGCTGATGATCATGCCAGCAGCTTTACCTTAGTCGCCTTTTACGACACCTCGGTAAGAGGTGAGGGTGGCCTATTCTACTCTGCCGGGCACCACACGGCCTAGACCATAGATAGATAGATATACTTTATTGCACAAAAAAACACAACTTAAAAAAACTAGGCATTACAGAAACTTAATTATACAATTTCGGCGGTCTTATCGCTGGAAGCGATTTCTACCAGACAACCTTCAGGCAAAGGACATTTGATAGTAGAGAAGATGTTCATTATAATAACTAGATTTCCCGAATCCTGGATGCAAGCGTACCCTGGGCTAAAAACCGACAGTTTTAGACGCAACTGGAAATTACACGTTAAGATAAGGATAAGGAAGGAAGAGGTCAAATTAGAAATACATAGTTTTAAAACGATAAAAGCTCAGTGAAACAGAAAGTATACCTTCTTCCTAAGAGGCGGTCGTGGGTTCGTATTCGTGAACCTTTATGTTTTTTAAAAATACATATATTTAACACATTAGGTGCGTAGTACTTCTATCGTGAGAGAAAATATCGTGAGGAAATCTGCATTCTTCGGATAGTCCTTCGGATCTACCTTCAACCATAATATGGATGGTCTAGTTAATTCTTAAAATATGGCCGTGAGAGAGACCGGAGTGATACCAAGGGCTCACAGAAAACAGGCGTGAAGTAGCACTGTGCTGTGTTCCGCTGCGTGATTAAGGGTACCGGAGACCCAATACGGGGGAAAGCGGGGTTTGCGGGTTGGCAGTGCACCTGTGACTCCATAGGTGTTACGGGTGTCTATGGGCGGCGGCAATCGCTTACCATCAGGCGATCCGTCTGCTCGCCTGTCGCCTATTACATAAAAGAATGAAAACCAGAGCAAAAAAGATCACACTAGTACTTTTTCAGTCATTTTTTATGTCATAAAAGGTCTATGAGCAGACGTGATCTTTTTAGAATTGTACCGGTTTCCTCGCAAAACCGTCCATCACCACTGAACTCGTGGTAAAACCGAATATGCACATACTTACTTACTTAGGTACTCCGCTGACTCAACGATCCAAACCGAGTCTTGGCCTCGGAAACAAGAGATCGCTACTTTGGTCGATCCTAGCCCATTCCATCACTGGACAACAAGACGCGGCGAGGGGTTTCATCCATACGTTGTTGGCTTACCCCTTATCCACACGGAGCGATTCGCTTCCATATTCATAATGCGGACAGCTAAGGAATGGAACTCCTTGCCAAGTCTGTTTTTCCGGACCACTACAATCAGGAAATCTTTAAGGCAAGTGTGAACGTGCATCTTCTAGGTGAACACGTTACGTCCTAGACCTCATCGTCACTTTCCATCAGGTGAAATTGTGGTCAAGCGTTAGCCTATAGCCATAGAAAAAACTTCTTGCCATGTCATTGACCTGAAGTTCGCAGATCAGTCTCACAACATCACAACATCTCATACGTTGACCTGATTCCGTACTAAGTAGCTTAAGCACTTGTGTTACAGATATCAGACAACAGAGGAACACAAATATATACTTAAATACATATATTACACCCAGACACAAGTGTTCATCACACGAATGTTTGTTCAGGGTGGGGATCGAACCCACGACCTTTGGCGTAAGAGGCAGGGTCACTACCAATTGCGCCATCCGTCAGTCAGTCTCGACGGCGTCTTTCCAGCGGTACGTAACTAAGTATGCACATAGATTTTCAAAATCCATAGACGCGTATAAAATTTCCCGTAGATTTGCTGTTCTTTCACTGAACTAGGATTGCTCTTTATCTTCTCAATTCACGTAACATAGTTTAGAAAACTGCATGCCTCTTACAAGGAATTAGGTCATAACATTGGCAATTTTTACAACTGGCTGGCTTCTCTTAACGTAATTACCCGTTATTATAATATGAGCGAGTACGATGAATCGATTATGGTGAATATGTATTGACTTTCTAGTGTAACTCGGGGGTAAGTTAAGAGCGAAAGCGAATAAGAAATTGGTATCAAAACCGGAATTTTACTAAAGATACTTCATAGTAGACTGTTGGTTTTGATACTCATCATCATCATCATTTATACAATTAACGTCTACTGCTGAACATAGGACTCCCCCAATGATCTCCACACAGGTCGGTCCCGTGCCGCCCGCATCTAAGGGATTTCCGCGACTATGACCATATCGTTGGTCCACCTTGTGTGGGTCCTGCCTACAGTTGCAGCCGGGAAACATTCCGAATCATTCGCGTGGAACACTTCCGAATAAATCTGAATTATTCCGAATTATTCGGAATAAATTAATAATCCATAAACAAGTGCCTTCAACTTAAACACTGTTTATTTTAGGTATGTCGAGTCCCGCCATCACCAAACATTCACTTCAAGATCTAAAAAACTAATTTGAAAAATTCTGACTGAAAGAAGATTTTTGCGAAATATTCCGTAATTATTCGGAATAATTCAGCAGTTTTGCAACTGTAGTCCTGCTACAACTTGGACATCTTATACGCGGCCTTCAATCGAGGATCTTTCTGTCGCACCGGCTGTCTGATCTTCTCGCAGTGTGCCCTGCCCATTGCCACTTGAGTTTCGATACTAATCGAATGGAAGAATTTTTTCACCGCTTCCCAGATTTATGAGCTGAATTTTTTACGACTTATGGAAGTTTTCTTTTACGAGCTCTTAAGATGATATAACGCCTTTAGTGCCTTAAAATATGGAAGTTCTTCTATACTAGCGCAGCACATTTCCGAATTTTGTTAAAACGGAAGAAAACGATTCATAATGGATCAGGTGATGTCTCCTCGTCTGCCACCTATCACATAGAAATGAGGGCAATTTGCTAATAGTAATTGTATTGACTACTTCGTTAGCGCAATGAATAAAGCGACTGCTGCGTTTGGGGTCCAGGGTTCGATCCCCGGCCAAAATTTATACCTGAGTTTTTCTGTCAAGAAATTTTCCGTGTCAGCCCGGATTCTGGATGTTGGCGGTCCCTCTCCGGTCGTGTCACACTGGTGTCCCATCGGAATATGAGAGTAAGGGAATAGACAGTGCACTTGTGTTTGCGCACACATTTGAGCACTAATCTGCGTAAGTGGCTGATCCTTGAGATTGGCCGCATTAGCCGTAATTGGTTAATTGTAGAAATATACATTTCATTTTTAGGATAGATGGAAGTGGCAACATTTGAAACGGCCTAATATGTATAAGTATGTACGGGTATAATACTATATCATAGATTCTCCCTATCTTCTCAGTCGCATCTATTTTAAGTGCCCAAGGTTGATGCTCGTTCTAAAGCAGTTTTCTCGGTTCCTATATGCAAAAAATATTTCCCGAAAAATAGATTTCTTGTTTATGCTTGCAACGTCCAGAATAATTGTTACAATTCAATAGATGTGTTTAATTGTAAACAATATACTTTTGTTTTATCTGTAACGAAAATTGAAATTATTAAATAGCATTCTTACTGCATTTGATTTTAGGTAAGTATTCAAACGTAAGTTAGTTGTAACGAGGACTTATCAAATATTTTGTAGTAAATTGATAAGTCCTCGTGAAGCTTCTGCTATGATTTTTTAATACCTAAGTACAGTCCTCGCCAAGCATGTTAATAATTAACATTGGAAACTGTTTTGGCTAACAAAATATTAGTTCAAAACTATTTTAAGGAATATAGAAGCTGTATGTTTCTTTGAATTAATAAAATAAAAATAATGTCTGTAATTATATTTGGAGCCTATCAAGTATTGTCTAAAGCAGATTTTGGTAATTTTGATGACATAATTTGTTTAAAAGTTAAGATTTGCTAAATGGCTTTGAAGTTTCAAATACTTTACTGAGCTTAGTATTCTTACTGGCCAGTATTCTTACTACTTATTCACTGTCTTCGTCAAAATATGTTTAATATCAAGCGTCACTTTAAAAGTCATACTGCCGTCCGCTAGCTAAAAGGACGCTAAGCCACAGCGAATCCCTGTGGCTTAGCGACCTTTTTGTTAGCGGACAGCAGCATAGTATTCTTTCACGCTCGGTCGTACGGCCCTCATCATCATCATCAGCCTGTCGCAGTCCACTGCTGGACGTAGGCCTCTCCAATTGTTCGCCACCGTGACCTATCCATGGCTTCTCGCATCCAGCTCTTGCCAGCCATCCTGCAGAGATCGTCCGTCCACCTAGCCAGAGGGTGCCCTACATTACGTTTGCCAAGACGCGGTCTCCACTCTATAACTCTTTTACCCCATCGGTTGTCGGTTCTGCGGCTAATATGGCCAGCCCACTGCCACTTAAGCTTGCTAATCCGGTGAGCAGTGTCGATGACTTTAGTTCTCTGCCGGATCACCTCATTTTGGATTCGATCTCGGAGAGAGGCGCCGAGCATTGCTCGTTCCATAGCCCGCTGAGCGACCTTTAACTTGTGGACCAGCCGTACCGTAGGTGTCCACGTTTCGGCTCTGTATGTCATGACGGGTAGGACGCACTGATTGAAGACTTTCGTCTTTAAGCACTGTGGTATCGACGATACGAAGACACGACGTAGTTTTCCAAATGCTGCCCAACCTAACTGGATTCTCCTATTCACCTCATCCTCGAAGTTGTTTCTACCCAGTTGCAAAATCTGCCCGAGGTATACGTATTTTTTGGTTCGAGGACGGCACAGTGAATTACAATCGGTTCCGGTAGAACATGTTCATTGAACATGACCTTGGTTTTGTCGTACGGCCCTATCTCATAAGAAGCAGTTGCCAATGTCTTTACACTATATTGTACCCGCTTAAGCCTGTGACATGATCCTCTAATAATTCTGGCTTTATACGGAAGCAGTAGCATCACCGACCAGTCAAGCGTGAGCGTATCATAACTCATTCACTGTCTCTTCTAGAATTATTGATATCATAACTTAATTTAAAAAGTCACAGAAGGCATCTGTGCTCGATAATTACGCATTTTTTTTGTACAGTCAGACATTTGGCCGCAATATCAGTGACGATTTTTATGTGATAGGTGGAAAGTCATCCATCTGGATGACCTGATGGTAAGCGATTGCCGCCGCCTATGGACACCCGCGACACCAGTGGAGTCACAAATGAGCTGCCAAACTTTTAACCCCCCTTTCCCCCGTATTGGGGCTCCGGTATATTCACTCACGCAGCAAAACACAGTTCTGCTTCACGCCGGTTTTCGGTGAGGCCGTGGTATCACATTCATGCCGAAACGTGGCTCTCCCACCGTCGAATATATAATAAACTATGATCCCTGAATGAATACCATAGTATTCAACATTTTCATGAGAAGACTGTACCTATTCACTCATAAGTGAATATGTACAGTCTTCTCATGAAAATGTTCAAATCATAGCATGCAGGGTACATTTTAGTCGGTAGAGAATTCCATTCTTAACTACACAAGATGGGTTAAGTGCAATCTGTTGTTTGCTATTATATTTGAAAGGAAGAAAAATTCAGTTCAAAAAAGCAGAAAATTCCATAGCGTATTTAAGTCCTAGATGTAATTAATGTTTCATTACTAACTAAGCTAACTTTTTGTATTCTAAATTTACCTTACTTGTGATGAGAAAATAAATAATATTCTATTCTATTCTATTCTATATGTAGGTTGCTAGATGGTCGGGAATTGGCGGTATTCTCCCAACAAAAACAAACAGCTCCTGAATACTTTTAATTTTCAAAAATTTTATAACTACAGACTTCTAAGGAACAAATTCATACATTCCATAGCACATTTGTCTTATCTAATTGGTCATGATAAATTCAACTATTGCCGCATTATTAATGTTTCAATACATTTTTTTTCTATTTTAATTATTAGTTTTTCCTGACAAAGGTAATTAAATCCCGACAAAATAATAGGAAAATACCTACGATTTGGCAACCCTAGCCGTACGCAGCAGAAATGAACATTAAATAAATAATAAATAAATATTTCACAACATCACATACATTGATCTGACTCCGAGATAGGTAGCTCAAGCACCTGTGTTACGGATATCAGAATCAACAGTGGGATTACAAATATATACATATAATACTTTTCTTTTGTAAAAATACATACTTATAATACATAGGAAACACCCAGACCGATATAAACAAACATGTTCATGCACAGAAATGTTTGTACTGTGCGGGGATCGAACCCGCAGCACCCCTTGGACCAAAGGCAACGTTCACTACCACTGTTCCAAACGGGTCGTCAAAATTAGAACGGGTTTGGTACCTACAAATTGTACATAGTACTTAGTAGTACGGTCAGTAAGTAAAAGTAGCTTAACACTTTAGTACTATGTCGAAGTAAGATTTTTAACGAACCTCTTGGAAACTGCCTACAATACGCAAAATAGAACTTTGACATGGTATTCCTTTCCAAAGTCCTCGAGAGAGTTATTCATCAACAGCTCAGCCGTTTCCTCTCTGAAAATCAACTCTTCAACCCGCTCCAATCCGGTTTCCGCCCGGGTCATAGTACGGTTACTGCTCTCGTCAAGATTACTGATGACATACGCCATGGTAGGGACAGCAAACATCTCACAGTACTAGCTTTGTTGGACTTTAGTAATGCTTTCAAAACCGTGGATTTTGACATCCTGCTTGGCGTGTTGCGTTCTATTAACATATCTCCAACAGTAATTGACTGGTTTCATAGTTATTTGTTTGGACGCCGGCAACGAATCCGTGCTGATGATGTTATCTCTGAATGGTGTGATATTAGCGCCGGTGTACCGCAGGGTGGCGTCTTGTCTCCTCTCCTCTTTGCAATTTTCATTAATAACATAACTCATAATCTTACTTCATCCTACCATCTCTATGCAGACGACCTTCAACTTTATTCGCAGGGTAGTCTTGATAACCTTACAGACGTTGTACAGATCCTAAATGCGGACTTGCACCGCATTTCGGAATGGAGCAGCTCGTTCGGCCTCAAGGTCAACCCTGCCAAAACTCAGGTGATGATAGTTGGTGGCCCGCGGTTAATTGCAAGGATTGACTGGGGGTCTCTGCCAGCTGTCACTTTTGACGGAGTCCATATCTCCTATAGCAGGAAAGTTAAGAACTTGGGTGTATTTATGGACGATTGTTTATCCTGGGATGCGCAAGTGGGAGAGGTCAGTAGAAAAATGTTTGCTTCAGCGGGCGCGATAAATAGACTGCGAAATTTCTTGCCGATACCTACCAAAGTTGCTCTTGTACAGGCTTTACTTTTACCTATTCTCGATTACGCAGATTGCTGTTACCTTGACCTCAGTGAAAGACTTCTCGATAAGCTGGAGCGCCTTCAAAATTTCTGCATCCGCATCATTTTTGGCCTACGCAAATATGACCATGTGTCTGAGTTCCGTGCACAGCTTAACTGGCTCCCCATTCGTCGGCGTCGCGACCTTCATGTCCTCTCCCTGTTATATACCGTCTTATTTAATCCTCTGGCTCCAGCTTATCTCAAAGAGCGATTCCAATTCTTGCAACCTGCCGACGGTCGAGAAATGCGGTCATGCCGCAAACTCCATCTTAGCTTCCCTCCTCATTCCTCAGAATCCTATTCACAATCCTTTACTGTTCAGTCCATTCGTCTCTGGAACTCCTTACCCCTTCCAATCAGGAAATCACAATCCCTTCCTATATTCAAGTCCCGTGTCAAATCTCACTTCCTATCTCTATAAATAGGTACACTGTCTTTTCCTTGTCTCTTTTCCCTTTTTTATGTGGTCTGCTTTCTGGTCATTTATACCTATCTATAAGAAATATTTTTATTGAATTTTTGTTATAAATTATCTATGTATATATTATTGGGTATGTATGTATTGTTTATTATTATTTATGTAATGTAATAATATTAATATATAAAATAATGTATATTTCTGCCATTCTCAATTTCATTTGTTAAATTACTTTGCACTGCCTTCCCTTATTACGAATACGATATTTCTTTCCTCTACCCAAAGGTTGTCTGGAAGAAATCGCTACAAGCGATAAGACCGCCTTATTGTACTGTCTGTTGTTGTATCATGCTTGTATTTTATTTTTGTGCAATAAAGAATATCTATCTATCTATCTATCTATGGTACTAAAGTGTTAATCTACTTTTGATACTGACCGTTCAGTAGTAGTGAATAGTATCACATATCCGCTTAAGCTTGTGACGTGACCCTCTCATATTTCTGTCTTTATACGGAAGCAGTAGCATCACGGACCAGTCAAGCGTGAGGGTATCGTCACTCATTCACTGTCTGCGCCAGGAAGAACGCAAGCAGACTTCTTCCGAAAGTCATAATGAAAACAAAGTATCGTTTTAGGAAATGAAAAATTAAAAACGTGTGTGTTATTAAGACGTGTGTGACTTCTTTGCCGATGCGGTCCCAGATTATGCTTGTGTACAACCTGTGCGGATAAAGAATGGGATCAGAAATGGCGGCGCATCTATTCACTTCCCGCTCGCACACTATTTGCGTCTATACTCGCACTCGTGGGGTGCGTAAAGTTTTTTGCTAACTGGCAGAATGGTTTTTTCCCCGCTTTTTCGAGTGTTCCGAGGAGTTGTTTGAGTTAGTAATTAATCTCTGTTGTCTGATATCTGTAACACAAGTGCTTAAGCTACTTAGTACGGAATCAGGTCAACCTATGAGATGTTAAAAAAATATATAAAAAAATAAAAAATACCCGCTGCTGAATTTCACAACCGTACTACACGCCGAAAACTAGGATTCCACCCGTACCATCTGGATGGGTGGTCCACTACCGTGCGCTTTACACGTCATTTTTTGCAACGCACCTCCTAAATGTAGAATCAACTTTCCGCAGCGGTATTTCCGAACCGGTACGACATTGCGACAAGCTTCAAGAAACGAGCCTATACCTTCCTAAAAGGCCGGCAACGCATCTCCACTCCCTCTGGTGTGGCTGATGTCCATGGGCGGCGGTGATCACTTACCATCAGGTGACTCGCTTGCTCGTTTACCTCCCTTTCTTAAAAAAAAATCCGATAAGGTAAATGAAATTCTCATAAATCATTTTCATTTGTTTTTTTTTTATCATTTGATGTTGGTAAGAATAGATGAGCAGTTAAATACACTCTTTCCCTCACTCAAGACAATGGAAATAAAAATAAATGACATGAACATACTTCCCTTTCTGATTGACTTGATGTCTATTGTTATACGTTATAGACAATTGAAATTCCCATCTATAAAGAATGTATTATTATTGTCTGCATCCAAATAAAGGTTTAAAATTAATAATTCTATAATAGCGACGGGTAGCCCTAACTAGCAACACCATTCGTTTTTAATTTTTAGGTACTAAACCTGATCTATTTCGGGGTTACAACCTCTCGGTGAACACTTATACTATTTATTAAATAACCATGCACAAATGTTGGGTTTATTTTTGTACGCTATAATTTGATTACCGCCAAAAGCGGCCACTTTTAGCGTGAATAATTTTTTCGCGTACAACTGTTGGGTCTGCATTTGTGCATGGTTATTTAATAAATAGTATAAGTGTTTACCGAGAGGTTGTAATCCCGAAATTGTCCAAAATAGATTTAGTAGCTAAAAATTAAAATCGGTTGGCGTCGCTAGTGTGCCCTCCTACCCGTCACCATAAACGTTCATCGTCACTAACATTATAATAGTTATTTACGAGATTTCTACCATGTACCTTATTTTTGAGTTTCCGATATTTCGGCACTGTTGCAAGCGCCATAGTAACTGAAGTTTGCAACAGTGCCGAAATATCGGAAACTCAAAAATAAGGTACATGGTAGAACTCCCGTTAATAACTATTCTATAATATACCTACGTGTGTACCTCTTTGAGGCAGTGCCATAAATCCAAGTAAGTCATCACTACATATTATAAAACAAACGCGCTTTCGCTATTATTCTAAGTTTCGCTGTCTGTTCATAAGTATGCTTAGATTTTCAAAACTACGCAATAAATTTTGAATAGAGTAATTCAAGAAGAAGCTTTAATAAATGCATAATATTGCACCCGTACGAAGCCGCGGCTAGTCGCTAGTATTATAATACCCTCCTCCAACCGATTCCGGCTAAGGCGGCCAATCTCAATGATTAGTGTGTGCGTAAACACAAATGCAATCTCTATTCCCTTCCCGTCATATTCTGATGGGACCTCAGTGTGACACGACCGGAGAGGGGTCGGACACAGGACCTATGGCTTAACGTGCTTTCCGAGGCACGGGGTTACAAGACCGCCAACTTCCAGACTCCGGGCTGACACTGAGAATTTCTTAACAGAAAAACTCAGGTACACATTTTTGGTCTGACCCGGGGATCGAACCTGGGATCCCAATTGCAGCCGACGCTTTAAAGTGCGATGCACTACTTACTGCGCCAACGAGGCAGTATAATATAATTAAGTAAGTAAGTAAACATTTAACAAAAAAAAATAGAAAGAGCATAATCAAGAATACCAAAGACATTTGATGTTGGCATTTGCTTTCTTCACAGAACGATCACCCATCCTCCCACGTAAATTCAATGAGGTATATCAAATAGATTCATCTCACCAGCAAACTCTAATTGTACACTGTTTTGTAATTCCACGATTTGTTTTAACTTCTAGAATTAACTTGTGAAGTCAACTCATTGGAGTAACTAGCGCCCAATATTTAATAAAAAATTTGCACAAACTATCTCAAAATAAAAAATATGTACAGGCAAGCCATCTTACAAACTAAATTGGTATCACTGCGACCTACATTTAGGGGCGCGCGAATTTATTGTTTTATACTATTATAACTTGTTTATCAGTACTAAACTTTCAAATATTAGGTACAAATACTACTACAAGTACCTACAATTATAACAATGACTAAGGTGCCCCGTACACTTTCAATAGTATAAACCTCCTTTAAATATTTCACAACATCACTTACATTGATCTGACTCCGACATAGGTAGCTCAAGCACCTGTGTAACGCATACAGAACCAACAACGGAATTAAAAATATATACATATAATACTTTTCTTTTACAAACATATACTTCTAATACATAGAAAATACAAACAGACATTATCATGCACACAAACGTTTGTACTGTGCGGGAATCGATCCCGCAACTCTTGGACCAAAGGCAGCGTTTACTACCACTGTTACAAACGGGTCGTTACTTTGCTTTTATCGCGGTCGAGGGAAAAAATTGTACGGAAACCTGAGCGTTTTGATAAATATTCCAAATGTAATAACCATGGTTCTTTTATGTCACAAATATTACTCTGTTATTATTTTTATAAGTGGCTTCTTTTTATATTTGTTTTTCATATTTATCCCGTTTAATACTGACACAAGAATTACTCGTATCTTAAAAATATTTAAATGACTGCTTTAAATATACAAAGATTTTTTTTTACGTCTTACTCCGCTAGCTGCGCGACCCGAACAGGGTCTTGGCTTCCGAAACAAGAGATCGCTTACTTCGATCGATACTACTTCTATCACACTGCTTCAAGTAGTATTGCTGTTTCTTTAGTAGTAACCATAGGGTAAGGTAATGATAGTCTGGATTGTGTCTAGTCTTAATTAATTTAAATAAGGTTAAATGTAGGTACTTATGTACTTTATGACGTCAGCACGCACAGTGACGTTAGTTCCTTGGACTCCACGGAAGACCAGCGTCGGGGTGTCCTTTAGACACTGTGACACATGCTGAGTGGAGCCCATTTCAGTGCTATTCTAATGTCCATTTCGTTATATTTTTATTTTTTTGTGTATGTTTGGCGCTGAATAAATTATTTTATTCTTATTCTTATTATTTACCTGGAGATTGCGTATATCTGTCTCGACGACGTCTTTTCAACGATTCCTAGGTCGACCGACTAACTTCGTGTCGGCCCACAGTCACAAATAAAAAAAATAAAAGGTAGCGCTAGTGCACTTACCAACCGCTGTTAAGGCGACGGGTAGCCCTAACTAGCAACACCAATCGATTTGGATTGTTAGCTACAAAACAGGATCTATTTGAAAACATTTCGGGGTTACAACCTCTCGGCAAACACGTATACTAACACTTATACTATTTATTAAATAACCATGCACAAATGTTGGATCCAACGCGTACGCAAGAAATTGATTACCGCCAAAAGCGGCCATTTTTAGCGTGAATCAATTTTTCGCGTACAAAAACGGACCCAACACAAATGTTTTGTGCATGGTTATTTAATAAATAGTATAAGTTTGCCGAGAGGTTATATAACCCCGAAATTGTTTAAAATAGATCCGGTTTAGTAGCTAAAAATTTAAATCGATTGGTGTCGCTAGTTAAGGCTACCCGTCGCCTTAAGTTTTATTCAGATAACGTGTTACTAGATTAATCGTGTCTTTGTTTGCGGAGCCATGGAAATGAACCGTGGTCACTTGGGAAACGAGACGTGCTGGGAAAGTGGAATGTCCTACTGGTTCCATCAGCTAAGAAATATAATACATGTGCGCAGTATTGAGAATTCAAGGATAAGAACGTGTCATTATTTTAGAAGGGATATACAGGGTGTAAAAAGACCCTTAACGAAGCCGGCGTCTACGCACTCAGACTATTAAAGCACGTCTTAGAACAAAAAAATATTAATGGAAAACGAAGTTGATTTTTTGGTCTCATTTTAATCCTATAAACGGACAACGCAATGAACAGCGTACACCGGACCGCGCCGCACGCGCGTCCGCGCCTCAGTCGCCGAGGCGCGTCCCCCGCACACACCCCCGCCCCGCTCTCAAACATTACATTGCGGGCTGTACGTTTTGAAGCCATTTTTCCCTAGGAATTACTTAAAATTTTGGACAAAAATTCGGTAAGAAATAATGTTTTAAATTTATTTACATCAAAATCTTGAGATTTTTATTTTGACTTTGACCTTCAATAACTTGGAAAGTATTGAGTTCCCAGGTATGGTCTAGAAGGAAAAATGGTCCTGATGATGTGCTGAATACGTAGGTTTCAGCTTCGTTAAGGGTCTTTTTACACCCTGTATAAGATATTTGAAAAGAAGAATACAAGATATATTCGTGTAATGAACACTTGTGTTTTCTTCGGTATCTATTTGTGGTTACTGGTCCTCATTTCACGTGCTGAACTTGACGGGTAGCGCACACTAGCGACAGCCAATCGATTTTAATTTTTAGCTACTGTACTGGATCTATTTTAAACAATTTCAGAGTTACAACCTCTCGGCAAACGCATACACTATTGATTAAATAACTATGCACAAATGTTGGATCCGTTTTTGCACGTGAAAAATTGATTCACGCTAAAAGTGGCCGCTTTTGGTGGTTGCATTTACGGATCGATACAACTTTCAAACTGGCAGACGAGCAGACAGATCACCTGATGGTAAGCGATTGCCGTCGCTCATGGACTGCACCCGCGACACCAGTGGAGTCACAAGTGCGCTGCCAACCTATATAGGGCCATAGTCATATTATTTATTGCTTTTATGTTGTACATTAGGTCTTAAAATGATTTACAATAGTTCTAAACACGAACCTCGCAGCAGCACTGCAATTATGTTATAAATACCATGGACTAATATCCTCCAACCGATTTCGGCTTAGGCGGCCAATCTCAACAATCAGCCACTTACGCAGGATATACTATAGTGCTCAAGTGTGTGCGCAAACACAAGTGCACTCTCTATCCCCTTGCCCTCATAATCCGATGGGACACCATTGTGACACGACCGGAAAGGGATCGGAAGCAGGACCAACGGCTTAACGTGCTTTCTGAGGCACGGGAGTACAAGATCGCCAACTTCCAAACTCCGAGCTGTCACTGAGAAATTCTAATTTTGGACCTACCCGGGGATCGAACCCGGGACCTCTTGCGCAGCCGTCGCTTTAAAGTGGGACGTACAACCCACTGCGCCACAGAGGCAGTCGTCATGGACAATGGACTATTAGGCCATGGGAATAGGTTGGCAGGAGTACCTATACAGGAGGTACTCCTTTTCAAAAGGCCAACAGCACACTTGTAACTCCAGTGGTGTTGCGGCGGCGGCAAACACACACCAAAAATCTATTTTAATTCATAGAGCTAGTCAGAAAATCATTCTAAAATTTCTGAGAGCCGTCTACCAATTACTACAGTCACTTGACGTTTGCTTTGTACCCGGAACGCGTTCCCGTGATGCATCCTCTAATTTGCTGTGCATAATGCATCCAGATGCAGTGGCCGTCTCCGCATTCCGTGACCCGGCCTGCATTCTAGACTGTGCCTTAATAGGCCTGTGGCTGCGCTGGCTAATAACGTGCGCGTTGTGCAAAGACTTGGGGGGCAATTCTCGTACACACGACATTGAACTCGAATTTAGAGATTTTATGGTGGGTGTCGTGTGCCGTAGTAAGGCGGGTGGTCGTATGAAAGAAAGAGTCTATGTACAAACGTTTATTTACAATCCGACCAAATATTTACACCACACATATATAAAAAAGAAGGAGAACATAAAAGCAGGAAAACGAAGTAAAGATAATAAAAACGGCTAGATTAATCTGTACAATAAATTATTCACAGTAAAATCAGTCTGTTGAAATTTTATGACGATTTTTAATTGTCAACCGACGGACGAACAGTATGACCAGAGCATGCGCGCGCTGACACGTCATGCGCGCTGCGTGAAATACACCTTAAAATAAATTCAAATAAAAGGGTCATACTGTCCGTGCGTTGGTTGATGCACACAATATATACAAAATAATTTACACATT
The DNA here is from genome assembly GCA_019059595.1 of Marasmia exigua. Taxonomy (NCBI): domain Eukaryota; kingdom Metazoa; phylum Arthropoda; class Insecta; order Lepidoptera; family Crambidae; genus Marasmia; species Marasmia exigua. Next base: position 5,386,279 of record CM032469.1, on the reverse strand, counting down.
CATTATATTTACAAAAGCGTGGCGCATCGCCACAATTTCGTACATTTGTCCATACAAATCTCTGATTTGACTTCTATATAGAGTGCTCTAGAATAGGCCTAGAGGCTGCCATTTTGTTTAAAAACTAACGGGTACAAAATAATCAAACAGCCTATATCTAAGCATTTATTTGGATGGATGGTAATATACATCATATATTATTTTTAGTTTTGTAATTCTTTTATTAATTCTTAAGTTAGGGGGCACATTTACCACTTTGGGAGCGTCCCTTGCGCAAAGTATTTTTATATTATTATTAGAAACCTAAAGGCCTATCCATAGACATCCCACACGTATGAGTTTGATGAAAAAAAAATGTAGAGTCTCAGTTCTAAGTATGGGAACCCTCCAAATTTATTATTTTTTAAAACTCGTAATGCGGTTAACAAAGTACATCTATTTAACAAGTTTCAATAGTATAGTTCATATAGTTTCGGAAAAAGTAGCACTCTTGCTTCTTGGATAGAGATCCATATTATTATTATTTACCTATCTCGCTTGCACATCTTGCAGGTACCTACTGCTTTGGTTAAAATGGAGCTCTCGGATTTTACCATTATTGTTAACTTATAATTTATCTAATGGCGTGTAAATCACTTATTACAGTTTAACTACGATATGTTACTTTAATGTTTTTAAGACTTGTAAAACGTTAGCGTAAGTGCTTGTTCACGTTGAACGCGTGGGCGCAGTGGCTGGCGCGGTTGCGGCGGCGCTAGCTTGCGCTCGTGCAAACTCTAGAATGAGCTTCCAGCCGCGGTGTTCCCTGATTGCTACGACATGTGCTTTTTTTAACGAGGTTTGAAAAGAGTTCTTCTTTCATGTTCATGTTCGCCCTACACCTTCATCAAGTGTCCTTTATCAAAAGGTTGCCTGGAAGAGATCGCTCAAAGTGATAAGGCCGCCTTCGTTGTACACATCCTGTAATATCTAGTTTTTAAGTTTTCATACTTTACTTTGAGTGCAATAAAAGTATATTCATTCATTCATTCATTCATTTAAGGCAGCGGCATGACTGTGCTCCGGCATTGTTGATGTCTATGAGCGGCGGTTACCGTATCGCTCGTCTGCCTATTATAAGCAATAACTCTGGAGCTTTAAACGTCCATTTTACTTGATAGAAATGGGGTGAGCCTTGCGTCTCATAGCCACTGCGACCAGTAGATGATCTATTGCACCTCATGAGGCTCCAGTTCCAGGATAAACCCGAGAATGGAGCTGATGGGGGAGCTTTTGATCTCGTCTGCTGAGATCATGTGTGCTCCCAGGTGCCGGCTTCTTCAGCGGTGCAGCGCTATGCACTCGCCGAGGACGTGGATAATCGTTTCCTCGTCCTCGCGACAGAACCTGCAGACGTCCATACAAAGTATGTGGTAATCGCTTACCATCAAGCGAGCTGCACGTTTGTAAGCTAGCGACGCTTTATAAAGAAAACACAGCTTGAAACCTAGAAACGGCGACCTGAACATTCATTGAATTTTGCTATTAATTTTTCAACATGCGGAATAATAGCGCTTTCAAAGATTGGTGACCTTTATACGTGACAGTTTGCGCCCCAACAGGCGATCAGAAATCATTTCTAAATTCAAAATTGTAGCTCCGAACATAAAAATCCTTTCAGAAACAAGTCTTCATCTTTTGGGGTCACCTAGAAACTAAATAATTTCATCGTTCAATTTCTATTTTAAGATCACGAACACAAGTCATAAGTTATTTTCCGTCTATCACGGATATCTACAGCACAATATGAAAGGAAACGTCGTTTTTACCGATAATTCAATTCTGTTATACTTAGTGCATTTAGTGCAACAGGCGAGCAACAGATGCTGACAAAAACGAATTGAATTATTTCCGCTGTATTATCGTGAATCACAAAGGCTTAGAGACTTTTTTAGAAATCGGTAGGAGATCTAGTTTTATTTTTAAAGACGTTCTATTTTGTAAAATTTCCTTTTTATTTTACAACATTTGTCTACGATCATTGAGATGCGCCATGCTTGTTTGAGCGATATTTTTGAAACGACAGGTACGAGTACGTTATTGAAATCTTTACGAAGCGAGCCTACTCCTTACTAAAAGGCCGGCGACGCATCTGCTGTACTTTTTCTGGTGTGGCGATGTCCATGGGCGGTGATGATCACTTACCATCATCAGGCGACCCTCTTGCTCGATTGCCTTCTTCCCATAAAAAAATTAGACGTTTTTTATACACCAATAGACAATACGACAAAAATCAGTTTTCCGAAATGAAAAATACCATTTCTAGATTAGGACTCATAGACATTTAAGAAAAATAAATTCAGCATTTTTTAACAGATGTTAATGGAGAAAAGAAATAAAATGTAAAAATCCTCCTGTGACGTCATCACTTCGGCATGACAAATTAATAACGCTTTTGCGTCACGTTGATTAAAGCAAAAAAAAATTAAAATCTCTGATCAAAAAATGACAGGACAAAATGATGACATCGACAGTAAGTACCTAACTTAAAGTCACCTAATTTTTTTATTGGACGTCACTTCCAGCAAATTAATTATATAATTTAATAAATAAATATATCAATAAATACTTACACATATTTAATGATAGCTAAAAAATATGAGTCATCTTTTTTCTCTTTCTTTATTCGAAAAGCGTACCTATAAAAATGCTAATATATTTTTTTGTCGTATTGTCCATTCACACACACAGAAGCATTTTTTTTAATATAAGGACATTAAAGAAAGTAAAATTCACGTACTTTATTTTTGTTACATTATTCCTTTTATGCTAGAGGTGACAAACAAGCAAGCGGGTAATTTTATTAGTTATGACGTTTATAAGTTTTGCCGGAAATTACTTATAATTATTTCTGGCATGATGCTTTATATAAGGTAAAGGTAATTTTATAAATTTAATGAAAAACATATGTCACATAAGATAACAATTATGAGGTTAAGGCCCGATTCGACCAATCTTTATCCGTGTATATATCTATGGTATAACGTCAGATTTGTATACGAATGTAAGCGCTTTAGTAACGGATTATGATCGGTCGAATTGAATTACAGATTATTTGGTGGCTCAGCACGATATTTAAAATTATATTCCACACACTTTTGAATTAAATTCTATGAAGCTAATGAAGTAAAGTCTTATTGTAAAGAACCGCGTTTATCGAATGCACAATACCTACCACCGCGTGTTGCCACTACACTTGGCAAAAACTTGAATCGATCTCGTAGTAGTTTTTCTGACATTACGCTAGGCGCAGACAAGTGAGGAAATGATTAATTTGCACAATACACGGAGAATTAATTACTGATATGGGTGTTAGATGAAGCGGCACGTGCGAAGGGTGCGTGGTTCTAGGTTTGATTCCTGGAGACGGCAATCTTTAGACAGAAGAACTCGACTAATCATGGTTACTTACTACATTTAGAATCATTATTGCAACAAATTGTGGTACCCAAGATTTGTTTAAATTTTATGAATGACATTATTTGACGGAGCGAACAGATCACTCATCTGATGGTAAGTTCTGACCATGGGAAAGCCACGCTTCGGCATGAATGGACCGGCTCGACTGGAGTGATACCACGGCCTCACGGGCGTGAAGTAGCACTATGTTGTGTTTCGCTGCGTGAGTGAGGGTGCCGGAGTCCCAATCCGGGGAAGGGGGGGTTTAAAGGTTGCCAGCGTAAGGGAGGCGGAAATCGCTTACCATCAGGTGATCCGTCTGTCACTGCCACCTATGACATAAAAAAGCGCCAAGTCTTCCCATGGACACTACAATGCAAAACAGTAACAAAATATTTCTGTCTGGCATTGTCCTGTAATTAACGCACCAAGTGGACATTGAATAGGTCTCGTATACTCAGGAATTACATACCCTAGCTGACTGCGTTTCAGTCCCGGTTTTTATGTAATCATTTATTAAGGTGACGGGTAGGGCACACTAGCGACGCCAATCGATTTGAATGGTTAACTACTAAACAGGATCTATTTGAAACAATTTCGGTTACAACCACTAGGCAAACACTTATACTATTTATTAAATAACCATGCACAAATATTAAGTTGAACGCCACGCGCGGAATGGACAACATTTCATATTTTTATCATGTCCATATTGTTTTTTTATATGAAAATAGACATAAAATGAACGGACCCATATTTTTTCTTTTTTCGAAATTTGTCCATTTTCATGCATAAAATAATTATTAAAATTCTTTATATATAGACGTAAGCGCCAAATGACGTCATCGGACGGCTGAATACAGCGATATTCCTTTGCTTATCATTGTTTTAATAAAAAAAAGGTACTACTGTCAAAGGTAAATAATACTAGTATCAACAATGTCAACGTCATTCATTCATTCAACGTTGACAAGTTGTCTTTTTTTTGACAGTTGCATGTCATGGGTTTGGCATTTCGTAAATTTAAAAGTATAATGTGCTAGGCAAAGAAATATTTTACATTCTGCCGTCCGATGACGTCATCTTACGTTTTTTAGTTTTTAATTTTTTTCTCAGTAAATAAGCAATATAAAAAATTAATAAATATATATTCGCGCAGCGGAAAAGTAAATAAAGAAATGGTATTTTTTGTTTCGGAGCTTAGCAATTTTGAAATGTTGTCCATTCACGCCAAAAGCGGCCACTTTTGGCGTGAATCAATTTTTCGCGTACAAGAACGTTACGCGTAAGAGGCAGGGTCACTACCAATTGCGCCATCCGGTCAGTCAAAAGCGATTGCCACCGCCCATTTGGTCACAAGTGCGCAGCCAACCCTTGAACCCCCCTTTCCCCCCGAATTGGGCCTCCGGTGCACTCATGAAGCGGAACACAGCATAGTGCTGCTTCAGGCCGGTTTTCTGAGAGGCCGTGGTAACACTCCGGTCGAGCCGGCCCATTCATGCCGAAGCGTGGCTCTCCCACGTAAATTGCGGATTGCTGTATTGCGGATAGTTTCTGAAACGTGTAAAAATATTGAGTTACAGTGTGAGATTCATAGAAATAACTTCACACTGGGTAGTGTTGGTGGTTAATGGGTATTAATAAATGCATTTATTTCTTACCGTTGGTGTTGCATACAAAAAGTGCACCATTTCACGGAACGTCGGTGCGCAGGAGTAATAAATAGTTGGTTCGTAAAGGAAAGCAATAAAACAAAGATCTGTTATTATTAGACCGCGGCCATGTCGGTAGTTTTGCATGTCGACTCGAGCCATGGTGCTGTGGTCGAGGTGCGCCCGCGCAGCTAGGGCTACCAACATAATTTACAAAATACCAATTCTATATTTCCGTAACTTTTAACCTACATTTTTATACAGTTAAGGAAAACTAACGGCTAGGTATTTTAAATTATTTAATGAACTTTTAAACATGCAGATGTATTTCTACACGTTACCAATGAAATGAAAACAGTAACAGTAAGTAGATGACGTAATAAACCTATAGATAAATACAATTAAAAAAAGAAAACACAGTGTTTTAGCTTGTAATATTTAGCCTAAAAGCTACAAGCAACGGTTGACTGGTAGAGAATGCTTCTTGGCATTAAGTTCGCCTTATTGTATCAAAATTTGTGCAATAAAAGTTTTAAATAAATAAATAATACATATTAAAATTATTACAAATAAAAATGAAAAACCCCCGACAAAAACAAATAGTTATTCGTCATTTTCTGACGGCGGCCATCTAGGATTTGAAATTTGTCACAATAAATATATTCGGCTGCTCAAGCCCTTTTATATGATACCCATATTGTGGGAGTTGTGTTAAAACATACAATCCATATCTTTGTGACAGCGGCCATCTTGCATCGATTTTTATCCAACATAGCTAAGCACACTCCCCCCTTATTCATCTTTCAAACAAAATACACACACACACAGACACGTCAAACTTATAACACACCGTCTTTTTGCATCGGGTATTAAAAATTGTCATGCGCGCTTTTATGTACCTTAAAAATATTAGTAAATATGACCAAGAGTGAACAAGCGTCCTAAAGGCAAACGCGTTACATACATGAAGTCGTCGACGTGGCGCTCTCCCTCACCTACTCATCTTAACATGCATTTCCCAGTTACGTCCAAAGCTGTCGCTTTGGAGCCCGGGGTACGATTGGACTTAGATTCAGAAACAGGACGCAATGCGGAACTGAGGAAACCTCAGGTGCGATTGTGGTTAAGACAACCAAAAATAAACTTAAAATAAAGTCACAGTACAGGAGATCTAACCTGTAAATTCCATACTAAGAAGCTAGCTATCTATTGGTGTTACAGAGATGTAGGTGTATTTATTAGGTTTGCAAGGTTACATACTTGTCCAGAATCCTTGATTCTAGATTAAAAGGATTCTTTTACAAAAATCGCGGTATTCCCTGATCGCTATGAAATGTCCCTTTTTAAACGAGGTTTGAAAAGAGTTCTTCTTTCACGGTAGGCAGCGGCATGACTGTGCTCCGGCGTTGTTGATGTATATGAGTGGCGGTTACCGTTTACCGTCAAATGGGCCGCAAGCTCGTCTGCCTTTTCGAAGCAATATCATCGCCGTCTTCGACCCCTTCTTGCTCTTCGGGGCGCGTCGGCGGAGGGATCCTCCTCCCGCGCGCGCTCCGCTGCTTCCTTCACTGCCACCACCTTCTCACAGAAGGTGGCAGAAGCCTTCCAGGTCTCCTTCCCTGCCAGTATAGCTTCCACTATACTGCCAAGGGTGAGGTCAGGTCGACCTTCGACCCAGTGCCTGACCCTACTGGCCCCATGACGGACAATAAGTACGTGAGCGTATGATCCGCCGTGTCATCAGCAGCGCCGCACACATGGCGGGAAGGTGCTCCCTCTCGGCGGATACGATGACGACGACGCAGGAAATGACCGACTATGGCTTTCGTCATTACCTGCACCATCCTATAGCTGAGGGAGCCGAATCTATTGAAACTTTTTTTTTTTTGATCCAGGTAAAATGCGTTACGCATACCCATCCGTCTGTAAACGGATGTTATGTCGGACTCTCCTCCGGCGACGGCTTCTCCTAACGAGAAGCCGGCCAGAGGCATACCGACTAAAACTCCTGGGACTCTCCCTCATCTGTCTATGGATGGGCGAGTGACATAGGGCTAAAGCTCGGAGCCTTTCACCACGTCACGAATCTATTAAAACTAACTTAAGACGTGGCAACCCTACCTGCAGCAAATGTTGCATGCATAATGCACACGATTACATACCAGAGTGCGTCTTTGAGAAAATTTTAATTCCATACAAATTATAGGTATATTCCGCTAGTGTTATCTAGAAAGTCTGTTTGTTCGACAAGTGTGGCAACACTGGGAGAAACAGTCGTACGAGTAATAAAACTAAATATTCTCTTTTGATAAGCATAGAATAATTGAAATACAATTTTCTATTGGAAGTTGTAACAAACATAATAATTCAAAAGACCTCTTTCAAAGTAAAATTCTTCTTTTAAACCTTCTATAACAGTGGGAGAGCCATGCTTCGGCAAGAGTGGGCCGGCTTGACCGGAGTAATACCACGTCCTCACAGAAAACCGGCGTGAAGCAGTGCATGCATTGTGTTTCGCTGCATGAGTGAGGGTACCAGAGTTCCAATCCAGGGGAAGGGGGTTTAAAAGCTAAGCAGCGCACTTGTGACACCACTGGTGTTGCAGATGTCCATGGGCGGCGGTAATCGCTTACCATCAGGTGATCAGTCGGCTCATCTGCTACCTATATAAAATAAATAAATATTTCACAACATCACATACTCTATCATTTGGTTGGACTAACTTACGAGGAAACTGAAGGACTTATAAATAAATGAAGCTACATAGGCGCACAAACACGCACACAAAGACAAACCCACATAGACCACATACACATCCATACATACATACACACACACACACACACACACACACACACACACACACACACACACACACACACACACACACACACACACACGCGCGCAGGCACGCACGCACGCAGGCACGCACGCACGCACGCACGCACGCACGCACGCACGCACGCACGCACGCACGCACGCACGCACGCACGCACCCACACACACACAAACACACACACACACACACATATCATTGTACCGAATTGTAATAACTTTTATATCTCATATTAGACAAAATGTGGTGAGAGCGAGATAGCCCCAACACAAGTATTATTACTTACTGGGGAATCTCATAACATGTAATTGTAAATTTTGAGAAATAAAAGTATTTTTATTTATTATTTTATTACTCTAATCTGACTCCGAGATAGGAAGCTCAAGCACCTGTGTTACGGATATCGGAATCAACAGTGGGATTACAAATATATACATATAATGTACTTTACTTTTGTAAATACATACTTATAATACATAGGAAACACCCAGACCAATACAAACAGATATGTTCATGCACACAAATGTTTGTATTGTGGGGGGATCGAACCCGCAACACCGGACCAAAGGCAGCGTTCACTACCACTGTTCCAAACGGCTCGTCAAAAAAAAACACCTAACATATCACAATTTCATATTCACCTTTTTGGCCCAAAATTACACTGCATTAAATGTCGTGTTTCGAATACGAGCATGTACCTCTGGATTTTTCAAACCTATTATGTCCGTATTTTCTACCATTAGCTCGCTAACTTACCATTTCTACCAAAATATCGTGAAGAAGCCTGCACGTTTCTAATAGTTTCCAAAACGTGTATTCATGATTCAATTAGTTTGGTTCCCCTGTCAAAAGGGTTGCGGAGGTCAGACGGCAGTCGCTTTCTTGTAATTACCAGATTCCCCAAATTACCAGACTCCCCAATTTACCAGACTCCCCAATTTACCAGACTCCCCAAATCCTGAATCATGGTCTAACTTAGCCTAATCATCATCTTCATCAGCAACCCACACTCGACATGTCTCCCGTAATGGAGACCGCGACTCGGTAAGCGCAGTGTAGGACGCCCTGCGACAAGATGGGATGATGACATTCGAAGGCTGGCTGGTGTGGGCTGGATGAGAGTGGCCGAAAATCGGAAGCAGTGGTAGTAGCTATCGCTACTACCCGATCGATCTTGATGGGATTAGCTTAATCACCACACTTGCCAAATGCGGATTGGTGATCACAAACCCGAGCTATGTTCAAAAAATTCGAAACATACTCTTCACTCGACCCGGGAATCGAACCCATGACTCCGAGATCATGGGCCGGTACTTAAGGTGACGGGTAGGGCACACTAGCGACGCCAATCGATTTTAATTTTTAGCTACTAAACCGGATCTATTTTATACAATTTCGTTGATTACAATCTCTCGGCAAACACTTATACTATTGGGTCTGCTTTTGTACTCGAAATTTGAATTACCGCCAAAAGCGGCCGCTTTTAGCGTGAAAAAGGGACCCAACATTTGTGTATGGTTCTTTAATAATTAGTATAAGTGTTTGCCGAGAGGTTGTAACCCCGAAATTGTTTAAAATAGATCCGGTTTAGTAGCTAAAAATTAAAAACGATTGGCGTCACTAGTGTGTCCTACCTGTCACCTTAAATCGCTTTACCAACAGGGCGTACTTTGATTCCACCAAGTGGATAATCTCAATCATGCTCGTTGCTTCTATGTTCATAAGAACCAACTTTTCGCTTAAGCTCCACAACTCAATTGTTCACACCTGATAACGTCAACGTGGTAAGTTTGAACAATGAACCAGTTATGCTATAACTGAGTCTATCTCAGCAATCTTCAAACAAAATGCTTAACAATACACTTATCTCATTCATCTATTCTTGGTTTATAAACCATTTGATTCGTAATGTAACTACTTACCTACACCAATTTCATAAATTAGTCTAGATTTGTTGTTGATGTTGTTTGATAAAAATTTGTTCCTAAACTTTTTTCTAATTTTAGCTTCTACTTTATTTTGTACCTTTTGGTTTGCATAATACAGTGTTTCTCGTGCGCATCGCAGTGGTCTCTTGAGGTGTTCACGGAAGACCAGCGTCGCGGCTGTTAAAAATACTATTGCAACACTTAAACACAGATTGAGAAGTCATTTTATTGTTTCGTATGTAATTTACTTTTCCACTTGATTTTTCGTAATAAATTACTGAACAAGTTGGCATTTGGATTCGGTGTACAATTTAGGCGGTTTTATCGCTTTAAGCGACCTCCATCAGACAACCTTCGTTGTAGGGCCTCAGAAGCGTATGCCTGAACACATTTTTTTATCCGTGACGATAAGTTTCACATCTAGTATAGTAAAAAAAAGTTCAATTAAATCGCTTATAACTCTTACCGAATCTAATCGTACAACAATCAGTGTCGGGTCGACTCAACACTTAAAAAATAAGCGCCATTTCTTTCATTCAAAAATCAAAGCATCAAACCACTTTCACTGAGAGCTTCTCACAAAGGTTTCCTTTTATTTTACACCCGCTCTCAGATCTTGAAGGTTTCTCACGGAAATCGCCAAACATTTATTTAAAACAGCGGTTCCCAACCTTTTCAAGGTGGAGAACCACCTCAAAAGAAAAAAGGAAACCGTAAGACCTGGACCACCTGTCTGAGCTTCAGCGTGTTATTCCTGGTTGCGTCCAAAGCTGTCGCTTTCGTCACCCGGGGTAGTTTTACCCGTGATACAGGATTTGGTGAGTCTGCTATTTTTAATGAAACGACTGTCCCCCTGTTTAAGGGTTATAAAGGTCAGACACCTTCATAACCCTTAAACAGGGGGAACTATATCAACTGCATCTTAATTCATCATCCTCCGACCTGTTTCCAGGCTATCTGGGGTCGGCACGGTATGTCTTCCTTTTCCATGCGTCCCTGTTATTCGTCATAGAATCATCCTTTTCCCATCATGTCATACTGCTGTCCTCTGTTCCTCCACCCACTTACATTCACACGACACTCATCACTCTTTTGGTTACATGTTCTTCCCTCTTCTCATTACATGGCCATACCAGAAAATTCTGACTCGTAGTTAAATGTTAAAAATCATTGTCTCAATGATTTTCTCTCAACACACCGAGCGATGTTAACGTAATACTCAGGTCGGCAGTGTAAAATTAGATTTTTCATGTCACGCCCTCAGAATACAACAGATATAATCCTATGTCACATATTTTAACACACACTAGGTTTTTTTTCTACATCATTACAGTCAATGATCCATATCATCTACGATCTAAATCCGACCTAACTATACTCGTAGCTATAGCACAACGCTCTTAGGGAGTTGGCGAATTGCGAGCGTTTTACAAGCGGAGCGACGACGCAGCGAACACGTCGTGGCTACGGATCGTTCACGCATAGGATGCGCGATGGATTCGCCGTAGAGATATGTCTGAACATCGTCATCATCGTCAGCCCATTAAGTCCTCAATGCAGGGGCACGCGCCTCCTACAATCAAATGAAGGGCAATTGCCATACTTACCACGCTTGGCTGACGGGTGGGCGAGGGTTTTGGTATTAATGCAGAGTTTTCCTTCTCTGGGTGCTGATGATCATGCCAGCAACTTTACCTTAGTCGCCTTTTACGACACCTCGGTAAGAGTGAGGGTGGCCTATTCTACTCTGCCGGGGACCACACGGCATATGTCTGAACGCCATATTATAATATCTGTGACGCCATTGTGTTTTTGCGCATTTGCGCATCCGCGGCGTTGACGCTGCGGTGCCGCGACGTGGTCGCTAATGAAAACGCTCGCAACTCACCAGTGTGGCAACTCCCTTACGGCCTATGCGGTTTGCCGGCAACTTGTAATAGAATAATATTTTTAATTGTGTCCAGTTTTATTAATACAAATATTGTGTTGACTTAAAAGTTACCGGCAGTGAAGCCATGCCGTTGCGTCCGATGGGATTGCAACATGACCTCTCCTTTTGCTTACCATCTGGATAAAGCTAGTCAATATGCTTTGAGTCTGAAACGCTTCACCGCCAAAACAAAGATCTGATGGCAAAAGATTATGTTGGTAAAACATAGAAACAATCTGTTGGCAAAATGTTTCCCTATGAACGTTCTGTGGGCAAAATGTTAATGGGCAAAAAATTATGTTGGCTTAACGTTCATGGGTCAACCGTTTAATGGCGAACCGTTACATCATATACCTAATGTGATAATATGAAAAAAAAATGTTGGGTATCGTAATTATAAACGTGTACTTACTAATATACCGTGTGGTCCCGGCAAAGTAGAATAGGCCACCCTCACTCTTACCGAGGTATCGTAAAAGGCGACTAAGGTAAAGCTGTTGGCATGATCATCAGCACCCAGAGAAGGAAAACTCTGCATTTACATCAAAACCCTCGCCAACCCGTCTGCCAAGCGTGGTGAGTACGGCAATTACCCCTCATGTGATTGAGGGAGGCCCGTGCCCCAGCAGTGGGGACTTAAATGGGCTAATGATGATGATGAGTACTAATATAGGCTAAGCCCTTTATAACTAACAAAGAATGAGTCATGTTACTTGAATTCAGACCAAATGGTTGAGAACCAATGGAATTTATATCAAAGGAAAGATGGCCGCTTTCGTCTCAATTGTTTGTTAATTTTATTGTTGGCCACCTCCACAATGTTTCTGATAAATAGAGAGAGATGAAACCGCTACTGCGTTAAGCGCAGTTAATTTGTTCGTTTTTTGTTTAATTAATATGAAACGTCAACGTAAAATCGACTGATTCTAACCATAATTCCAAACACGTTGAGTTCAATATCAATAGAATTTTGACCGATTGACGTGACCTGATGTGTGGTTGTCTGTCCACTGAGTATTAAGAATGGGTTGTTCAAAATATTTAATTGTCTTGATCATTCATACTTTTTTTTTTCGTCCCGAGAACCACTCATGGTTCTCCACCCGCCGATGTGTGCGTCCATCGGCCGTCGGATGGTAAAAGTGACAGAACACATTTTACCATCCGCCGTTGCCCGGGGAACACCCGATCCCAACTGGAAATCATTGCCGCCTGATACAAGCCGAAACTGGAATCAGGTCAGATCTTTGTTGTTCTTAATATACGTAAATGTCCTTCCATACTTTACGAAAGATCTATGTGAGATAGTGTTATTTGCTGACGAGACTTCCTTGATTTTTAAGGTTGATAGATATAAAGAATCAATTGACGCCGTAAATGATGCTATCTCACAGGTATTGCTCTGGTTTACGACTAACAATTAAGTTCTTAACTCAAAGAAAACTGAATGTGTAAAATTCACTATGCCAAATGTAAGGCAGGTCGATACTAGTATTAAGATGAACAATTAATCTATTCAAATCATCAATGCCGCAGTTTTTCTCGGTATAACTATAGATGCGAATTGCAGTGGAGTCCCCATATTGCTGCCTTGGCAGGAAGAATAAGTTCCGCTGCATATGCAGTAAGAAAAATTAGGCATCTGACTGATATCGAGACGGCAAGACTGGTCTATTTCAGCTATTTCCACAGTGTGATGTCATATGGTCTACTGTTGTGGGGGTCTGCTGCTGACATACAAACTATTTTTGTATTACAGAAAAGGGCCATCCGCGCTATATACAGCCTTAGATCACGTGACTCACTTAGGGAAATATTTAAAGAAATAAATATTTTAACCGTGGCTTCCCAATTCATCCTCGACTGCATTATGTATATACGTAAGAACTTGCACACTTTTCCAGAAAAGTCCGATAGTCATAGTCTTAACACCAGAACTAAACATAGGCTTGCCGTCCCGGTCCTCAGACTTTATAAAATCGGTAATTCATTTGTTGGCTTAAATATTAAGATATTTCATAAGCTACCACAAAATGTCATTAACCTATCACTAGATAAGTTTAAGTCTCATATTAAAACCTGCCTAATGAAGAAAGGTTACTATAGTGTACAGGACTATTAAAATGGTAAGGATTCTTGGTCATGTTAATTGATTAATCTTTTGAGTTGTTATTCATAGTAGTCTATTAACTTTCATAATTGTATTTTTCTCTTCTCAATTGAAACTCTGTAACATCATCAATATTTGAAAAGAGTAACTACTGAGTTTCTTGCTGGTGTCTTCTCAGTAGAAATCGACATTCCGAACCAGCGGTAGATTATGTACCTATTTCGACATTCATAAGTGTTCTTTGTGGACCTAAATTGAATAAAGAATTTTTTACTTTATCTTATCTTTATCTGATTTCCTGTAGGGCCGCACTATGAGGTCGACGCACCCTAGCTCCTCTCATCATACATACTTAAATACACATGTGCCAAAAACCTCGGTGGTGTAGTGTACTGTGTACGTACACGTATGCCTACTGTTAAGGTGACGGGTAGGGCACACTAGCGACGCCAAACGGTATTTGACAATTTCTTTTCATTTGTGTAATCAAAAGACCTCTCAATGATAGAAACATCCTTGAAAGAATTACTTGATTCTCATTTAAACTACCTGAGATATCACAACTTTAAAATCACATTATTTTGGGCAAACCCAAAACGCTCCATACAAATGGCTACTGAGATGTGACGTCACACGCAAGTATTTTGTATGCATTTCATTTGAATTTTGTATGGTAGCTATATCAAATGTTTCGTTTATGTCAATGGTTCCATTATAATAGTTGGTGTAAATTATATGGGTTATTCAATGGTATAATATTTTTTTTAAATTTCATACTTTTAAATGGACTTGCCCATGAATCTTTGAATGACCATAAAACCGGCTAGACGTTATATTTTTGATTGAGAATTTTTGCTATTGGCACATATTTACCTATATTTTGATAAAATATTTATATTTTGTAAAATCTCGAGCTTAGTCAAATACCCTATTGTTAGCTACTAAACCGGATCTATTTTAATCATTTGCGGGGTTACAACCTCTCGGCAAACACTTATACTAATTATTAAATAACCATGCACAAATGCGGACCCAAAATTTGTACGCGAAAAATTGATTCACGCTAAAAGTGGCCGCTTTTGGCGGTAATCATAAAAAGGGGCTAGAACGACTTTTGTTAGACGGCGTTTTGTGCAATGTGTTTTTTATCATGACTCCAAGTCATACAATCTAATTCAACACAAAATAAAATGAAACAAGTCAAAAGCTGAGAAAACCGAAGCAGACAAGTCCCTATAGATGGTACCTCTTCACAGGTATTAGTCTCAGCTATCATTTCACTGACTGCCACGAAGGCTTCATCCGTCGCTCGGTCAGGGCGAAGAGGCTCGCTAGCTCGGCCTCTCTCCCGCTCAACCTCCCGGGTAGCACCCACACTGCTGGCTGCATTACAAGCACCACCGAAAGGAGGACCGCGGGCACCCCTCCCCGCACATACACTGCTGGCTGCAACGCAGTGCGAGTCAGGGATTCCGTAGGCTTCCAACACAACAACGCGTCGCAGAAACCGAATCCGCTGGCTGCAGAGCCAGGAAGATTCGCAACGCAGAGACACTCCGACCTGCCACCGCAATCAGCTTGCTGCGAACTTGCAGCGCAGGTCCCAAAACGTGGGCCTTGCGGCCACTACGCCCGAAGGCGTTCCTCTCTAGGGGGATACCGACGTCAAAGTGCTCCGCCGGAAAACCGCCGCGCAGCCCGCGCGGGCGGAGCCGGACACAGCATAACCAGGTCCGAAGACAAAAATGGCGCCTGCAACCCCGCTGTGCGATGGTTTAACCTGCTTTCACGGGCCCTAGTGCACCGTCAGGGAACGACGCGAAGACGCCGGTCCTCAGACCCTCGGCGCGACAATATAGGCCCTGATGCCAATATCAAGTAACTTATTAATAATAAGTGGGTAGTCAACAGTCGAAGTTAGTCAAAATCATCATCATCAGCCCATTTAAGTCCCCACTGCTGGGGCACGGGCCTCCCTCAGTCACGTGAGGGGTAATTGCCATACTCACCACGCTTGGCAGACTGGGTTGGCTAGGGTTTTGATATAAAAGCAGAGTTTTCCTTCTCTGGGTGCTGATGATCATGCCAGCAGCTTTAACTTAGTCGCCTTTTACGACACCTCGGTAAGAGTGAGGGTGGCCTATTCTACTCTGCCGGGGACCACACGGCTAAAATCTAACGGCTAATTCAAAATCACAGTCACTCAATAAAATGCCGGTATTTTGCGTTTTATCTACCTACAGATTCTGCCGATACCACTCTAAACACAATCGCAGTTTTTAAGACTCCATTAGGTTCAAGCAAGTTGTCACGTTACTCACTCGACACACAATAGCAGTGTTAAAGACAATACAATTCAACGTTTCTTATTATTAGGATCACTTTTTTCACTAAACCCACTAGAAACTAATTTAAAACCTTTGAATTGCATCAGCCCACGCGAAGTGTTTTAGTCCTACCGCCAGAATCCGGAATATCACCTTATCAGAGAGGATTTAATTACCCTCCACAACGACACTTCCTCTGTGAGTGAGTACGACTACTCAAGTATGAAAGAGATACCAGTCCATGAAAAAAAATCATTGCTGAGGCGAATTTTAAAATTCCACATTTAGTTTAAAACGTTTAACGTGGGTACAGTCAAAGAAAGAAATGGTTCGTCAGTTTTCAAATTGATTCGTTTGATATGCTATGAGCACTTATTACCTTTCGCAACCGTTAGATCAGAAAGTTCAGATTTGCTTGTAGCAACATTGATTCCTTTTGATGTAAAGAAAATTTAAAGAAGTGTTGGCAGATCTATGTTGGTATAACTGATTCTTGCCGTTCAAGCGAAAATTTACCTTAAGGTGAGGAACCTTTTTATTCTCTGTACCGTACCTAAAGGTGATTGTGGACCTATTATTCAAGCTATACCATGTGTCCTGTTGGTATAACTGATTCTTGCCTTTCAAGCGAAAATTTACCTTAAGGTGACGAACCTTTTTTAACTCCGACGCAAAAACGACAGGATGTTATAAGTTTGACGTGTCTCTGTGTGTATGTGTCTGTGTGTCAGTCTATGGCATCGTAGCTCCCGAACAAATGAACCGATTTTGTTTTCTTTGCTTAAAAGATGAATAAGGGGGGAGAGTTCTTAGCTATGTTGGATAAAAATCGATCCAAGATGGCCGCCGTCACAAAGATATGGATTTTATGTTTTAACACAACCCCTACAATATGGGTATCATATATAAAAGGGCTTGAGTAGCAGAATATATTTATTGTGACAAATTTCAAATCCAAGATGGCCGACGTCAAAGGTTTTTTAAATTTTAAATTTAATTTTTTATTTTCTGTACTGTACCTAAAGGTGCCTGTGGACCTATCATTCAAGCTATCCCGTGTGTCCTACTTTTGGGAGCATTACGGAATATTTGGAGCCCATCCAAGAATTAAAAGTAGAGCGGATACATAAAATCGCATATAATATTATGGCCAGTTTCCTTACGTAAATAGCTGTGGTATTTTCAAAGGAAATTCGGTTACTTTGTAAAGTAAGTTGAAACAAAAAGACAAAGGAGGTTTGACCTACAAGTACCAGTTGCAATCGACCGTTGATTATGGAAAGAGGTAACGTTTTGTTTAGTATGTCTTATAGTTACGGTATTGTTTTATAGTGAAGGCAAGGACTCGTGGCAGACTGTACAGGTCTGCGATTGTTCCCCTTTGAAATCTGAGATATGTTTTTTATAGTTTCTGATGACAGATTACGAGAAAAATAAAAAAGAGCTTTATGTACCGTTATATACAATTTTGACTGCCTTGGTGGCGCAGTGGTTAGTGGGTCGCACCTTAAAGCGACGGCTGCGCACGAGGGCCCGGGTTCGATCCCCGGGTCGGCCAAAATGTGTACTTAAGTTCTCGGTTAAAAAATCTTAGTGGTATCCCGGAGCCTGGAAGTTAGCGGTCTTGTACCCCCGTACCTCGGAAGGCACGTTAAGCTGTTGATCCTGCACCCGAACCCTCTACGGTCGTGTCACAGTAGTTTCTCATCGTAATATGAGGGTAAAGGAATAGAGAGTGCATTTGTGTTTGCGCACACACTTGAGCACTATATTATATCCTGCGTACGTGGCTGATTGTTACAATCAGCCGCCGTAGCTGTAATTGGTTGGAGGATATAAGTACCTATGTATTTACGAAAGAAAAGTACTATATGTATATATTTGTAATGCCGCTGTTGGATCTGATATCCGTAACACGGGTGCTTGAGCTACCTATCTCGGAGTCAGATGTGTGCGATATTGTGAAATATTTATTTATTATTTATATAGTTAAAGTTTACACCATTTTTTTACTACTTTAACACCAATAACAACTATAAACTCATTTTTCTGAAACACCTAGGATCCACCGTTCCATATTATAACTAGCTGACCCGGCAAACGTTGTTTTGCCATATAAATAAAAGGGTTGATCGTAGAAGGGTGAAAATTGAGGATTGTATGTATTTTTGTATGTTGTATCATAAAAAAAGAGAAATTAAAAATTTTGTCTAAAAAATAAAAATAAAAATTTAGGGGTGGACTACCCCTAACATTTAGGGGGATGAAAAATAGATGTTGGCCGATTCTCATAGATACCGGATAAGCATAAAAAATTTCATCAAAATCGGTCAAGCCGTTTCGGAGGAGTATGGCAACGAAAACTGTGACACGAGAATTTTATATATTAGATATCGATCAAACCAATGGAAATATGAAATAAGGAATGCTCACTTGCGACTTTATTATTATTGAATACCTATGCAAAAAATCGCTAATGTATAATTAATAATTTGTTACGTTAAGTTGGTTATATGAACCGGTAATAAACCATTTCGTGACAAAAGAACTCCGATTAGATAAATGATTGCAATTAAGAAGTGTTAAAACAAGCTTAATTAGGTGTTTTAAACTGCTTAAAACCAACATAATGAGATGTTTGTAACTAGTTAAGTAATGTAAGTACAGTGACAGGTGGTCAGATTTAGAAAGGCAATTACTTTGAAGCTTAAGCCTTTGAAGCTGCGCTATGATTGGTCGGGTCTAAACTACTCCGCGGCAAATTTGCGTCCCGCGAATGCTACTGCCGCTAACCTATGGCGCTGTGTTTGGACAGACCTTAACTAACATAATTAGGTATTTTTACAAATAGGTGCCTTCCATAGGCGACCCATTTGGATCAGTGGTAGTGAATGCTGCCTCTGGTGCTAGGGTTTATAATAATAACTCTCACAACATCTCATACGTTGACCTGATTCCGTACTAAGTAGCTTAAGCACTTGTGTTACAGATATCAGACAACAGAGGAACACAAATATATACTTAAATACATATATTACACCCAGACACCGAACAAACACAAGTGTTCATCGCACGAATGTTTGTCCAGGGTGGGGATCGAACCCACGATCTTTGGCGTAAGAGGCAGGGTCACTACCAATTGCGCCATCCGGTTAGTCAAAGGGTTGCGGGTTCGATCCCCGCACAGTACAAACATTTGTGTGCATGAACACTGTCTGTTTGTATTGATCTGGGTGTTTCTGTGTATTTATAAATATGTACTTACAAAAGAATAGTATAACATGTATACAGGGTTTATCTGTGAACATTTATATCCCTTCAACCACGTGTTCTACCAACAATTCTGAACAACATTTGTTTAACGACTTTTCGAAGTTAATCGAATTTTTTTTCGACTCCCCATACAAAATGACTAACTCACGTGACCGACCTTGAATGAGAAGTTGAAATTTCTTCATGCGAATTTCCAAAAGTGATAGGGCAAATGTTGTTCATAATGGTTAGTAGACCACGTGGTTAAAGGGAAATAAATGTTCACAGATACAACCTGTATATTTGTAATTCCACTGTTGGTTCGATGTAACACAGGGCTGAAGCTACCTATCTCGGTGTCAGATCAATGTAAGTAGGTATGTGATGTGAAAAAAATATTTATTTATTTCCATACGGAGAGTCGTCGTTCAAATCCGAGCATATACCTCTGCATTTTTCAAATCAACTCATGCGAAAACATCGTAAGGAAATTAGAATAGTTATTTACAGGATTTCTACCACTTTATTTTTAAGTTTCCGATGCTTCGGAACTGTTGCAAGCGCCATGGTCACGGAGTACTGAATACCATGTCCAAAGTAATTGTTCAGCCTATTCTAGTCAGTTTCAAAGGGGTACGTAAAAGTGTTACTTTGACATGGTACTAAAGTGTTAAGCTACGTTTGATGCTGACCGTACCTTATTTTTGAGTTTTCGATATTTAGGCGCGGTTGCAAGCGCCATGTTTTGAACTGAAGATTTTGCGTGTAAATTGTTACTGGCAGACAAAGCGGTCTACCCTCCTTCGCAGTCTTTTACTACGCGAACCTGCGATACCACTGTTCAATAACTCACAATTTTCTCGCACCTGTTCTCGACACACAACACTCACAGTATCTGGCCGCGAAACGACAATTTGTTTAGTTTTCCGGTTATTTTAATATCGGAAACTCTAAAATAAGATACATGGTAGAAATCCCGTAAATACCTATTCTAATATTAGTGACCATGTTTAGGGTGACAGGTAGGGGACACTAGCGACGCCAATCGATTTTAATTTTTAGCTACTAAACTGGATCTATTTAAACAATTTCTGGGTTACACCCTCTCGGCAAACACTTATACGATTTATTAAATAACCATGCAAAAATTTTGGGTCCACCCAAAAAAATGTTGGACCCAACATTTGTGCATGGTTATTTAATACTTAAACAGTAGGTATATTGTTTTCCGAGAGGTTGTAACCCCGAAAGGGGAATTGTTTAAAATAGATCCGGTTTAGTAGCTCAATCGCTTACCATCAGGTGATGGTAAGCGATTTCCGCCGCCCATGGACACCCGCAACACCAGTTACCTAACCTTTGCCCGGATTGGGCCTCCGGTACCCTCACTCACGCAGAGAAACACAGCACAGTGCTGCTTCACGCCGGTTTTCTGTTTCAGTATTTTTAGTGTATATTAAGGTCAGCTTCATAATCTTTCTTTGATTCATCATCATCATCATTTCAGCCAATAGACGTCCACTGCTGAACATAGGCCTCCCCCAATGTTCTCCACACAGATCGGTTCTGTGCCGCCCGCATCCAATGGATTTCCACGACCTTCACCAGATCGTCGGTCCACCTTGTGGGGGGCCTGCCACTTTTTTAATTAGAACAGGTTATGTAGGATAAATATCTTATCAACAAGTTCCACATTTACTTTTTATTATTCAAATGAGATGCCTAGACAAGTCAATACATTAGTCTAGTCAAGTCTCTATACAAAGCCGTTATAGTATCAATCGTTTGATTACTCTGATATCCCGTTCACTCTCATCAAATATGCAAGAGACGGAACTATTGGCATCATCGATAGCATTTTCAGATTATACTGTATGTGGTTTATTATACAATCATCAGAAGTACCTTTCCATCAGTTTGTGAACCTTATCATTAAGAGCATAAGAGTTATGAACTTAAAAGGGTAAGGAGTGTTACTGAATGTGCTTACATGTAAGAACCCATTTCTATTAGATTTATCATTAACATTACTAAGGCAGATGGAATAATTTAGATTTAAAAACCGACTCCACCGGAGTGAAACCATGAGCGGGCTCACAGATAACAGGCGTGAAGCAACGCCTGCGCTATTTCACTCAGTGAGTAAGGGTACCGAAGGCCCAATGGGTCAAATATACTTAACCGGAAATGATAGTTTCAGGATATGATTCCAGGTTGAGTCTCAGTGAATACCTAGAGGTTGACGCTATAGGCAATACAATGACCTATTTTTTATCACCCGTTGGTAAACAATTTCCGCAACCCACGGACACCCGTAACAAAAGTGGAGTCACCAGTCCTCCATCCCTCAAACTCTCCTTCTTGTCGAGAGTAATCATGGCCTCACAGAAAACTGGCGTGAAGCAGCACTGTGCTGTGTTTCGCTGCGTGAGCGAGGGTACCGGAGGCCCAATCCGGAGGATAGGGGGGGGTTTAAAGGTTAGCAGCGCACTTGTGACTCCACTGGTGTCGCGGGTGTCTATGGGCGGCGGCAATTGCTTACCGTCAGGCGATGCGTCTGCTCGTCTGCCACCTTACATATAAAAAAAAGAAAAGAGATGAAAAGCTTCCGTTATTTTATGAAGTAGAAGTAGGTTGCAACCTTAAAATCTCCCTTTAAACCAAATACACCGGTGGACCACATTTGGGTCACACCTGCAAAGGTACTATACTGCAGCGGCCAGAATTGGCATTTGCCTGATGCAAGCAACAAGCTCCCAGGTAATTTCATTAGCTCTGGACTGATGCACCTAAACCTTAGGACTCGTGCCAAAAACGCCCCCGTGTGCTACGGCCATTACTTAGCCAGATGTTTTATTAAAAGCTGGAGAGACTAATAGCCAAAGCATTTCTCTCTCCATCTAATTATTGAGAGGTTCTTTGATAACCAATCATCAAAGAAAAAATATTAGACGTGTGTTACTCTTTATTGAAACGACTCAATGATCCGACCCAGCTAAATGATATACTGTTCCGAATCCCTAATGCTCGCTCCGAATGTATCATTCGACTCAAACGGATCTCGAGTCCGAGTGAACCGAATGATAGGAATGATCCGACTGAGCCGAATGATCCTAATGAGCGGAATAATAATAATAATAATAATAATAATTCTTTATTGACATAATTTGATATACACCATCCTATGAAGACTCTGACACTCAAACTAGGCTAAGATGCCTGTATCTCAAGAGTCAGGGGCTTCTCCCATTTAAATTTACCAATACTGTCAAATTTAGAGTATTTAAACTATGTGCTAAAAACAATAGAAATAATATAGGTAGTTATATTTAATAATAAATATATATTCTATAAATACATAAATCAATAAATAAATAAAATACATAAATAAGTATTTTAATAATATTAGTAACATATTTTTATAATTTTATGTACATATTATATTACTTTATTTATTTGAGGCAATTTGTTTTCTTTATTATTAATTTATATTTTTACTATTTAATTATTTTATTATATTAGTCTGTTTAGTTAATAAATTTTCTGTTTCTTCATAAGTAAGGGATAAAAGCCAAGTTTTAATGGTAGATTTGCATTCATGGAGAGAAAGAGGGTAAAAATTTAATATTTTATTTATTTTATTGTAAATAAAAATTGAGAGATACGCACGTTGTCGCCTTGCAAAGGCAGTGCGGAAACTTTTTGGGGTAATTACATTTGGTATTACACGTTTATTTCGACATATCTCTGGGTTGTAAGAGGTGTGGATATGTTGCAAGATTATTATATTGTAAACAAACAATTGCCTAATAGTTAGCACCTCACATTTCTCATATAGAAGTTTTGTGCCAAACCTATAGGGCTTGAAGGTCATTACTTTTAGTAAAGACCTTTGCGCTCTTTCAAGCTGGATGAGATATGACTTGCAAGCACCACCCCATACGTCCACACAGTAACCGATAACCGATTGTGCCAAAGCAAAATAAACACTGCGTAGGAGTTCAAATTCGGCGGCATAGCGAAGTTTTTTAAAAGTCCATATTAATTTTCGGACGCGTGCTGTTACAAGCTCAATATAAGGAAGCCAGCCCAACTTGTTATCCAGCACGATACCAATGTATTTTACAGTCTTACAGTTTGCTATACTTATGCAAGAACAATTTGTCTCGTGGTAGCATGTGTGCATTTTTAGTTTTATCTCTGTCAAAAGTGAATTTACAGTGTGGAATTGCATACAAGTAGTTTTGGAGATATTTAAAGTAAGCAAATTTTCTACGAGCCATTCAGCCACCTTTTTCAGTCCAGATTCGGCAATATTTTGGGCCTCAATCCAAGTGTTCCCATAAAAAACTAAAGCTGTGTCATCAGCATAGGTAAATATTTTGCCGTTTGTTAGTGACATATTACAAAGGTCATTTATGTATATTAGGAAGAGGCTTGGACAAAGAATACTTCCTTGCGGGACTCCAAAAGTAACATTGGCGTCGGAACTAGTGTAATTATTAATCTTAACCCTTTGCACCCGGCCAATAAGGGAATTTTTGAAGATAAGCAGGGCAGGACCTCTAATTCCAATGCTTTCCAATTTATTCACAAGAGTGGGTATCGAGACGGTATCGAATGCCTTGGCAAGATCGAGGAAGACCCCAAGACATTTTTGTTTCTTTTCAAGTCTCCCGGTGACATACTCTGTCAAACTACCCACTGCATCATTTGTAGACATACCAGCTCTGAAACCAAATTGGGAGCTTGACAGAATGTTATACCGGTTTAGAAATTGCATTAACCTGTTATTTAGCATCTTTTCCAGGATTTTTGACAAAGCTGGAAGCACCGAGATTGGCCTGTAGTTTGCGACACCGTCCCGAGCCCCTCCCTTGTAAACAGGAGTAATGAGCGATCTTTTAAAAACTTTTGGGAAACAGCCTTTTTCAAAACATGTAGTAAGCAATACTGTAAGAGGGGACACAATAACATGTCTCACCATTTTGAGAAATCGGGCTGGTATAGAATCCCATCCAGTGGCACAGTCATTTTTGAGTCCTAAGATCAGAGATTCCACCTCTGACTCATCTGGAGGGATAAGTCCAAAAGAATTTATTAGCGTATTTTTACGTCTGTTTTTGTTATCTAAATGTTTTCCGTGCCCTGTAATTTTTTCCGCCAACTCTCTACCAACATTAGAAAAGTACTTATTTATTTCTTCAACCGTATTTAATCCATTTGATCCCCTAATTAACTCATCGGCAGTTGATTTTTCACCTTTATTATCAGTGACAAACTTAATCGCAGCCCAGGTTTCTTTGCTCGTTTTTGCACTTTTTAATAGGTTTTTATCGTGTTCTCGTTTAAGTTTCCTAAGAAGTGTGCAACAAAAATTCCTATACCGCTTGTATGACAATTTAAGGATTTCATTTTGTGGATTCTTTTTAAACTTAAGATGCAGTTTATCCCGGTGACGAACGCAACGAAGTAGCCCAGGAGTCATCCATGGCTTGAGAAATTTCTTACGCCTTGGGACTTGAACTTTTTGAGTGTTGATTTTTAGAGCATTTGATAGTACTTGTACAAACTGATATGCAGTGGTTTCTGGATCACACTGTGTAATAAAAGTAAAGTCAGCCGCTTCAACACATTTTACAGCTTCTTCAAAATTCACTTTTTCAATAGTAGATGGATCTGAAATACGATGGGCATTGGTTTGTTTGCTGTCAAGAGATAAATATATCACAATAGAGTTGTGATCAGTGATGGTGGAATTAAAAACAATAACACTGGCCGGTAAAACGGTATTAACCATGACATGATCGAGACAATTGTTCATTCGTGTAGGAAATGTGTGACCTGGTAGAAAACCCAATTCACTGGTTAGATTTAAATAAGAGTTACTGTTTCTGTCATCATTCCCAGGTTTTATGTCGATATTGATATCACCTATTAATAGAACATTCCTTGATTTTATAGTTTTTAACGTCTCCTCCAAAGCATTCAGAAAACGATCTGTGTTATAAAATGACGGTGATCTATAAACAGCTAGGAGTACAATGTCTGGTGAGATAGTTGCAACCATAAAATTCGCATCTTTGGGGTCTGGTTCCACAATTTCACAATTTATATCTTGCTTAAAATATATTATAATGCCATCATTTTGATTCAAGCATTTCCTTGAGAAGCAGGCGTTGTATCCCTTAATGCTGGGTACTTTTTTTTTTTTTTTTTTTGGTGACCCAGGAGAAATGCGTTACGCATACCCATCCGTCTGTAAACGGATGGGTTATGTCGGACTCCCCCCCGCAGAAGGCGGGGGTATACCGACTAAAACTCCTGGGGCTCTCCCTCATCGTCCATAGTGGGAGAGGTCATGGGGTGAGGTACGGAACCTGGCACCACGACCCCTCCCGGACGGAAGCCCGCCTACACGGCGGGCACGGCGCTTCCTCCCCCGGGGTCGGGGGAGGGAGTGGGGACAGCCGAGAGAGCTGTGCCGTCCCCACCAGGCGTAGGAGGAGGTCCGTGCAATGCCGGTGGTGGGGTTACAGCCCCACGCACCAGCGGACTTGCTCCTCGCAGGGGAAGGAGACGCAAGTATTGGCGTCGTCTCCTCCCTCTACGTGCCTTGCGGATCGCGGGAGCGAGAGGATCTGCCTCTCGCTCGCGCTCCGCCGCCTCCTTCGCCGCCATCACGTGCTCGCAATATAATGCTGGGTACTGGCTTATCCTTGTGTATCCAGCATTCAGTAAAGATTATTAGGTCTGGATCGAAAGAAAGACGGGCTATGTGTACCAAAAAGCCATCAATATTTTTGTAAACGCTACGAATATTTTGTGTTATAATTTTTAAAGAGTTACACGATTTTTTAAATATATCTTTACAATTCTCTGTATCACATCTATAAGCAGTCGCACCAGTCAAGTTGTCAATGTCATAATTTACATTGTCAAGCAATCTACTCATTTTTGAAATAATTAGAGCTATTTGTCGCGTCTTTTTGTACCTGAGATTCATAAAACAGACAAAAACTCAACCTCATAAATACAGCGGAACCGAAAATGTTTACTTGATTAGTAATAAATAATATAGCATAATTACCAGTACATAGATAAGTATCATAAAATATAATATAAAATAAGACAGCACATATATAAATAATTATTAGGTGGGAACTTCTTGCAAGCAGGAGAGATTTTGATGGCCACTGCAGTTTCCTAGGGACTTCCAATAGTCATTGCGCCGAACGTAGTTTATTCAGGTCACCCTCACAGTCGATTCTGATATGTTGTTTACCTTCGTCTTGTCTTAAGTAAGTTCTTCCAAATGATGTCCAACAGAATTTATAACTGTTTTCTTGAGCAAATGCTCGCGCCAGATAGTTCAATCGTTTTTCGTAGGGCGACAGGCATTCTGAGACAAAGAACGGCTTGGGTGTCCAGAGTCCGGAACGGACTCGAATGAATCACGGATCTATCTGAGAGTTGATTTACCATATGAAGCGTTTCACTGTTTCGCATCTCTGCACTGATCCAGATGCAAATTTTCCAATCTTTTCCTTTGAAATGTTTTGCCAGGTCTAATAAAAATT
Organism: Marasmia exigua; assembly: GCA_019059595.1. Classification (NCBI taxonomy): domain Eukaryota; kingdom Metazoa; phylum Arthropoda; class Insecta; order Lepidoptera; family Crambidae; genus Marasmia; species Marasmia exigua. Next base: position 5,359,226 of record CM032469.1, on the reverse strand, counting down.
TTACAATATCACATACATTGATAGGTACCGAGATAGGTAGCTCAAGCACCTGTGTTACGGATATCCGAAGCAACAGCGAAAGTACAAATATATACATTTAATACTTTTTTTTTGTAAATACATACTTACAATACATAGAAAACACCCAGGCCAATACAAACAGACATGTTCATGCACACAAATGTTTGTACTCTGTGGGGATCGATGCCGCAATCCTTGCCCAGAAGCAGCGTTTACTACCACTGATCCAAACGGGTCGTCATTAGATAGATGCCCCATTAGTTCCCTATCCGATTAACTAGTCTGATATTAGAACTATAATTTAAAAATCTATTTAGTCTTTCTATTAGTACTAGTTAGTAGTTAGTAGTACTGTAAGTACCAGCCAACGATAGCCGTAGCCATCTTCCACTTAGTTTACATGTACATTCTTACCCTTAATCGGATATGAGTCAGTGAAAAATTTCATTGGTTTTCGCTCTTATGCCATGACACATAAAGTTCAAAATCTGGTGGGAACTATTTTACTACTGTCCGATCAAGGGTTAAGGTGAGGCGAGGCATCGACGCAATTAGCGCCGCCAGTAGATTTTTATTAACTGTGGTTATTGAGACATCTTTGATAAAGTGCATCTGTGAAAGTATAACGGAAATTATTAAGATTTTAGAGATGTAATTGTGTAATATAACCTTCGTATAATAGTCGAAAGCTTTTTAGCAATCTCTTTCAATTTATTCTTAAGTAATTACCACACTTGAAAATTTCATCTCGTGTTCAGGCGTGACTCGACCCCACTCCTTCCACAATTTGGGTGGATGTTCTCCCAATTAGATTACTGAACGCGATACTAAGAGGCTGCATGTGTAGAAAGAGGTACAGTGGGCTCTAAATAGAGTAATTTTTACTTTTTTTTATATTGACCTCTTCTAAATAATGACTCCTAAACTGTTAGAGAGGTACTTGTGGTCACTAACTCCGTATAAAGGGCCGCGCACACCCGCTGTTTACTTTAACATTTATGGTCCGTTTTTGCTCACAAACTTCCCTCAACTGCGTGTTCGTAGCTGTATTTCTGAACTCGGTCCCTTTTACAGTACGGAGATTATTAGTGGCTCAACTTAATGTTATGTATTTATGAAATTGATTCTCATCATAATACAGAAAAGGTTAGCAGCACACCTTTGACTCCACTGGTGTTGCGGGTGCCCATGGGCGGCGGAATTGCTTCCCATCAGGTGATCCGTCTGCTCGTCTGCCACCTCTCATATAAAAAAAAACACGTTTGGTTCAATTTCATTTGTGTTAAGATAAATTGTAGTAACCTGTGTGTGTCACCGTAAAATTTGTCTTAATTTTTTTTTCAAACCGAACCTTACCATATAATACCGTAAAATGGCAAAGACTGTTTGAAACTGCCCTTCTTTTAACCTGTTTAGAGATAGAATTCCCGAAAACTCTTTTTAATCGGATCCCTACATTATAATAAAAAAAATCATACACCATCCAGATCTCAACGATCAGAATTTAGGCTGAACATTGATTGTACATGAAGGGGTTTTCACAGAAGCTTTATAGCTTATAAAAACTTATACTCTATTTGAACAATATTATTGATCTCCACCCAGCTTCATTTTTTTGAAACCGCACTTACAGTGAATCATTAAGACAAACCCGTGATGATAAGTAGGCGATCTCCGCTACCCATGAACATTTTCGAGATCACAGAGGTCGCTGCTCATCATTATCAACCTGTTGCGATGAACTTCTGGACATAGGTCTCTCCAAATGCTCCCCACTCCGATCGATCTTTAGCTACTCGCATCCAGCTGCACCCAGCCGTCTTGCGTAGAGCGTCACTCTATTTGGCCTAAGGGGGGAAATACTCTATATTAAGGTAGTTGCCACACTGGCGGGTTGCGAGCGTTTTCAAAGCGAAGCGACGGCAGCAACCACATTGCGGCTGCGCAGCGTCCATACCGCGGATGCGCAACGGATTCGCCGGTGCCATCTGCCACAAAAAAACAATGGCGAACAAGTCTGTTCGCCGTTCTCCGTGGCGAAGCCGTCGCGGATACGCAGCCGCAACATGTTCGATGCGTCGTCGCTCCGTTTTCAAAATGGTCGCAATCCGCCAGTGTGGCAACTCCCTTAGATGCCACATCGGACATGAAACACTATCTTTTAGGCAATTGAAAAAGGTCACTGAGATATGTTACAAATCTAATTGGCAAATTGGTAGTGACCCTGCCTCTTACGCCAAAGGTCGTGGGTTCGATTCCCACCCTGGACAAACATTCGTGCGATGAACACTTGTTTGTTCGGTGTCTGGGTGTAATATATGTATTTAAGTATATATTTGTGTTCCTCTGTTGTCTGATATCTGTAACACAAGTGCTTAAGCTACTTAGTACGGAATCAGGTCAACGTATGAGATGTTATGAGAATTATTATTATTATTATTATCTAATAATAAATTAAGTTATGAGTATGGCAATTGCCCCTCATGTGATTGAGGGAGGCCCGTGCCCCAGCAGTGGGGTCTTAAATGGGCTGATGATGATGATGATGATGAATAAATTAAGATACACATTTATCTTTGTCCTAGTCGCTAATAAATCGGGAAGACGATTCGGTAATTTTAATCTTTAAAATAACCTCTCACGTAAAGCCTGCGTGAAGCAGCACTGTGCTGTGTTTCGCTGCGTGAGTGGGGGTACCGGAGGCCCAATCTAGGGGCAAGGGGAGTTTAAAGGTTGGGTTAGGTGTCGCGGGTGTCTATGGGATTATCAGCGAAAATCGCTTACCATCAGGTGATCCGTCTGCTCATCTGTCACCTATTACATAAAAAAACACTCCTAAAAGTGTCGGATAAGGTGCGCGGGGGGAGTGGGCGGAGATATTTCAAATGTTCACGAAACGATGTAGGGCCTTAACCGAGACGTGGTCTCCATTCCGAGGTCGCTGTTGGCCGGCTTAAATTCGGATAATGCGAGTTGCATTTCCTTGTAACAACTGAGATTTTTTAAACTGTGGTGTTATTTTGTACCTCTCAAAGGTTAAATAGTGTGCGTACAGTTTTGTTGGGACAACTTTTGGGTACATTTGTCATGCTAATTTTGGCGAAACAACTGAAGTTAGATTGGACTTGCCCTCGGACTACCATATTACTTTTTTAGAAGCGGACGTGTATGCGTAGGCTGGAACGGTATTTGAATTGTAGTGTATTTTACTTTGTTATTTACGAGATTTTTAGCATGTACAGATGGCGTAACATCAAGTCACCCCCGCGCAGTGTGTATCACTTGTGTTTTGAACATAAGGGTCGGTCCAAAGTCCAACAGTTGATGTTACGTCGTATGTACGGTCAGCATCAAAAGTAGCTTAACACTTTAGTACCATGTCAAAGTAACATTTTTACGTACCCCTTAGAAACTGACTAGAATAAGCAGAACAATTACTTTTTACAACAAGTTTTCGATATTTCGGCGCGGTTGCAAGCGCCATGGTCACGGAGTAACTGAAGTTATTGTGGGTAAGTTGTTACTGGAAGTCATCGGTCTACCCTCCTTCTCAGTCTTTTATTACGCGCACCTGCGGTACCACTGTTCACTAACTTGCTACTTTCTCGCACCTGTTCTCGACTCAAATAATTATGCTAATATTAGTGATACTTAAAGTTTAAAACGTGTCGGGTGTCGTAAAAGGCGACTAAGGTAAAGCTGCTGGCATGATCATCAGCGCCCAGAGAAGGAAAACTCTGCATTTATATCAAACCCCTCGCCAACCCGTCTGCCAAGCGTGGTGAGTATGGCAATTACCCCTCACGTGATTGAGGGAGGCCCGTACCCCAGCATTGGGGACTTAAATGGACTGATGATGATGATGATGAAAGTTTAAAACAATTTACAGTAAAAGGTTGGTTTCATAATTTGGTCTAAGTAAAGCGAGGATGGTTATGAGGGACTGATGGAGCATCTTTGGAGTCCTAATATGAAAAATGCCGATCGTAAATCGTCCTCTATCATAATTTTGACAGGAGTCTTTATAGTCTGAATTGTAGCGCGCCCTCATTTGTTTTGAGACATTAGTTCCACTTCATACCAATAGATGGCGCTAGGTGTCGATTACATCGCGCAATCGTTTAATGTTTCGAATTACCTATAACCGTTACCGCGTCTCTGTAGGATTTATCTCTTTATAGATAGATAGTGTAGATAGATAATACCTAGCTACTAATTAAATATGGGTATGTGGAATTCTTAGTAAATCAGTTAATCCATCAACGACAATAAAACTCTCGTACGCAGTCATTGAATCACTTATTCATTTCTCCGCTAATTGTCGTGTACCAACCCTATAATTTAGATCAAGATGCGTTTTTCGTTGAATAACGATATGATATAGTGGATAAGACTTATGAATCGTAACAATAGTAATTTGTGGCTAAGACTGTGCGCACACGGCGTTTTTTAAATCTGCTAGGCAGATAAAAATGCACGTTTTATTGATTTTTTTTATGGCATAGGTGACAGACGGATCACCCGATGGTAAGCGATTGCCGCCGCCCATGGACACCCGCGACACCAGTCGAGTCACTAGTGCGCACTGCCAACCTTTATACCCCCCCTTCCCACGGATTGGGCCTGCGGTACCCTAAACACAGCACAGTGCTGGTTCACGCTGATTTTCTGTACCGGCCCATTCATGCCGAAGATGGCTCTCCCTCCGCAAAATAAATATAGCAGATAATAACAAGCCACTTTCTAACGGAAGGTCGTAGGTTCGAATCCGAGCATACATGATGGACCTCCAGAATTTTCAAATCAATGTCCATTAGCTGAGTGAGGGAAAACATCGTGAGTAAACCTAGCCAATTTCATAGTTTTTAGGGTTCCGTAGCCAAATGGCAAAAAACGGAACCCTTTTAGAGACAGGCGTGAGTCTGTCTGTCTGTCCGTCAGTCCATCAATCCGTCAGTCCGTTTGTCCGTCCATCCGTATGTTACAGTCACTTTTTTCCGAAACTATAAGAACTATTATTATTGAAACTTGGTAAATAGATGTATTTTGTTAACCGCATTACAATTTTTATATAAAATTAGGAAAAAAAAAGATTTTTTTGGGGTTTCCCCATACTTAGAACAGATACTCTTAATTCTATTTTCATCAAACCCATACATACGTGTGGGGTATCTATGGACATACTTTGCTCCCAAAGTGGCAAAATGTGTCCCGTCCCCGTCCCCCCCTCTGACTTCTGTAATAAAAAAATGATAAAATTAAAAAATATATTATGTACATTACCATGAAAACTAACAACGATAATTGGTTTGAACTGAATCTAGTAAGCAGTTTTTTTTAATCCGTTTTAAAACGTACGGTGCAATTGACCTACCATATACTTTACTTGCTGCTACGGAACCTTTCATGGGCGAGTCCGACTCGCACTTCCAGTTTTTTGAAAGGTGTAACCATGATTCAGTTGGTCTGATTTTTTCTGCCTAAGGGTTACGAAAGTTAGTAAACCTCTGAAAAGGCTAACCACCATGTGTTTACCAAATAAATGCTTATTCTATTCTATTCTATTCTATTCTATTCTATTCTAGTCTATTCTATTCTATTCTATTCTATTCTATTCTATTCTATTCTATTCTATTCTATTCTATTCTATTCTATTCCATTCTATTCTATTCTATTCTATTCCATTCTATTCTATTCTATTCTATTCTATTCTATTCAAAGGCACCAGGCTACTTAATCTATAGCGGTGCACTTTCATCAAAAATTTTACTAACACCGTTGATAATGAAAAGATCACGCTTCGGCATGAATGGACCAGCTTGACCGGAGTTATATTACGGCCTAACAGGAAACACCATTGAACACCACCACTTTACACCGGCGAGAAGCAACACTCGCGTTGTTTCGCTGAGTGGGTGAGGGTGATGGAAAGGGAATATCAAGGTTGGCAGCGCATTTGTGACTCTTCTGATATTACGATGGCAGGGGCACTTGCTTATTATCAGATGATCCGTCTGATTGTCTGCCACCGATGGTATAAAAAAGTCTTACCGAGCCAAAACTACCGGCCTGTTTATTTTATGTAAGTCCACACAATTCTTCCGTCAATAACAGTTTGCAGATACAAATATATCTTTGTCTTGTTTCTTCGCTTAATGACGGCAAAGAATTTACGGTCTCGATAATTTTACACTTCAACAGACATTGTATTGACGCCATATTTGACGCCGTATAACATGATGTATGGTGTTATCGACATAGTCTTAAATATGTATAGACAATAAAAACTTCGTGTGTGTTTTTTCTGATGAACATTTAGGTAAGTACTTACACTAAAGTTTCAGTTTCAAATACTAGCTTGAATATATACCGGTACTGTACTAAAAGTAGTTTTTAAGCGGGTATTTGCCAGCGTGTAAGACACAAATTGTCATTTACACAGCACGTTTTTTACAAAATTGACATTTCTGAGACTTGCCTTTATGTCAACTTTTGTGGTTTTAGCGACTCAAGTCCATATTTGTTACTTATGAACTAATCTGTCAATATGTTTCTTATAGAGAACGATTATACTTACAGAGTGTATCGATATTAAATGTTACATTAGCGTCACCGTAAGAGAGCCACGTTTCGCCATGAATGGGCGTCGGCTTGACCGGCCACCACGGCCACACAGAAAACCGGCACACTGTGTTGTGTTTCGTGAGTGACCGGAGGCCCAATCCGAGGGAAGGGTGGGGTTAGAGGTTGCAGCACACTTGTGACTCCACTGGTGTCGCACCATCAGGTGATCCGTGTGCTCGTCTGTCCACCTAATGACATAAAAAAAACGATATTTAAAATTGACCTTAGTGTCCTGTGCTTGTTGTAGTACAAGCCACATAAGGACAGTTCCAAGGTTGTCAACGCCAAAGCTGTGAAGATACTCGGGTTTTGATACGATTTATTCTAGCTATGTTACATAAACTCAAACGTCGCCGAAATCGTCCCATGTGAATTCACCTAATCCATTCAATACACAATTTATGGCTCATTGTGGCGTTAAGATTTACACCCTGTATTGTGCTTAGGAATTAATTTGGCTTGTGACACGGTTTTATTGTCCCTATCTGTAATTTATACACGCAACATTGTTGTGCGTAAATTGTGAATAATTCGGTTTTCAGCGTAATGGTTGTCCACATTGATAAATGTACGGACAAATCTGATAGGCTTCTATCGATTGTCATCTAAATGTTAAATTACGTTTGATTCAATATCAATTGAGAAATACAGTATATAGTAACCCAATGCATTGGTATCTGTACATTAGTTACTGAAAAGAACGCACTTTGTTATATTTAGAACTAAATAATATCATCATCATTTCAGCCAATAGACGCCCACTCCTGGAAATAGGCCTCCCCCATTTCGTTGTCTGACTTTTTTTGGAATCATGGTTACACGATCTAGAAACTACACAAAACGTGTGGTGATGTGGAAGACGCGTTCTTGTCCAATGGAATGGGTAATTCTTAGATTTTCGTGGACGGCCACGAAAGCCACATCTCTAAAAAACTCTCAGCTGCCAGCGATGTATATAGGTGATAATCACCTTTGCTCGTTTGTAATAAAGTAACTTGTTACTCGGGTATAATCATAGGCAAGGTTACCTAGGCTTCATATGTGATCATTAACCCAATCAAACGAACTGATGCCCGTTACGGAGTTCCGTTGTGCATCTTGGGTGACCATAATACGTAGAAAACACCCAGACCAATACAAACAGACATGTTCCTGCACACAAATGTTTGTACTGTGCGGGGATCGAACCCGCAACCCTTGGATCCAAAGGCAGCGTTCACCACTTCATTGTTCCAAACGGACGGTGTAATGATGGAAATAAAAATGATTGATGATTATAATGATGATTTCAGAAAAACATCATTACAAGATAAAATATAGGACTCTTCTTACATAAGGTCGCCCTGTGTTGTGCTGTGAGAGACAGGCTCTTTATGGTAAAACGGTGGGATACAATACACAGTATTTTTAATCCTTACCTAAACTTAACTAAATTTAATTAAATTGGACAATATGTTGTCTGCGCGCGCGCGCGCGCGTTTGTGTGCGTATGATATATGCGCGTGTGGTGTATAAGTGTGTATGCGTGTGCATGTGTGTAGTGGGTGACTGTGTGTGTGTCTGTGTGTGTGTGTGTGTGTGTGTGAGTGTTGTATACCTCGTAGTGTATTGAATTAATAGTGTATATACGTATGTACTTTTTTATTTTATTGATTTGACGTCCCGTTTGGAACAGTGGCAGTGAACGCTGCCTTTGCTCCAAGGGTTGCGGATTCGATCCCAACACAGTACGAACACCTGTGTGCATGAACATGTCCGCCCGCATTGGTCCGGGTGTTCCCCATGTATTACAAGCATGTATTTACAAAAGAAAAGCATTAAACGTATATACCTGTAGTAAGTCAGTTGATTTCGAAAGGGACAATATATTTGAGGTGCTCGCAAAGTAGTCATTGAGTATTGTTTGAGTATTCGTCAGTTACTCTGCCGAGTTAATGGCTAACCACATTAAACTAAACCTGCCGACAGGAGTGGTGGCGATTAGTCGAGCAATTACCCTTCGCTGACAGTTTAAGGGGCAATCAAACCAATTAACTACCAGCCAAGTACGGGAAAAGTTCACTAAACTAGGTTTTACATTGGTTTAAACTCTCGGACTAGTGAAATCTGTAATCTTGGGAGCTTTTGCGGTGAGTACAGCTTAGTCTCTTCCGTAGATAGTATTTCAATTTTAGTACAAATAGATTTTTATTTTTCCGTACAGCATTTTTTTCAAACAGTTTTTATGTAACAGGTCCAAAAATATATAATCACTTACCTGATCACCTTAAGCAAAACAGTGGGAACTGCTTTAAGAAGAAGTGGTTTAATATACTTATCCAAAATAAATATTATTCTCTTAATGAATACTTCAATGACAAAATATAATTCTATTTTGTTGTATTGTTATGAGATAACAGGTATTATTTCAATGCAAGTGTTAATTTTAATTATGATCTCATCATCATCATCATCATCGTCACCCCATTTAAGTCCCCACTGCTGGGGCACGGGCCTCCCTCAATCACATGAGGGGTAATTGCCATACTCACCACGCTTGGCAGACGGGTTGGCGAGGGTTTTGATATAAATGCAGAGTTTTCCTTCTCTGGTGGCTGATGATCATGCCAGCAGCTTTACCTTAGTCGCCTTTTACGACACCTCAGTAAGAGTGAGGGTGGTCTATTCTACTCTGCCGGGGACCACACGGCTAGTTTATTATGATCTCATTTTGTTAAATGTTAAGACTGAATTTAATTCAACTTAATTTCTTAAAGTCTATATAATATTATATCTTATTATGTATTAAATTCATAGGTAAATATATATGTGCAATATTGTATGCCGTACGGCAGGTTACGTTTGTACGTTTTTAATTGGTACCCAATGTAATACATGTAACTGAAGCGATCAATGTTTGATTGATTGATTGATATAAGCTCTGCTTCACCCTGTTGGTCTAGTCATTTTAGTACCAGACCGAGATCTCGAGGTCCAGAGTCCGGGCCCGTGGGGCTCCGACGCTCTCTCATTCTTCCGTGACTTAGCTAAGCGTTTAGTCGAAGTCACGGGAGAGCCAAAGGCTGGTAGCTACCTCGCCTATTTCCATCGCGACCCAGCGGGGTAATGCTACCAGTATTTTGGGGACACTGCTACAGGGACCTACTTTGTCTTAACTTTCCTTTTTTAACTCCGAGATAGGTAGCTCAAGCACCTGTGTGCTTGAGCTACCTATCTCGGAGTCAGATCAATGTATGTGATGTTGTGAAATATTTATTTATAATTTATTTTATTTTACTTACTGTTACGGTCCTGAGTTCATTTCTCAGGTTGAGGAAAATGTATAACTTTTCAAATAAGAACTTAGCTCGGGTTTGTGAACATCAGGCCGCATTAAGCAAACGAGGTGATTAAGCCTGATCTCATCATACTCGTCGTAGCGATGGCTTGATTTCTATGATAGAGGCCTGTACTGTAATGGGACAATAACTAGGCTAATACCCACCGTAGGAGAGCCACACTTCGGCATGGATGGGCCGGCTCGACCGGAGTGATAACACGGCCTCACAGAAAACCGGCTTGAAGCAGCATTGTCCTGTGTTTCGCTGTGTGAGTGAGGGGAGGGTACCGGAGGCCCAATCCGGGGGAAGGGGAGGTTTAAAGGTCGGCAGCGCACTTGTGACTCTACTGGTGTTCCGGGTGTCCATGGGCGGCGGCAATCACTTACTATCAGGTGATCCGTCTGCCCGTATGCCACCTATCACATAAAAAAAAATACTTTTACTTTACTTTTATATTTTTTATGAGGTGACAAACGAGCAAGCGAGTCACAACAAATGCAAAGTAATCAACGCCGCCCATGAACATCCGCGAAATCAGAGACATCGCTAATGTGTTACCGGTCTATTTTAAAAAAAGTACGCTCTTCTCTTGAAGGACCCTAAGTCGTAGCCGTCGGGTAATACTCCTGCAGCCAAACCGTTCCACAGAACTGAGGTACGTGGTAGAAAGTTCTGCAAGAACTTGTGCTTTAGTCATAAATAAGAATAGTTTTTGTTATGGGCACTGATGATTATTGTTAAGGTGACAGGTAGGGCACACTAGCTACGCCGATCGATTTTAATTTTTAGCTACTAAACCGGATCTATTTTTAACAATTTCGGGGTTGATACCCCGAAACCTCTCGGCAAACACTTATACTATTTATAATAATAATAATAATTTTCACAACGAATGAATGAATGAATGAATATACTTTTATTGCACTCAAAGTATAGTAAGAAAACTTAATACTAGGTATTACAGGATATGTACAACGAAGGCGGCCTTATTACTATGAGCCATCTCTTCCAGGCAACTACAACATCTCATACATTGATCTGATTCCGTACTAAGTAGCGTAAGCACTTGTGTTACAGATATCAGACAACAGAGGAACACAGATATATACTTAAATACATATATTACATCCAGACACTGAACAAATACAAGTGTTCATCGCACAAATGTTTGTCCAGGGTGGGGATTGAACCCACGACATTTGGCGTCCTTTTATTAAATAATCATGCAAAAATGTTGGGACAAACAAGCGGACTGGGCGGTCCGCTGTACATTAATTATTTGTATAATGCAACGCGAAAGTTTAAAAGCTTATAGTATAAGCAAGCACAAACTCTGTAACTACCAACAAAAAAGGCACGGTCCCAGAGTCTGTGTTATGTAATTAACAAATAAAAAAATGCTTTTACACTTTTTCTGACTTTTCCTACTTTCATGGTGGTTCTGGTACAGAAATCACCGGAAAGAAAACGGACTTCCCCATGGAAAGCATTCACATTATGCAGTTGCCTGTACGCACTACGCAATCTCACTTAGGCCTCACTTTCGTCGCGTTTCCTAGCCGATCAGGCACTTTCCCCTGCCTAGTGCCTACTGGTACAGTAATAAGCGCTTGGTGACAGCTGATCAGTTCCACCGAGTGGATGATATAGTTTTACTTGCATCTAGATGTAAAACTTTCGAACTGATCTGCGTAAGTGAGGAGAAAATTCCATATTAAGAAATATATTATTTAAACTTTCATGATCACTACCCTTTTTTTTATTATTATGGCTCTACCCGAAGATAATTCGCCAATGTCAAGTAACTTATTGAGACTGAGTAGGTAGTCACAGTTGAAGTCACAGTCACTCAATAAAACGCCGGTGTTTTACGTTTTATCGACCTACGGATTCAGCGGATTTCACTCTAAAAGCAATCGCAGGTTTTTAGACTCTATTTGGTCCAAGTAAGTTGCCACGAGACAACTCACTCGACACAATAGCAGTGTTAAAAACGATACAATCCAACGATTCTTATTATTAGGATCACATTGCGGCACTTCACTGCACAAATAAACACCAAATTTGAACACTAAAAACCACTAGCCCATGCGGCTTGTTTTTGCCCTACCCGCCGAATCCACTAACATTAGAATAGTTATTTACGAGATATTTTCTACCAAGTATGAGCTTCCAGCCGCGGTGTTCCCTGTTCGCTACGACATCTCCTTTTTTAAACGAGGTTTGAAAAGTGTTCTTCTTTCACGGTAGTCAGCGACATGACTGTGCTCCGGAGTTGTTGATGTCTATGAGCGGCGGTTACCGGTTACCATCAGATGGGCCGCATGCTCACCTGCCTATTATTCGCAATAAAAAAAGTACCTTATTATAGAAATCTCTTAGGAGCTCGTAAAAAATGTTTTTTTTATTATAAAATATGAGGAATACATTTTTTTTGGATAATTATTTCATAACATCACATACATTAATCTATGAGGTAGCTCAAGCACCTGTGTTGCACACAAATGTTTGTACTGCGCGGGGATCGAACCCGCAACCCTCGGACTAAATTCGGCGTTCATTACCACTGTTCCAAGCGATTCGTTAGAGTTTGGTGATGTATCTCGCTGGAAAACTCAAGATATAATTATTTTTGTTTATTCAGTAAATAAGGGCACATTACATTACATTAAAACTTAATAAATTACAAAATCAGGGTTATTCATTGCCTAAACTAGGTTGATATCTGTGTTTCAGGCTATACAAATAAAGGTAAAAGATTTACTAATTACATACAATTAATTACCAATTTTAAACTTCTTTAAATGAGCAAAACTAATTACATTTTGAAGTAAAAACTAAACTAAACTTTTATTTACAAACTACAAGTAAATGTTCAGTATCGTCGTACGATAATGTTATTAAGAATTTATTTATTACTAATCTATGGTTATTTAGGTTATAAATCTCTAGTTCTTTATTTATTTTGTTATAAAGTTATGGTCCAAGAAATGTGAAAAACCTATTTGTAAAAATAAATTCGGATGTTGATTGGGAAGTGCAAACTATATCTCTCCGTCGTTTGTTAGTGATGTTAGCGTCATAGGGCATTATTGAGTGTTGTTTTAGTATTATGTGCGATATGAAAAGTTGGCGGACAGTCAACACATTGCAAGATTTATATAACAAGTGCGTAGGATATTGCAAAGGAAGGGAATTAGCAACTTTTAAGATTATCTTTCAGCTCGTTCAAGGGAGATTATTATAGTTTTGAGTGCACCTGCCCATGACGTGATACAGTATTGGATTATGGATTGACATAGGGCCAGATAGATTGTCATAATTCATTTTCGATCCGCTATTGATCGAAGTTCTTTAAAAATGTATATCAATTTACGAACTCTATTGACCAAATTCTCAATGTGAAGTCTGAACAAGAGTGATTTGTGTATTACAATTCCAAGATATTTTAAGTTATGTGTGCTTAGCAGTACAGTATATGTACATGTGTTGAGTGTTGTATTTTGGCAATGATGTGCATATAGTATAGGCCATCCTCACTCTTACCGAGGTGTCGTAAAAGGCGACTAAGGTAAAGCTGGTGGCATGATCATCAGCACCCAGAGAAGGAAAACTCTGCATTTATATCAAAACCCTCGCCAACCCGTCTGCCAAGCGTGGTGAGTATGGCAATTACCCCTCATGTGATTGAGGGAGGCCCGTGCCCCAGCAGTGGGGAAATAAATGGGCTGATGATGATGATGATGTGCATATAGTTGTAAGTTGTTAATGCAATGGTGCTTGCGCATGCTGAAGTGAATAAATTTGGTCGAGTGAGAAATTTGGTCACGCATGCTGAAGTGAATAAACGATGTAAGATTTCTGTTTATTTTATGTTATCAGTATAACAATTAACTGTATTAACAGTTAGTTCGATACATAAATAAAACATTATGGTACCTAGTACGTTAATAATACATTGACAGACATAGCCCAAAGGATTGCATGTCGCAAGTGGCAATGGGCAGGGCACATAGCGAGGAGAACAAACGGCCGTTGGGGCGGAAAGGTCCTCGAGTGGAGGCAACGTACAGGAAGTCGCAGCCGTGGCAGGCCCCCCGCAAGGTGGACCGACGATCTGGGGAAGGTTGCGGGAATCCATTGGATGCGGGCGGCACAGGACCGATCTGTGTGGAGAACATTGGGGGAGGCCTATGTCCAGCAGTGGACGTCTATTTGCTGAAATGATGAAATGATGACCTAGTAAGTTTATAAAGATAAAAACATTGATTAATTGGAGTAAGTTACGAGTTAAGCTAGTAAACGCGAACAATGCATTTGCGGGTTAATTAGAATGTACGCGGCATCCTATCCAAGCCTATTGTATACCTACTAGTGTGTAGGTACACATTTTATTTAAGTTGAACGAATAAAACAATCTTTTAGCAGGCAACAGCACTCAAAAATAAACTTGGCTACCAAGGAGAAAGGAGCTATAATTGCAATCATAAAACGCACTATTGCAGGGCGCTAAATTATTATACAATCTGTAGGAGAAAGTTACTAGCTTTTGCCCGCGGTTTCGCTCGCGTGAGAACGAGACAAAAAGTAGACTATGTTACTCTCTATCCGCTAAAAAATCACGTCAATCCGTGCTCCGCTTTGCCTTAAGATGACGGGTAGGGCATACTAGCGACGCCAATCGATTTTAATTTTTAGCTACTAAACCGGATCTATTTTAAACATTTCGGGATTACAACCTCTCGGCAAACACTTATACTATTTTTAATAAATAACCATGCATAAATGTTGGGGCCGTTTTATTAAGCGAAAAATTTATTCACGCTAAAAGTGGCCACTTTTGGCGGTAATCCAAAATTCGAGTGCAAAAGCAGACCAAACAGTTAACTAAAAGTATAAAATACTTTACAAGACGGACAAACACTCAGACAGACACACTTTCACATTTATTTAATGTTATAGCCTCCAACCGATTACGGCTACGGCCAATCTCAACGATCAGCCACTTACGCAGGACATATTATAGTGCTCAAGTGTATGCTTGGCCGTGTGGTCCCGGCAGAGTAGAATAGGCCACCCTCACTCTTACCGAGGTGTCGTAAAAGGCGACTAAGGTAAAGCTGCTGGCATGATCATCAGCACCCAGAGAAGGAAAACTCTGCATTTATATCAAAACCCTCGCCAACCCGTCTGCCAAGCGTGGTGAGTATGGCAATTACCCCTCATGTGATTAAGGGAGGCCCGTGCCCCAGCAATGGGGCACTGCAATCACTGTTCCAAACGAGTCATATAAGACTATCGTAAGTTTTTCAATATATACTTCTTTCAAATAATTTTCTGAACATAATTTTTTCCTCATTCCAGGGCACGTCAGCACTCGTCAAGTTCTGTGCTCGCAATGATACCGTGATTGCCACAGACCGGAAGCATGGGCAGCGGGCTCAGTAGCGCCACCAGCCGGAAGTACTCGCGCAAGGAGGCGCCCCCTCACGCCGAGTCCTCCAGGGTGCTGTTTCTTCTGTACCTGATACATAGGACTTGGAATGTTGTCGTGGAACATGTGGATTCTAAAAGTGCAAGGTGAGGTTTTTTATGAGAAAGGGAAGCAAATGAGCAAGCGAGTCACCTGATGGTAAGTGGTCACCGCCGCCCATTGACATTAGCCACACCAGAAGAAGTGAAGATGTGTTGCCGGCCTTTTAGGAAAGTATAGGCTCGTTCCTTGAAGATCTCAATGGTAGCGCCGGTTCGGAAATACCGCTGCCGACCGTGGTATTGTTTAATTTTCAGAATTGATGAAACTGTGGAAAGAGAGTCGCCAGCGGCATTTTTGAATTGATAACTTAATCTACAAGGAAAGAGCACATAATTATTTATTTACCAAGAAAAGTCCATGGGCGGCTTAAAGTAGCGTCTGAGCTGTGTATTGCCGAGTGAGTGAGGGTTCTGGAGGCCCAATCCAGGGGGATTTTGAATGTTAGTAGTGAAATTCTGACTCTTCTAGTAATGCAAATGTCCTATGTTTGTGACAATAGCTACAAAGAAAAATGTAGAGACTTCTGTTTAAAGACCAACTTTGAGCATGATAATGTGAGAAAAGGACGGGTATAATAGGTACAACATAACTTTCCATTTAGGTATTTGAAAGACCAACCAGTTGAGTAACTTATCATGGCGTTCTCAGTCCGTCTCGCTTATTTCACCTGGAAGAAAACTTTCTAACCATGATACAAAATATCATCATTTCAGCCAATAGACGTCTACCTGGTGGACATAGGCCTTTTTTTTCCCAGGGTAAACCATCATGGCCGTCACCTTGCTACATGTAGGGAACAAGGTGGTGTGTGGGACTCAAACCCTAACTAAAACCCCTGGGGTGTCCATCTCCGCGCAATCGCGGTGGAAATCCTACCGTTAATCGCGCTCGCCGCTTCACCCCTATCTGGCGCAATACAGCACTTCAACGCTGTACGACCTACCAGGACACCCAGTTAATGTCGTCCCCCACGGCTGTCCCCTGCAGTGGATACGCTCACGTACTCCAAAAGCTCGTTAAGTCGCCTCTTACGACAGGCCGGGAAAACCTTGGTAGTATTCTTAAACGTCCCTTGCCACTGGGCGTGTGGACATAGGCCTCCCCCAATTTTCTCCACACAGTCCTGTGCCACTTGCATCCAATGCATTCCTGCGACCTTCAACAGATCGTCGGTCCACCTTGTGGGGGCCTGCCACGGCTGTGGTCTCCACTCGAGGACCTTTCCGGCCCAACGGCCGTCTTTCTCCTCGCTCTGTGCCCTGCATATTGCCACTTGAGGCATGCAATCCTATACATACACAATATACATAGTAATTTTACGTACTGAACTGTGTTCGTTATACATATATCTATACCATTATGCCTATGGGTGATCCGAAAACACGGAACGCTTGCGCGATGTAATCGACACCTGGCGACATCTATTGGTACAAAGTGGAATTAATGTACTCAAACGAAGTGAGGACATTAGTTCCACTGCGGGCCACAATTATTTTTAATAAAGAAGTTAAATTGCCTGTAAGAATAAATAAAGATTCCCATCTGTATTAATGCATCTGCCTGGTGGTGTTAAAAATACATCCTCCACGCGCAATTTCACAACGTTAACTCCGCTTGTCAGAAATAAAACCAACAGTAATAATTATAAATCATTCTAGCCGCCATTTTAATTATAAAATTCCATCATACTTACTTTATCGAAGTCCTTTTAAATTAAACACGACACGGGAATAAATTCTCACTATCGTGACAGTTTTCGATATGGTTTATAGTCGTTTTTTGCTGTAAAATGAAAATGTTGAACCATTCAATTCGCTATGTGTGTTAAGGGCCCTTTTGAGGTTCAGTGGCGCTAGCAAAATACTTTTACTGATGACTAATGAAATTCTTTTTTCACAAAATCACATACATTGATCTGACTCCGAGATAGGTAGCTCAAGCACCTGTGTTACGGATATCAGAATCAAGAGTGGGATTACAAATATATACCTACATATAATACTTTTCTTTTGTAAATACATACTTATAATACATAGAAAACACCCAGACCAATACAAACATACATGTTCATGCATACAAATGTTTGTACTGTGCGGGTATGAAGCCCGCAATCCTTGGACGAAAGGCAGCGTCCACTACCACTGTTCCAAACGGGTCGTCAAAAAAATTAAGACAGTAAATAAAAAGAATACATTTGAAAAACTCTTATTGCTTTCTCATGGTCTAGTTATGTTTATCCATCTAATTTTCAAGAAATGCTTTTAATGGGTAGGTGATCCATCTGCTCGTCTGCCTCCTACCTTATAAAAAAAACATTTTTTCAGGAAAAAAACTTTGAACCCATAAGAAAAACAAGCTGTATTCCCCAAGAAAAAAATATTTCCTAGATCTTTGGGCAAAAATAAAAACTTAAAATATAAAAGCAAGAACACATGGTTTATATCCAGCCAACTTTATCTGAGCAATATACCAATTACAGCTGAGGAAGTTACTGCTCTCTTGTTAGTGAGTCCAGGAGTAATCTATGCAACAGATTGATATTTACGAGGGTTTAAACCTACCTCCGTATCCAATCATCGAGGCCAGGGGTTGCCAACCCGAGGTTCGCCCACTTTTCTTAGAGATTTGTGGATTAAACTAAATATAGGATATCAAAATTACGCCTCCCTCTGATATCCCGAAAAATAAGTACAGTGGCCAATAAATCCACGTCCTCGGCAAGTGCATAGCGCTACACCGCTGCAGAAGTTCGGCACCTGGGACCACACATGATCTCGGCAGACGAGACCAAAGCTCCTTCATTAGCTCCATTCTCGGGTTTATCCTGGAACTGGAGCTACAAAAGGTGCTGTAATAGGTTCTGGGGCCACAATAGATCATCTACTGGTCGCAGTGGCTATGAGACGCAAGGCTCACCCCATTTCTTTCAAATAAGACAATGAGACAGTGGCAAATCTCAATGATCAGGTAAGAACGAAATCAGAAATAATTTATTTGCCCGAAAAGTGGTGTAAGAGGTGGTACCACTTTCCCAGCAAATAAATGACAAATAATAATGTCGTTAAGTTTAAGTGAGCATGGGCCGGCCACTTATATCGCCAACACGAAGAAAGATGGAATAGGTGTGTCTTGGCCTGGACGCTGCGTATGGGTAGGAGAAGCGTAGGTAGACCATAAGCCAGATGGGAAGATGATCTTAGAAATCACGCAGGCATCCTATGGACTAGGAATACTAATATCCGCGCCGAGTGGAGAGACATATGCCCAACGGTGGGCGAAAGAATGCTGATGAAGAAGAAAAGAAGAATAATGGAGGTCGCAAAATTGTGACAACAAAAGTGTGACAGTAAATATTAATAAAATAAAATTTAAAATGAGAAAATAGATTATTACAAAACGACTATATGAGGAGGAAACCACCTAAAACTGAACAAGACATACACATAGGCCTCAAAATATAAGTGATAAGACCGCCAAATTTGTACATTGTATCTCTGTATATCTAGCTTTTAAGTGTTGTATGTTGTGCAATAAAGAGTATCTATCTATCTTTAAAAGGGATATTGATACAAAGTATAAGCATTATAATATCTGTGGTATAAGTCACTCTCTAGCAAAATGTTGGCCACCTCTGATCTATGCCGCTTGCTACCCGCGGTGTTGCCAGCGAAGGTAAAAACTTAATTGCATGCAACGAAACGCGTTTTTGTTGCCCGCTATTTAATCAAGACCATTTCCTAGAAAGTGGAAGAGTTTGCTAATACAACCGAAATTAGTAAATCATGTTAGGTAATCGTTTTATTTTTACTTTTATTTCTGAAAGTCGTTGGCTAATCCCTGAATACAATAGGGTCGTTCTTCTTTTTTACGACAATAAGTCCGTCCTCAGTGACTTATCAAGTAATTAATTATATTAAAAAATATACGTTACACCATCAAGATATTCCTAATTTACCATGAAATAATGAAATTGTTTTATCACCTCGTAGATACTTTAGCATGATTTAACTTTGTAAAAAAATATATAAAGCGTGACAGAGGTGTAAATGGCACTAATTTCGGGGGACGTGACGGAGGTGTTCATTTCAATCTAAAAGTTTTCTTTATCCATTAGATTTTACATCATGCATTAGTTCATATATAAAGTAGTACATTAACGAATATTTAGGACATACTATTTATCTTTTGTAGTCTGTTATATAAAAGTTAAATGTTGATTTGTAAGTTTGGCTCATTGTCGATAAAAAAGAAGAACGACCCAATAACGTTTTTTACTATAAGAGTTATAATAGGGCTATAATATTGTGTCATCCCTTTCTAACTCTAAGTGAACGGTATGACAGAAATAATATGGGATTTATTCATAAACCTTCAAGAAACCTTTGTTAGCTTTAAAGTTGTTATAAGGCATTCTGGACATTAAAAACCAAAAAAAAAATCATACACAATTTTGGAAAAAATATTGAAAACTGCTTTGAAACACCGTTCTGGTTAACAAAGGCTAAACAAACATTTATGAACAAGACTCTCAATGTTTCTGCAGCTATGAAATGAAATACATTTTGTTTGCACAATTTTAGGTGGTAGGTACATTGGTCTAAATTATTTAATTAGTCCCACTAAAATATTGCTAATAACCTAGCATGGAAATCTTAACAGTTTTATATGAAGGTATTTTTTTTATTACAACTTGAGTCTAATAAAAATTATAAACTTAAATAAAATAAAAATTGTGTATATTTTCCATCAAAATATTACATGTCTTATTGTAGAAAACGAAATTACTTATATTTTTTTATACAAACCACCTGATGGCAAGCGATGACAATCGCCCATGGGCCTTTAAACCCCCTTTCCCCTGGATTGCGCCATTACCATCACTTGGTAATCATCATCTTAGAGATTTGTTTAAAGAAATCGACATACTTACCGTGGCTTCTCAATCATCTCATCCTTGATTGCCTTATGTACGTACATAAGAATCTCCATCTATTCTCGAAGAAGTCCGACTGCCACAGCCTTAACACCAGAAATAAGCACAGACTGGCCGTTCCAAATATCAGGCTCCATAAGGTTGGCAGTTCATTTATAGGATTGAGCATAAAAATGTTTAATAAGGTACCTCAGATTACTATTGACTTGCCCACACATAAGTTTAAATTGTATATAAAAAACTGTTTAATGAAGAAAGGCTATTATAAAATAGACGATTTTTTAAATGACAATAATTTAGGGACATATTAGTAACACAAAAATTGTACTATATTTTTAAGTTAATGGTGACATTTTGTAAAACATTTTTTTTAAAAGAGTAACTGCTGAGTTTCTTGCTGGTGTCTTCTTGGCAGAAAACTACATTCCAAACCAGTGGTAAACATGTTGACATTCATAAGTGTTCTGTATGGACCTAAATTGAATAAACAATTTTCACTTCATTTCATTCTAACACCATCGATGAAACATGGTTTACTGTCAAAAAAAAGTAAAGTATATAGCCTATAAACTGTCCCACTGCAGGGCAAAGGCCTCTATCATAGAATTCAAGTTATCGCTACTATGATGGTATAAGGCTTAATCACCACGCTTACCTGATGCGGGTTAGTAATCACAAACCCGAGCTGTGTTCGAATAACTCGAAACATACTTTTTTCTCGAACCGGGAATCGAACCCAGGACCCTGAGATCATGGTCCGGTACTAAAGTGGTAGATGATAATATATGTACATATTTTGACATTCATAAGTGTTCTGTATGGACCTAAATTGAATAAAGATTTTTTTATCTTATCTTCAAACCATTAGACCAACAGGACATCACGCATTCTCTCTGTAGCCACATCTTTTTTCTTTATGTGTGTAGTTAAAGTAAACTAAGCTTCGGCCTGTTATTAAGCCGTTGGTCTCGATTTCCATCAATGTTGCAGGTTGATAAACGGTAGTTGACCAGCAACGCTGGTAGTTAGGATGATCGAAGATAATTATTTCGTGGTCCGCAATCAGGCTTTCAAACATGAAATTATCTTATGTAAGAGTACTGAAGAATTTTAAAGAGGTTAGCCAACTAAGTGCTAAGGAATGATTGCCTTACTTGGGTACTAATCTTTACAGTTCTTGTGACGTGATTGATAATTAATGAAACAAGATGGATATTAATAAAATCATCCTATAAAACATTGGCCGTGTGGTCCCCGGCAGAGTAGAATAGGCCACCCTCACTCTTACCGAGGTGTCGTAAAAGGCGACTAAGGTAAAGCTGCTGGCATGATCAACAGCACCCAGAGAAGGAAAACTCTCCATTTATATCAAAACCCTCGCCATCCCGTCTGCCAAGCGTGGTGAGTATGGAAATTACCCCTCATGTGATTGAGGGAGGCCTTAAATAGGCTGATGTTGATGATAAAACATTAAATGAGCATGTAATGTAGTTAGAGTTAATAATTAAAAAAAAACTGTTATAGAAGAGCTGTCATTGTAAGATCGCTATACCGTTCTAATAAAAATAAAAAATCCAATATTTAATTGTTATTCTTTTGTTTTTGTGCCCAAATTATCCACCTAAATACCTACCGAGTCTTTTTTCTCATTATATTTTGCTGTCTTTGTGATAATTATTAGTTATATTTTTGAGCAGCTTGCGACAACTTGAATTTAGTAACACGTGGATAGCGTTGTAGGCTACAAGACTATTAAGTCTGACTAACCGGATGGCGCAATTGGTAGTGACCCTGCCTCTTACGCCAAAGGTCGTGGGTTCGATCCCCACCCTGGACAAACATTCGTGCGATGAACACTTGTGTTTTTTCAGTGTCTGGGTGTAATATATGTATCTAAGTATATATTTGTGTTCCTCTGTTGTCTGATATCTGTAACACAAGTGCTTAAGCTACTAAGTATGGAATCAGGTGAACGTATGAGATGTTGTGAGAATAAAATAAGTAGTTTAAGAATGTACTGTCTTAAGTGAACATTAATTTTGTAGCTGTTTGCTATTCCTAAGGAATAAAATTAACAATAAAAATAATAAAAGAAGTAATTTTGAGTTCTTACTCTTAACTAGTACTAACCATGACTTAATTTGCTCATGTACCAGTTTGGTTTACCCCGGGTTCCCAGATATCATCATGACATAGGCACTCTCAAAGGCGATATTTCTGGATGTAGTATTGACTTGATATTTTACGCTAATGATGTGTACTCAATCAAACTTTAGTACCATTTTCCCAAACTACGGACATTGCATTCAAAAAGCATAATACTTACATACATATTTATACAAAAAATTAATAAATTCCAGATGGCGAGGATCCCACACAGTACCCAGTTCTGGCGAGGAGCTGGGCAGGCGCTTCGACTCCGTCAGCCTGGCCGACTCGGACCTCGGTTCCTGCTACTCCACCTGCAGCTGCAGCTACTGCCGGCTGCGGGAGTGTGCTCAGGATTGTGTCAGGTAGGTCATGATTACTATTATGATCATATGTCCTTCTCTTCTTCAGCAGCATGTATTTGCCCACTGCAGAGGACATGCCTCTTTAATTTCTCTCCACTTTCTTCTGTCCTCGGTTTTCCTGGCCCACGCTACTTCTGCTTGAACTTTCATGTCATCGGATCATCTTGTAGTTAGTCCGCCAACATTCCTCTTTCCATCTCTTGGTCCCCTTCAAGGACAATTCTTTGCTCCACCTCTCATCTCCCTTTCTGTACACATGACCGGCCCACGCCCATTTCAGTTTTGCGGCTTGGTACCCTACGTCTATCACTTTTTTTCGTTGTGCACTCTGTCTCGTTAAAATATACCGAGCATCATATATCTCATCTCGAAAGAGCTGGTCAGCTTTTACTTCATTAGCGCAGCTGACTCCGATTATAGAAGGCAAATACCTTCTATAATCAGAGTCAGCTCTATTTTAAGACGTGACCAAATGGTCATGTCTTAAAATAAACTTGGCATAGAGATAGGCAGGCACATTGAGACCATCAGCCTGGTGGTCTTGGACTTCGTCCCTTTCATATATAGTGTCAGCTGCAGCTACTGCCAACTGCGAGAATGCACTCAGATTAAAACAGGTAATTACTTAAAGATCGCAGGGCAGCTCCGATAAGGCGCTCCAAATCTGTCTGTATGGTAGCCTTGAACCCGAGGTCCTGCTTTTGTGCTTCTGGAGAACTACTGCGGGAGTGTGCTCTGAGGGCCTATTTTTTTTTATTATGAACTGTAGGCTAACGCTTGACCACAATCTCACCTGATAGAAAGTGACGATGAGGTCTAGGATATAACGCGTTTGCCTAGAAGATGCCTGTTCACTCTTGTCTTAAAGATGGCCAGATTTGAACCAGTTGTTACGACCAAGAGTTCCCCTCCCTTTCAAACTGTGTGTCTCCTTCGTTTAGATACGAAAGGTATATTATTGTTCATTACGGGGTAGCTCCGAAGATTGATTTAGGTATTTCACAATTAGAGTTGTGGTCATGGTCAAACTAAAAATGATACTTAACTCAGTGAGCGAGCTGGACAGACGACCTGATTAGATTCTCACTGGATGAAGCTCTTTGATACTTTAGAAGTCAATACATCTCTTAGCTAGTATTAACAATGAAACGCATTCTGAGTACGATCTATAGCGATAAATAATTTGTTAATACAAATATCAGTACGCGCGAAAATCTACAATGAATCTGACGGCTCGAGTGCGGACGACACTAGGGATGTGGACTAGTGATGATGATGATGTCTAGCCATTCGATTTTTATTCAGTTAACACTAGTTATCATAAATATCTGGTTAATACCATTAAAAAGTTGGTCAAACGTTTTGACTCCATCAAACTCAGGTTATATCCGGTATTTCGACTCTCTCAGTCTGATAGACTTACGTCAAGTCGTCGTCCCCTCTCCCTAATCATCTGATCTGTTGATATTATTTATTAATTAATTCGATTTTTTGTATTTTTTCAGGTAAGTGAGCGAAAGTCACTAAGACAGCAGGCAGCAATACTATCAGGCTACGAGGAACAGAGAAAGACGGCAATAACACCCGTTCATTCGCCGTCATCATTTATCTCTTCAAGTACTCAATATCAATTTCTTCACTACTGAACTTAGACCTTTTATATTATAACTAGTGGCCCGCCCTCACTTTGTTTCGGGACATTAGTTCCACTTTATACCAATAGATGTCGCCAGATCTCGATTACATCGCGCAATCGTTTCGTGTTTTTGGATTAGCTATAAGCATTGCCGCTGTCAGTATGATTTACCTCTTTATAAATAGTATAGATAGTATAATATTTTCAACAAAATCACATACATTGATCTGACTCCGACATAGGTAGCTCAAGCACCTGTGTTACGGATATCAGAACTAACAGCGGAATCACAAATATATACATTTAATACTTTTTTTTGTAAATACGGCAGACGTGTCCGACGTCTGTGACATTAACCGTTTGAGAACCACGCTTAGGCATGAATGGGCTTGACCGGAGTGATACCACGGCCTCACAGGAAACCGGCGTGAAGCAGCACTGTGCTGTGTTTCGCTACGTAAGTGAGGGTACCGCAGGCCCGATCGGGGGAAAGGGGAGTTTTTAAAGTTGGCAGCGCGCTTGTAACTCCGCTGATTTCGCAGACCAGGTGCCTATGGGCGGAGGCAATCGCCTACCATCAGGCGATCCGTCTGCTCGTCTGCCACCTATAAATATAAAAAAAAATCTGACTTTTACGTAGGTAGCTTAAGTACCTGTGTTACAGATATCAGATCTACTAACAGCGGATTAAGAAATATATACATTTAATACTTTTTTTTGTAAATACGGTAGACGTCGCTAGACTGCTCTAGGGTAGACTTTGTACTCGTACATTTGAACTCAAACACCTTCTAAAAGGCCACACTCACCCCACCAGATGACCCTCTTGCTCGTAGCCATTTCTAATCTAATTCAAAACTATAAAGTTTATTAAGAAAGCTTAGCTCTATGTAACATACCCGTAAGTGCCGAACGTATACAAAGCTCCATGCACAGTTGAAGTAAATCCAGGGGCGTATTTACCTATAGTACAGTGGGATCGGTGCACCCGGGCGCCGAGTGTTATGGGAGCGCCGAGAGCCGCTCGCGACAAAAGCCTCCACTGTAACGCTTCGCCAAGGGCTGAACGTCCAACCATTTATACAGGTATTTTATTCAAGGTGACGGGTAGGGCGACGCCTAGCGACGCCAATCGATTTAAATTTTTAGCTACTAAACTGGATCTATATTAAACAATTTCGGGGTTACAATCTTTCGGTAAACACATATATTATTTATTTAATACATATAGTTAACTGTTTGGTCTGCTTTTTCACTCGAATTTTGGAATACCGCCAAAAGTGGCCGCATTTGGCGTGAATCAATTTTTCGCGAACAAAAACGGATCCAACATTTGTGCATGGTTATTTAATAAATAGTATAAGTGTTTGCCAAGAGATTGTAACCCCGAAATTGATTAAAAACAGATCTGGTTGGCTTCGCTAGTATGCCCTACTCGTCACCTTAAGGTGTCAAACCGAAGGCCATAGGCACCCTTCGGGGTACCCGAAACACCCCCATATACCTACCTACCTCCGATTTAATGTAGTTTTCAAGTTATGAAATGTATTCACGGCCTTCGGCTTGACACCCTAAATGAAACACCCTGTATAAACGTCGTGGGTGCACACTGCGCAGCTTACTGCGTGTTTTAAGTACCAAACTATTACATTTTGTACGCGCATTTTGATACGAGAGGGCGCCAAATAGTGATTGCACCTGGGCGCTACATGGACAAGAGCCGCCTCTGAGTAAATCAAAGCTAAGATGCATAAAGGACCAGTTGATACTCTGCAAGGTATTGTAGTCTGAGCCAAAGCTGCAAAAGCCTTTGTCGGAACGGCTTTGATTTAGAGATAATCTTATAAAGTCTACCAATTGTAGGATTGACAGATTATTTAGGTACACCTGAGGACCAACAAGGAAAATGAATTCACAACAGTCTTTATTCGCATCTAATAAAGTTTAAAGAGATCGAGGTTATAGCGTCCAAATATACTTAAGCGAGTACACGTTTATTTACCAATAGCGACCCGCCCTCATTTCGTTTCATACCAATAGATGGCACTAGGTGTCGATAACATCGCGCAAGCGTTTCGTGTTTTAGGATTACCTATAAGCGTTGCTTCTATGTTGTATTTACCTCTTTATAAGTAGTATTATAGCTAGATACAAAAGATAAATACGCACCAATGGTAGGATACCATGTATATTACATTCACAAGCAATGAAAAAATGCATGCCTAGTGAGAATCAAAATGATCTAACAGGTTTCTGATTTTAAAGTTTTCAAACCTAATAAAATTATCTAAGCATTTGACAAAAAAATCTGCGAAAAAAACCGCTTTCAAAAAAAAAGTGTAAAATAATATCTTTAACGCTTTATACACCTCAAATAACATTTTATAACAATACACTCGAGAAAAGGTTTTACCGAAGTCGGCGCCTAATCCCTGTTGAATAATTGAATGTTGTACCTACTAAATTACAAGATAGTAGATATTGGGCGCCGACTTCGGTAAAACCTTTTCTCGAGTGTATTGTTATAAAATGTTAGTTGAGGTGCATAAAGTGTTAAAAATATTATTTTACACGTTTATATTTTATATTATTCTTATTGTTTTTATTATGTATTGTTCCCATATCTTAATTTGTGTGATATAAAGATGAAAGAGATAAAAGATAAAAAATTCTTTATTCAATTTAGGTCCACACAGAACCATTATGAATGTCAAAATAGGTACATAATATTTACCGCTGGTTCGGAATGTCGATTTCTACTGAGAAGACACCAGCAAGAAACTCAGTAGTTACTCTTTTCAAATATTGATGATGTTACAGAAACTCTGTTGAGAGGAGAGATAAAAAATACAATTATGAAAGTTAATAGACTACTATGAATAACAACTCAAAAGATTAATCAATTAACATGACCAAGAATCCTTATCATTTAAATAGTCTTGTACACTATAGTAACCT
Source organism: Marasmia exigua (assembly GCA_019059595.1). Taxonomy (NCBI): domain Eukaryota; kingdom Metazoa; phylum Arthropoda; class Insecta; order Lepidoptera; family Crambidae; genus Marasmia; species Marasmia exigua. Next base: position 5,331,685 of record CM032469.1, on the reverse strand, counting down.
TTCTTCATTAGGCAGGTTTTAATATGAGGCTTAAACTTATCCAGTGATAGGTTAATGACATTTCTGTTATGTATTTGTTGTGTCAGTAAATGTTTCATTCATTCATTCACAATACATAAAAATTAAATTGAAAATTTAAAAAACCTCCGACATTCGTCCGGTTATTCGTCATTTTCTGACGGCGGCCATCTTGGATTTGAAATTTTTCACAATAAGTATATTCTGCTACTCAATCCCTTTTATATGATACCCATATTTACATAAAATCCAAACTTTGTGACGGCGGCCATCTTGGATCGATTTTTATCCAACATAGCTAAGAACACTCCCTTCTTATTCATCTTTCAAACAAGAAAAACTTCATTTGTTCGGGAGGTACGATGCCAAAGACAGACACACAGACACGTCAAACTTATAACACCCCGTCGCTTTTGCATCAGGGGTTAAAAAATACAATGATATTACACACCATATGAAATAAATACAAAAACGGCTTCCTCAAATCTTAATAAACATCTCTGAGTAAAATTTCCTTTATTCGCATTTTATCCTCTAATTTGAATGATTGATAAGAAAACTTTTCTATACCGGGCATGATTACGAACTTTTGAATTAAACTTTTTGGCCCATATCCGTGCCATTATCCTACTGCTTCATTTATTCTAATACGGCAATTAAAATTGTATGAAAAGCCTGCGGTATATTTTTCAGACTCGCTTAAGTAAATGAGTTGGCTGGGAAGTTCTTTTTCCACAAAGTATTTAAGTACTTTATTTAGAGAAATGCTCACATTGAAACGTACAGACAGCTGCACCTAAGATTACTCCTCAAGAGATATTGGACCGAACGTGTTTGACATTAAAGAGATCCACTTGAGTTTTGTATACTTTGATGTGTGGCTGTACAGTCAACAATTGATGCACACTTGTCGCAGCTAGTGACTTATGATCCTCGAAATAAGAACTACAAACTGCAATACTTATGCTGTTGACTGTACGTAAATAGATAATTTTGAAACACGGCGCAATAATATGAGACGCTTGGTGTGTTCATACAACGGGGACGTTCAGTGTCCTGACGTCTTAGACCAGCTTTCACGGCTATACGTACCGAAAAATTATATCCGACATCGCGCATCACGACGCCATCTGCTGTTCGCACGCTTGCCTTGTCGCACCGTAGCACGTGCGGAGTCTCCCTTGTGTCGCATGCACACTGCCCTCAATGCACTCTTGGGTCACCAACCCCATTGTGATCTACTTGCAGATCCGTGGCACAGTATAGTGTCCACATGCCAGTCCTTCTGCGAAGAACACTGCGCATAGATCTCCGTAGTATTGTAATATAAGCCTAGTTTTCTATGTAGGTATATCAAATAATTCACGTATTTTATATTGTTTTATTATTTTTTTACTTTTGCTGCCGTCTTTAATTACGTAATTAGGTTTAAGGACCTGTGTAATTAAATAAATAAATAATAAAAAATAACCATGCAAAAAGTTTGGGTCCAACACGTACGCGAAAAATAGATTCACGCCAAAAGCGTCCACTGTTGGCGTGAGTCAATTTTTCGCGTACAAAAACGGACCCAACATAGTACTATAAGTGTTTGCTGAGAGGTTGTAACCCCGAAATTGTTTAAAATAGATCCGGTTTAGTAGCTAAAAATTAAAATCGATAGGCGTCGCTAGTGTGCCCTACTCGTCACCTTAAAGTGCTACTAACCATTGCGCCGCGAGGCAGTTACGGCTATATGGTCTCGCAATTAACAGATAGTATTTTGAAAAGCTGACTGCCAACCATCAGAAATGAAGAAGCACTAAAAATAGAAGAAAAAAACCTCCTCAATGAGTTATTCTTTGGCCGGATCGTCACATTAAAATAATTTTATTCGTCAGTCCAACATCCAGTGCCAGATTAAGCCAGCGCAGGGCCTGTCTTAAAGCCCTTAGTTTGCTTTAGGCTTGTGTGTAAACGAAGGCCAAATCCGAGGTGTGAGATATGGGAATGGACTATATGAATAAAATAATGATTTAAATAGGTACATACTCGTAAAAATTTTATTTTATAAAAAAAATATCAAACCAAAAGCAAACCACCGCTTTGACGTATATACAACAAGATACAGACAGAGACAAAACAGAAGAACGTGTGTCGCATCTAGCACAAAAAAGACTCTAAAATGGCTGTAGCCTGTAGTTACAATTGACTTGAGGAGCAGAGGAGTTTAAAGCATAGACTAAAATAATAATAGTCTGAATTTAAAGGTTGGCAATCCACTTGTGATTCCACTATATGTAAATGTCCATAGGCGGTGGTAATCACTTACCACCAGGTGAGCCGTCTGCTCGTTTGTCTGCCATAAGGTAGAAAAAAAAACTAGTCTTCATAGGCAACGAAAATTTCTACCTATCTCATAAAACCGGCCAAGTGCGAGCCAGACTCGCCCATGAAAGGTTCCGTAGCAGCAAGTAAGATATATGGAAGGTAAATAGCGGTTTACGGCTTATAACGTATTAAAAATTAACTACTCACTATATCTAGTTCAAACCAATTTTCGTTGTTAGTTTTCAGGATTATGTACATCATTATTTTTTTAGTCTTATAATTCATTTATTATAGAAGTTAGAGGGGGGAGACACACAATTTAACACTTTGGGAGCGTCTTTTGCGCAAATTATTGTGTTTAGAAAAAAATATTTTAAAAATCTTACTTTTAAAGACCTATCCATAGATACCCTACACATATAGGTTTGATGAAAAAAAAAAATTGAGTTTCACTTTCAAGTATAGAGACCCCCCCCCCCCCCCCTATTTTTTATTTTTTCCAATTTTTATGTAAAAATCGTAATGCGGTTAACAAAATACTTCTATTTACCAAGTTTCAATAGTATAGTTTTTATAGTTTCGGGGAAAAGTGGCTGTGACGTACGGACGGACACACAGACGGACAGACATGACGAATCTATAAGGGTTCCAGTTTTGACATTTGGCTACGGAACCCTAAAAAATACAGGTGTTGACAGCGTGGGGACTCCAAACGGCGTAGCGTTGGCTACTCCTACTCCACCAAACCATGTCTAATCCCGCACTACTTCTACTATACTAGTAATTCATTGAATCTATTTGAATACTCCCATACGGAAGTAGATCGTTCTTCGTAGGTTGCGGAAAACTCGCGATTATTCCAAGAGTATGCCTCAGCACTTACGTCATTAAGGAACGATATTTGCTGAGACTCTATAGGGATGAGACACTATCGATAGTCCTGATAACGATTACTAGTTTCGTCCAAAGCCGTCACCTCGGATACCGGGCAAGCTCATTTTCTTTAGCTTACCGTATACAGCTAGTCGATACATCTAACAATATAAATAATATAGGTGGTGTCTTTGGATGTAACTCGTAAATAGTGCTAACAGAGACAGTAAGATAGATGTAAACATCCCCACTTATATTATTGTGCCCCGAAGGGGCCTCTTCTTGTTAGATCTGTATGCCCACATATGCCTTCCAAAATGACCAGGCTTGTTGCTACATGTCTTATGGCAATCTTTTGCAATTTATTCTTAAGTAAGTATCACACTTAAAAATTTCATCTCGTGGTCAGGCTGGACTCGAACCCACACCTTTCACAGTGGTAGAACATTCACCCGGATTGTGAAAGGTTGAGTCTCGCCTGAACACGGGATGAAATTTTTATGTGTGTTATTTACTTAAGACCAGCCTGGTGCCGTAATTTCCTATAGGACAGATACAAATGAAAAATATACATGAAATTATATTTGTTATTCTTTTGCTGTCTGATATCCGTAACAAAAGTTTTTTTAGCTTAGTTCTTACTAAGCTCTGCTAAGGCCCTCTGCATCCCTAACCAGAGAGCTTAAACCGAAACTGAATTTACGAACTACATCCGTCCCTTTCACAAAAGCTGTGCGTCTGTTTTATTCCGATTCTCGATCGTTTTGGAACGGTTTCATTGTAGGCCTTCGGGTGAATATTGAAATGTATTGATTTTAGTGACAGATGGCTCCCTACTTTACCAATACTTTCAAGAAAAATAGGGATCGGCTACTGGTCACCTGGTGATCCTCTATATCTAACGATTTCAAACTTTTCCAATAACCATTTCGACAGGGGTGTGTCCTGGGTAAGACATACTGTCTTAGCGCCATGTAACGAGGATAGCTAATCCCAAGTAATGAGAAACGGCTAGTACGAAATAAAAAGAGTGACAGATGACTTTATCGATACTGTCGAGTCCACTCGGCATAATATCGATAGTACGTGAAGTCGCCATTGGCATCACTAATTTGGAGTCGAGTGAGCATTCTGGAGGTTAAGCTTTCTGCAGATGAGCAAATACTCTCGCCTAATGGATTGAACTGACTTATGTTAGTATTGGCTTATTCGGAATGTGCAATCAAGTTCTACTCCCAGAGCTAAAGAGGTATATTTGCTTTTTTTTTACTAGGAGTATATTTCATTTAGTGTTGGGTAACGCTAAACATTTAAGTAGTTGCTTTGATTTTTTATTCAAAGGACTGCACAGAAAAAGAGATGGCTTCGCTTGACTCTATTCCTGGGACTAAGTTTTCATCACTACTTAATATAAAATAAAGTCCCTTTCGCAGTCTGTCCATCACGTTGCTTCAGGGCTATTTCCCTTAGTATTTTTTTCCTTAGTATAGGAAAATAGTTCAGCGGTTTTCGTAAGATGGAGCTTGTAAAAAGCAGATGAAGCTTTAAAAAGCAATCACGCAGATGATTCGACGTTGTTTCGGTAGCTGTCCCTCTGTATTTGTACATCGCGTTAGTAAAGCGTGTTACCGAAAAAATTACCTCAAGCCACCTGCCCATATTAGCAAAATAGTATGGTAAATAAACCAGAGTTCTAGAAGGTATTGCTAATTTTGTTATACATATAGCAAATCAAATCTTATTATTTCTTATATTCTATTCAATCGTGTTCTTGACTGATTCTCGAAGGTGGCCATACTTCATAGCCGTTGAGTACTGGTCGTTTTCCTCTAGATGGCGCTAGGCACTGACTAGTCGACTGATGCCTCTGTCTCAATATATATAAGTTACTATATGGTATGCTTAAAGCTATAAAACGACGCAAAGGATTTTGATGCGTTTTTTTTATAGATAGAGTAATTCAAAATGAAGGTTTATATGAAAGTATAAAAATATAATACAACCATGATATTGCACCCGTGCAAAAGCGGGGTACGTCACTAGTAATTTATAAAATGTTCAGTCTAGTTAAGTACCTGAAATACGGGTTTATACGATTAAAGGTTTACTAGGAAACTATATATGTGTTATGGAGTAAAGCCATGGGTGTCAATGAGCGGAGAAACCGCTCACCATTAGGAGATTCGATTGCTTGTTCCATCTCAGATAAAAAGAAAGTACTAAAAGCTTAGATTAAATCAAAATAGCGGTATTAATCCAAGACTAAAAGTGATTAGACCTCCCCTACCAAGTATTTAAGTAGAAACAAAAGTGCAACCGCTGTCTTTCCTTCATCGTATTAAACGTTTCTCTAAAAGATTTGAAGTGTTCCTTTGAGCTAGTTTCTTTGGTACAATTGGCAAATGAAGCTTGATAGAAGAGAAAATGTTCGGTAGTTTTTGAGTAAATATTTACTTTAGGCCAGTAAAGTTTCAAAATAAACAGCAACATTGCAAATTTGCAGTATTGTCACAATATAACGAGAGGAGAGTTATACAGGGATATTTAATAACAAAAATTGTATAGGTCATCATCATTTCAGCCAATAGACGTCCACTGCTGGACTTAGGCCTCCCCCAATGTTCTCCACACAGATCGGTCCTGTGCCGCCCGCATCCAATGTATTCCCGCGATCTTCACCAGATCGACGGTCCACCTTGTAGGAGGCCACGGCTGCGACTTCCTGTACGTGGCCTCCAATCGAGGACCTTTCCGCCCCAACGGCCGTCTGTTATTGGTAAATATTATAAATTATTTAAGATATGAAGAATTCTCCCGTTTAGTCTAAAACATAGATATCTATTAGCAAAAATAATCATGTCAGTCAGGAGATCCTATCGGGTCGGGGGACCTGACAGGGTGTGTGGTTCTCCCTCTGGGAGGTAACCCCAGAGGTTTACCCACTAAAAACCCTCCGACACCCGCCGCTGTTGATATAAGAAGACGAGGCCAACGGTGACTTCATCTATCCGTTTGACCTCGCCTGCGGCCAACAGTCCACCCATGTATAACGGAAAGACCGCCTCATCGTCATCATCGTCAGCTAGATATCTTGTAGGTTCGCCGGTGACCTTCCAGGCAAAGCATTTCCCTGACGAGGCCCCCTTCTGCCTCGCCCCCGGCGGAGTCGGAGAGAGAGCGGATCTCGCTCCCTCTCTCGCTTAGCGGCTTCCTTCTGCAACCTCACCTCCTTCGCAAAAAGATAGCCCAACCTCGGTCAACCATAGTCATTGTACCCGGTCAATGTCTGCGGGCAAATTTGAGATACCTAAAGTAAATAACTACTTTGGTAACAGAACATTAAAGTAAACGGTTACCATACCTATTGAATATTTAGGAACAAGATAAAAATATAAAAACATTTTTTTTTGCTAATTTATATGTAAGTCTTTTTATTTTTTTAGTTAGTACTCGTGATCATGCATACAAACTATGCAAATAGTTTTGCGAGACCACTGTACTTTTAATGTATACTTTTTGTCTAATAAATGAATAATATAAATAATTTCAATACCTTTATTGCTGTTCGTTGACTTTTATATCACATGAAATGAGTTTCTTTTTTATTTTATCTAGGTGGCAGACGATCAGACCGATCACCTAACGGTAAGCGCTTTCAGACGAACATATTGGTCCTTCGGCACCCTCACTTACTAGGAGAAACATAGTGCAGGCGCTGCTTCACTGGAGCCACAGCCTCACCGAAAACTGAGGATCACTCTGGTCCTGTCTGCCCATTCGTAGCTCACGCTCCGGCATGGTCAAAATTAATTTACCAACCTTTAAGAAAAGAGAGTACCTATTCTTTTTGAAAAGGCCGGCAGCGCACAGACTCGTCTGGTGTTGCTTCACAATGCTTCATAATCGCTTATCAGGTGATCTGTCTGCTCATCTGCCCCCTATCTCATAAAAAAAAACATCTAAGACGAATGCAATGCTTTAAGGTGGCGGGTAGGGCACACTAGCGATGCCAATCGATTTATATTTTTAGCTACTAAACCTGACATATTTAAAAAAAAACGGTGTTACAACCTCTTGGCAAACACTTATACTAATTATTGAATAACCATGCAAAAATGTTGGGTCCAACGCGTACGCGAAAAATTGATTCACGCCAGAAGGTGAGAATAAATTTTTCGCGTACAAAAACGGACCCAACATATGTGCATGGTTATTTAATAAATGGTATAAGTGTTTGCCAAAATTGTTTGAAATAGATCCGGTTTAGTAGCTAACAATTAAAAACGAATGGTGTCGCTAGTTAGGGCTACCCGTCCGCCTTAAGCTGTTTAGTGCAGTATCAGGTCAATGTATAGATGTTGTAAAATTTATTATTTACTAATATCCCACCCACACTTCGTTTCGGAACATTATTTCCACTTTATACCAATAGATGACTCTGGGTGTCGATTACACCGCGCAAAGCAGTTTCGTGTTTTCGGAATTACCTATAAGCAGTTGCCACTATTTGTAGGTTCTACCTCTTTATAAATAGTATAAATTTAACAGTCCAATGCAATCGACACTGCACTCTTAAATGTTAAAAGCTCACACTATAAAGTAGAGACAGCATCGCTACGCTATCTCGGAGTGGAGCTAATATCGGGCGGAGAGCTCGGCAGCTCTGAGTGTTCGCAATCTCTCGCGGCACTCAATGTCCACTATCCTATACTCTACTCTCGATCGCCTTTATCCAGTCATTGGCACCGTTTTTGTACCAGAGTATAAGAGATAGTTGGTGCGTCATCTCTCTCTTGAGTCAACCTCATGTTTGAGGATCGTGGTCAGCATCATGTCTGCATCTGGAGCGGATGATCTGCCTCCACCGGTTTCTGTCTAGCGCATCTCTGACGACTGCGCAGAATTTGGAGGACGACGAGTCTTTTAACTGATCGGTCCACCTTGTTGGTGAACGACCGCGCGATCTTCTGCCTTCGGTGTTCCCTACCACAATCAGTTGTTCTAGGTTTCTTCCTCGCATGAGTATGATATGTTCACAAAACAATAATGGTAGGAAAAGTGGAACGAAGAAGGTGAAAATTAAATTGAAAATTTAGAAAACCCCCGACGGCGGCCATCTTGGATTTGAAATTTGTAACAGTAAATGTATTCTGCTACTCAAGCCTATATATATTGTGGGAGTTGTGTTAAAACATACAATCCATATATTTGTGACGGCGGCCATCTTGGATCTAATTTTATCCAACATAGCTAAGAACACTCCCCCTTATTCATCTTTCAAACTAAAAAAACCAAATCAAAATCGGTTCATTTGTTCGGGAGCTACGATGTCATACACACACACACACACACACACACACACACAGATACGTCAAACTTATAACACCCCGTCGTTTTTGCGTCGGGGGTTAAAATTGAAAGCAAATAAAAAATACATAAAATGTCATGTCTTACATGGAATTGAAAGAGTATCAGATGTATTCACTAAACAAAATAAACTGTGCTGCCAGCAGTGTCAGCATAATCTAAAATATAAATTAAATAAATAAATAAATTCTTACAAAATGTTACACATTGACTTGATTCGATACTAAGTGTCTTAAGCACTTTAACAATGGGAGAGCCACGCTTCGGAATTCATGGGCTGGTTCAACCGGAGTAATACCACGTCCTAACAGAAAACCAGCGTGAAGCAGTGCATGCGCTGTGTTTCGCTGCGTGAGTGAGAGTACCGGAGGCCCAATCACGGGGAAGGGGGGTTAAAAGGTAAGCAGCACACTTGATACACCACTGGTGTTGCAGGTGTCCATGGGCGGCGGTAATCGCATACCATCAGGTGATCCGTCGGCTCGTCTGCTACCTATATCATGAAAAAAAAACTTGTGTTGGGAGTACCAGACAATCGAGCAATCACAAATAAAATTAAATAATAGATTTCACCCAGATACTGGACAGACACAAGTATTCATCACACGAACGTGTGTCCAGGATGGGGATCGAACCAAACTTTTATAAAGGGAAAAAAAATAATAAAAAAAGAAAATGAAAAAACAGAAAATGAAAAATATTTATTGCCAATATAACATGACACAGAATAACACGAATCTGACCCCCACACTAGGCAATGGCCGTCCTGTGGAGGTTGAATTTCCAGAAAGAAAATGTGTTCGACTAACAAATCCAACAAAAGTTACTAAATAAAACTTAAATTTGGAGTGTATTATTATGTATGTCACATACATGGTGTTTGTGTGAATGATTCAATCATATTTTTTATTATTACAATCGGAGACAGCGACCGCGTAGAGTGGGTCCGATAACCGCCGTTTCTGCCCCACTACACACAGCCGGGCCTCAGTTGCAAGGAATTTAATTGTTTTCTCTGCACCAGATGCGAGGAAATAAGCAGCGGCCTCACTGTCAGCGGTTGATCATTATACTTTTTTTTTTTAATAATTCAAAACATCACATACATTGATCTGACTCCGAGATAGGTAGCTCAAGCACCTGTGTTACGGATATCAGAATCAACTGTGGGATTAAGAAAGAAAGAAAGAAAATACATTTATTGACCATCACAATACACAGGAAACAAACATATACAGTTGCTACACGGTTTAAAACAACAAATTTTACACAGATACTACGGTTTAGTAGCTAATAATTAAAATAAATTGGCGTCGCTAGTGTGCCCTACCCGTCACCTTAATAAGTCGACCTGTGAACCAGCTTTATACAGAATAAATATTTTAACTATTTTCTATAGGATTAGAGCATTAGCCTGGTAAGCCAAAAGTCGTGTGTTCGGTTCCCACCCGGAGACTGTACTTAAGGATTTCATCGGCTGGTTCCTGGTACCAATCATCATCATCATCATTTCAGCCAATAGACGTCCACTACTGGACGTATGCCTCCCCCAATGTTCTCCACATAGATCGGTCCTGTGCCTCCCGCATCCAATGGATTCCCGCGATCTTCACCAGATCATCGGTCCACCTTGTAGGAGGCCTGCCACGGCTGCGACTTCCTGTACGTAGCCTCCACTCGAGGACCTTTCCGCCCCAACGGCCGTCTGTTCTCCTCGCTATGTGCCCTGCCCATTGCCACTTGAGGTATGCAATCCTTTGGGCTACGTCTGTGACCTTAGTTCTCCTGCGGATCTCATCATTTCTAATACGATCACGCAAGGAGACCAATCGATCATGGTAAATAACACACTTAAAACTTGGGTTTACTCCTGCTGCAATCTTTTCGTGTGGTATTCGGTCGACAAAACAATTTTGATTGCATTCGATTTTTTGTTAAAACAGAATTCCCAGAGGAAATAATATGAAAAGTGTAGAGGATTAATTAATTAAATGCATATACGATTTGCTGAAAGGTGTGGTCATAGAATTAGCGATTAAAGATCAAACACGGTTATTTTACATTATTCTATTATCGGTTAATATTCACGGTTATTTTTCTATCAAATGTCCTTTGCCCGAAGGGTTGTCTGGTAGAAATCGCCTCCAGCGATAAGACCGCCGAAATTGTATTGTAGTTTCAGTAATGCCTAGTTTTATTAAGTTGTGTTTTTTTTTGTTCAATAATATACCTATCTATCTATTATTGACGGCTACGACTTAGGAATCTTCAAGAGAAAAAAGAACCTTTATTAAAGGTCAATCAATCTCTTTCTATTCTTTTTCTCTTCCTCTCCTTTGTCAATTCTAAGGGCCGAAACTCGCCGTAAGGGCTAGTCTGAAAACCAGCGCTTGGGCATTTAGCCGAGCAAATGCTGAGATTAGTACCTTTTGTCAATAATTGTACTACAGCCATACTTAGTTTATAGTTTTCGTTTATAATATTTTGTAGCCTTAGATTTATTGTTAGTTGGTTTTTCTATCTTTTTTATTGACATTATAGATCTTTTTACTTTTACTTTTACTTTAGGTCGGCAACACATCAGTGATCTTTCTGATTTTGCAGATGTTAATGGGCGGCGATGGTTACATACCACCAAGTGAACCGCTTTTTTTATGAGAAAGGGAGGCAAAGGAGCAAGCAAGTCACCTGATGGAAAGTGATCACGGGGTGGCCGTGATCACAGCCACATGGACATCAGCCACAGCAAAAGGAGTGGAGATGCGTTACCGGCCTTTTAGCAAGGTATAGGCTCATTTCTTGAGGATCTTAATGTCGTACCGGTTCAGAAATACCGCTGCAGGAAGTTGATCCCACAATGAGGAGGTTCCGCTTGCGCCTTTTACAACTCTAACATTTTTTTTTATAGAAAGGCCAATCAGGATGACCTCACTCCGCCTTATGGTAAGCGGCCGTGAAATCCAAATATGAGGTTGACAGGCACAAAAGAACTAACAAAGTACCCATTGTCTGCCATCCTCACCCTGATGGCCTGCTGAGATGCCGTTTCACGCCCCGCCTAAAAGACCCCGGATTGTACGAAGGAGGAAACACATGAGCTGGGAGGGCATTCCGTGCCTTGATGGCTCGGGGCAGGAAATATTTTCTTTTCGCTAATTTGAACTTTGATGCCAGTTTTGATCGTAGGCACTCCACGTTTTGGCTTTAGTAGACCGGCTGGAGAATCCACTGCCTCACGGAAATCCGGCGTGAAGCAACGCTTGCGCTGTGTTTCGTCAAGTGAGTGAGGGTCCGGTATGAGGTAGTTTGAACCGTTGGAGGGCCATGCTTCGGCATTAACTGGCTGGCTCGACTGGAGTGATACCACGGCCTCAAAGAAAACCGGCGTGCCGCAGCGCTGTGTTGTGTTTCGTTGCGTGGTACAGGGGTCCCAATCCGGGGGATAGGGGGGTTTACTTGTGACTCCACAGTATCTCGAAAAATAGACGAAATATCCCCTACTGATTGGGCAAGTGGACAACTGGCCCAGATTACAAAATGTCTTCGGACCAATATACCAATTTTTAAAAAGAGGACAACTTTTTCAACCAGTGGCCAGAGGCCAGTTTTTCAACAGGCGAGTTGTCACCTTACATGGGCGGCGGCAATCGCTTACCATCAGGTGACCCTTCTGCTCGTCTTCTTATCGCATAAAAAAGATTTCATCCAAAATCCCACCGGGTAGGACCTCTCCGCTTTCCTGACTTACTCGTCGAAACGCAGTCGCCAGTTTTCTGGGAGATCACTCCGTTCTAGCCAGCCGGCCCCATTTATGCTGAAGTGTGGCTCTTCTACAATTGAACAGTTTACTAAGAAAACATTAACATCCTTTTTGCCCTGTATTTCTATTAAAGAAGATTATACAGAACACCGAAGTGTCTATAAGTAATTTGTAAGCACACGCATCGGACACAAAGCCGTCTGCCGGAGAAGTTTCCAACTCATTTTGTTTCGTGGAATTTTTCCTTGCTCCCAACTTGAAGATGTCTTTTGACACAGTAGAAATACTCGCAGTCTCACGGTAGTTTTTTTTTTCGCCCATGGACACCTGCAACACCATTGGAGTCACAAGTGCGCTGCCAACCTTTTCCCCTTCCCCCCCCTTGGGCCTCCGGTAACCTCACTCACACGGCGAAACACAGCGCAGGCGCTGCTTCACGCCGGTCTTCTGTGAGGCAGTGGTATCACTCCGGCCGAGCCGGCCCATTCATGCCTAAGCGTAGCTCTCCCACATTTAAAAAAGTTCGTGGATCATTTTGACCATGGAAGAGCCACGCTTCGGCATGAATGGGCTGACACAACCGAAGTGATACCACGGCCTCACAGAAAACCGGCATGAAGCAGCATTGTGCTGCGTGTGTGAGGGTACCGGAGGCCCAATCCGGGGGAATACGGGTTTTTAAGGTTGGCAGCGCACTTTTGCCTCCACTGTTATAGCGGGTGTATATGGGTGGCGGAAAGCGCTTACCATCAGGTGATTCGTGTGCTTGTCTGCCACCTACCTATTACATAACATAAAAACAAAACATTTTCATAGAGATGCCATTACCGTGTGTGGTTTTCCTCCGAAATTAACGTCAGAATTATAAAATATACGTGAGTCTGTCTAGAATGATCCTCGTTGGCTTAAGCGGTGGTAGTTCAAAAGTTATAAAGAAATTTACCCACTATAAAAGCTCGTCATAAATGGCTCCTTTTTTTGGTGGCCCAAAAAAATCCATCACAGCCGTCTGTGACAAGATGACGAGCCAAGATGTCACCATAATATAAAAACATATATGACTCTCACTCGATTGGAACGCAATAAATACTTTGACGTGCTTTGAGTCAATGATCAATTTGACGCCGTCCTGTGGGTCTTCCGAGATATCGCTGGAAGGACGAAGTCGACAAGGACCTCATTGTATGTGACTAGCACAGTATGTACCGAATACAATGGCAAACTTTGATGTCAGAGGCCTAGACCCAATTTTGGTTCCCTGAGCTAGTACAGTACAGTAAGTAAGGATTTTCTTAATAAGTCGACCCACGGTTATTTGCTACTCTGTGGTTCTACGCAACATGGCCAGAGTTTAGTCTTCTTACTCGAAAATCGAGTTAGATAAGTTATTGTTGTAATATTAAAGCTTTGTAGAGCCCAAATGTTAATTTTATTGAATTTTGGAGAGTATGCTTTAAGAAGTTTCTTTGTTACAGCATATTCCATAAGTGTGTCTGAATTTAATAGCTTCATTTTTATGTAGGTATGTAGTTTTCCATTGTGTATGGTTTGATTGTTTTTATGTGGCTTCCCACAGACATCATTTCGCCCTATTTTGTATACCATTATCAATAAGGTATATTCGTTTTTGAGTTACAAGTCACACATCACAATCACCATGGTATTAACTCAAAGCATGTATTTATGAGATTTTAAACCATATTAAACGTAACATCTTAGAACATAGATAGATAGATACTCTTTATTGCACAACATACAAAACTTAATAGCTAGGTATACAGAGATACAATGTACAATTTAGGCGGTATTATCGCTTGAAGGTTATTATTCTAAGCGTAACATCATATAATAACATTTTTGTTTTACTTGTACACTACTTTCTTTACACGTACCTATATAAATTATATGATTGAGTTTTGCTAAAAAATTTTTTATAGTATTTAAAGGACGTGATTAAAAAATGCATGATTGATCAAATGACCAATTTTCCAGTAGGTATTTTCGGGTGGTTTCTAAAAGCAACACCAGATGACGCTACTCTCACTACCATTAAAAGTTTTTTTTTTTGATAGATAGGAAATCCTTACTTCCTTACTTCCTTACTTATATTATAAAGGCGAAAGTTTGTTTGGATGGATGTATGGATGGATGTTTGTTCCTCTTTCACGCAAAAACTACTAAACGGATTTTAATGAAACTTTACAGTAATGTAGCTTATAGATCAGAATAACACATAGGCTATAATTTATAAAGATATTGTGTGAACGCAGACGAAGTCGCGGGCAAAAGCTAGTATTTGATAAACCAACCATCATCATGACATTTACGGTCCTGCCATATTTAAATTTATTTTACTCATAAGAAAATAGAGATAAAAAGTAAACAAGTAAAATACATATTTTACTTGTTTATGAAAAGTTTCGTTTTGAATCACTCATGTAAAATGTACATAGCACTAAAATACATATTAACTGCGAAGTATTAAGATAGTTAATGTAAAAAACCTAAAACAATTTTCCCATAAATTAGGATCCACATGAAATATCATACCACACCTAACATTTACAGGGACTGATTGCGCCATCTAGCGAATCACTGGGAAATTTATAAATACCTACTGGAAAACTGCTCATTGAGTAGGAAGGTCAATAAAACATTCACAACAAACCAAGTTTCTTATTATGACGTTATAGCGCCATCTAGTAAAAGTTCAACGAAGAACCTTGCTTGTAACCGCTATCTACAGTGTTGAACATACACAGCAACACGTTAGCAAAGCTTAGTTAGTTCAGTTACTCACAGTTAACACATTCAAACATGTACAGATAGATGGCGCTAAACGATTGAAACCAGGCAAATTCTATACTCTGATTTTCAATTACATGCATGTTGATGTCGATTATCCCTTTGGGAATAGAAACTTATTCAAAGATTTCCCATACATGTTGACTTCTTTTGACAGATGAAAATGTAAAGAAAATTTAGATTTGCATCTGTCAGTTTTGTCCACATAATGAACAATCACCACCTTATTATATATCGCGATCTAATGTTATTACCGTATTTCAATCGTTAAAAATAATTGGGCTTGGGGGTTAAGATGACGTGTAGGGCACACTAGCGACGCCAATCGATTTTAATTTTTAGCTACTAAACCGGATCTATTTTAAACAATTTCTGTATCACAACCTCTTAGCGAACACTTATACTATTTATTAAATGACCGTGCACCAATGTTGGGTCCGTTTTTGTACGCGAAAAATTGATTCTCGCCAAAAGCGGCCACTTTTGGCGGTAATCCAAAATTCGAGTGCAAATGCAGACCAAACAGTTAACTATTAGTATTAAATAAATAGGTATAGGTGTTTGCCGAGAGTTCGTAACGCCGAAATTGCTTAAAATAGATCCGGTTTAGTAGCTAAAATTTAAATCGATTGTCGTCGCTAGTGTGCCCTACCCGTCACCTTAAGTTATCACGGCTTTGTGGTTTGGCGCCTTTTTTGAGGTCAGACCAGCTCTGGTGTCCCATCAGATAATGGTAGAATAAAAAGTGCACCAGTATTTACAACCTGTGCGGATAAAGAATGGGATCAGAAATGGCGGCGCATCTATTCACTTCTCGCTCGCACACTGTTGGATAACATCAAAAATAACTTAAACTCGTCCCATGCTAATCTGTACTTAATTGCATAGTAATAGAGTCCCTCTTGTTGACTTGTTAATAAGGTTCATTATACGAATATTTCGAGGTTGAATCCTGAGGGATGACTCGGTCAGTTCAGTCGTATGACTCTATGAGTCCAGTCGTATCCATACTCATATCTTGTCGTTTGTAGACTCTGCTCATTATGTAAACATTCGTACTCTCCTATAAACGATTAATAAACATATCGTTTAGTAACAGTAAATAAGTGTATTATTGACTCCCATAAACCCAATACACACTGTGGGGTGCGAGTATAGACGCAAACAGTGTGCGAGCGAGAAGTGAATAGATGCGCCGCCATTTCTGATCCCATTCTTTATCCGCACAGGTTGTATGTACATAATGTTATCGTGCGTGCACTGGTTCTTGAGATTGTATTTTTTTTAATAGTAATGCAACATACCAAGACCATAGTCATTACGGTCTGTCAATCACAGTGACATATTTATACACCTATTAAGGTTGTTGTTCTTGTGCTCTTCGAAGAAATCGTGAACTATCGTATTGGCTCCAACAATGGTGTTTCTCGGAACCTTTGCTTTCGGCCCAGTCGTTTGATGCTTGGGAAACTGCCCGGGACAATGACTTCTTCGAAGAAAACATTACGCCAAATTAGCATTTATTCTCTGAACAAGAAAGCTCAATCGTGTACACAATAGCTTATCATGTTAGATTTTTGAGACGTGGTTACTTGAATTTGAATTTGCTGCTTCAAATAAACTCTCCCACTGTAGGGCAAAGGCCTACATCATAGAAATTATATTATCGCTACTATGATGGGATTAGGCTTAATCACCCCAAATGCGGATTGACTGCTTCTAATGCAAATGCTAATTTATAAGCCGAAAGACATACTATAGTGCACAAATGTGTGCGCAATCATAAGTACACTCTAATTATTTCCTTACCATTCTATTTCTGAGGGACACCAATCCGACACGATCGAAGAGAGATTAGGTGCAGAACTAACCGCTTAAGGGCATACTAGCGACGCCAATTGATTTAAACTGTTAGCAACTAAACCGGACATCTTATTAACAATTTTGAAAATTCAGCCTCTCGAAAGGCACTTATACTATTTATTTAATACTTATACTTAACTTTTTGGATTACCGCCTAAAACGGCCACTTATGGAGTTTATCCAAATTCCGAAATCAGAAAAAATTGGTCAATTATTAAATAAACAGTATAAATGTTTGCTTAGAGATTGGAGCTTGGAAATTGTTTAAAATAGATCCGGTTTAGTAGCTAACAATTTAAATTGATTGGCGTCGCTAGTTAGGTTAGCCTTAATAAACTTTCCTAGGCACAGTAGTATAAATCCGCCTAATTCGACACTTCGGCAGTCCGAAGGAGAACATTTGTGCATGGTTATTTAATAAATAGTATAAACAAGTGTTTGCCGAGAGGTTGTAACCCCTAAATTGTTTAAAATAGATCCGGTTTAGTAGCCAAAAATTAAAATCGATTGACGTCGCTAGTGTGCCCTACCCGTCACCTTAAGAAAATCCTTACTTACTGTACTGTCTAGTACAGTCCGAAGGAGAACATTTGTGCATGGTTATTTAATAAATAGTATAAACAAGTGTTTGCCGAGAGGTTGTAACCCCTAAATTGTTTAAAATAGATCCGGTTTAATAGCCAAATTTAAAATCGATTGGCGTCGCTAATGTGCCCTACCCGTCACCTTAAGAGGTCCTCAGTGTCAGTACACTGAGAATCTCTTAACTCAAAAACTCAGATACGAATTTTGGCCCATCCCGGGGCTAGAGCCTGGTAAACGCAGCTAATCAATTCGCCAGGGTAGAACCAACCAAAATAAACCTTGAAAGCTTCAACATTTTCACAGAACATTAGTCTCAGTTTTGATAGACAGGCGAATCACACCAATTCTTTTGTCCATTTCGGAATATCATTCAATGGACTTACAATAAAACCGTTCCGTTACGATCGAAAATATTTCTGTCACATCTAGACTGAAGAGAAACAGCGCATGTGATAGAGACGGGACCAAGACTCTGTTTCGTTGTAGTCTCTCAAATTCCCATGCGATAGAGATCGGTGTGTAATGAGCTGCTTCACCTTGTGTTGTTAGGCAAATACTGGTTAAATTTAACTTTAATTGACTTGAAAATTGATATAATTTTAGACAGATGGCTTTTGACTTATGGTCAAGGGTCTTGGACTAACGATTATCTACCCATCTCGTTATGAAGGAGAACAGTCAGCAATAAAAAAGCCCTCCTTAAATAAATAAATAAAGCGTTTATCCTCACCATAGTTACACAAACGTTTCTATACCTAAACGTATCTATGTAAACAACATTCTTATGGTACAAAAAAAATACAATGTAGATAGTTTACAAAAGTTAATAAACTATACGCTATCGGCACAGTGAAATTGTTATTCTTATAATTGTAACAGTGGAGCTATATGTTCCATTGCACATTTTGTAATGTAACATATAGTTTTGTGTCACGATGTCACTTTCTCGCTGGAAAGAGATGAGTCTGCTTCTGACTTTTCCTACTCTTTTTTTTGTGTTTCCTATTTAAAATTGATTATATTGTAAGCATGTCGTGGTAGCCTTTAATTAAGACAGCATCTTGGAATGTATATGTAAGTTTTTCCTTCTACCGTGTAATGATGTATGTTTTGTTGGCTATCCTTAAATAAATAAATAAATAAGTTGAAGTACACAGTAAAGAAAACTATGGTGGGCTTATACCTGAACTAGGAAACTCCTGTATCTAAACCTAAAAAGGGTCAAAAAACGATTATTAATTAAGTATTCTTTATATATAACAAAGACAAAAAGCTTAATATGTTTATGCGTTAAATATTAAGTAGATATAGTAACTAACATTAAAGGACATTATAATTACGGGAACGAAATATTACACCTCTAAATCATATCTACGTAAAATTCATATTATACTTCCATAGGTATACCTATATATGTACACCCGAGTAAGTTTAAACCATAGATGATGATTTGATTTATTAATTATTATAAAAAAAATTAGTAGTATATATTATACTAAAGATAAATTAATGGATATATTCTTTCCAGTCGTACACTCCTGCCGGAGTGATCGTGATTATGGATTGTCTGTATGTTGGGCAGCGGCTTTAGCAAGACTTCGCCATCTTTCTCTGTTTGTGGCACTGCGTGCACATTCAGTCACACTTTGTAGTAGACTTGATACTGTCCGTCCACCTTGTAGGTGATCTGCCTCAAGAGCGTTGACCTTCCACTCTTCCCTGTACCATTAAACGGTGCAAGGAGCTGTCGTTTCGGATGATTTGTCTAAACATGGTGAGTATTCGCACGTGCACAATGGATAAATAGATATTCTTTATTGCACAACAACAGACAGTACAAAAAAATGGTCCAAATATTCATTACAGGACGGTTTCTCCAGGGTCCCCACTCTAGTGGGTCCGATCCCCATGGAACCCACGACCTATAGCGTATGAGGCAGTCACGCACCAATGGGCAATACGCATAACAGGTGTATGCACTTTTTCGTTTGAAAAAGTGTATCACTGTCGGCGGTTGTCACTGACAACGCACGGAGCAATCTCGCCGGTTGCCACGCACAACGGGACAGCGAGATTGGAACCGCGCCGATACGTTTACCACACCCTGTACTATGTGTTCTCGAATGATACTCCTTTACCGTGGATGAGCCACGCTTCGGGCTCGTTCGACCGTAGTGATACCGCAGGATACGGAAAACCGGCGTGAAGCCGCGTGTTCTGTGTTTCGCTGTGTCTCACTTACCTAGTACTGGAGGCTTTATCCGAGGGAAAGGGGGATTTAAAGGTTGGCAGTGCACTCCGAGATCGAATCCGAAACGAGGTGATCCGGCAGAGAACCAAAGTCATCGACATTGCTCACCGGATTAGCAAGCTTAAGTGGCAGTGGGCTGGCCATATTACAACCGACAACCGATGGGGTAAACGAGTTCTAGAATGGAGACCGCGTCTTGGCAAACGTAATGTAGGGCGCTGTCTGGCTAGGTGGGGGGACGATCTGCGCAGGATGGCTGGCAAGAGCTGGATGCGAGAAGCCATTGATCGATTACAGTGGCGAACAATTGGAGAGGCCTACGTCCAGCAGTGGACTGCGATAGGCTGATGATGATGATGATGAGTGCACTTGTGTCAATGGGTAGCGACAAGCTTTGTGTTTGTGTTGTATGCATTGCAAGTGATTCATCTGCTCGTTTGTTATATATCACATAAAAAATACAACCGAAGACCGGCGAAATTGTACACAAAATTTCTGTAATGTCTAGTACTTAAGTTGTGTATTTTGTGCAATAAGGTATATATCTATATATCTATCTTACGCCAAAGGTCGTGGGTTCATCGCACGAATGTTTGTGCGATAAACACTTGTATTTGTTCAGTGTCTGGGTGTAATATATGTATTTAAGTATATATTTGTGTTCCTTTGTTGTCTGATATCTGTAACACAAGTGCTTACGCTACTTAGTACGAAATCAGGTCAATGTATGAGATGTTGTGAGATTATTATCTATCTATCTACAGGCGTTGGCAACGCGGGGCCTGTAGCATTTGCTATGCTTGCTCAGTGGCAAATCCAGTACTCCGAGGAAGAGCTTCGGCATGAATGGGTTGCCTCGACCGTAGTGATACTACGGCCTTACAGGAAACCGCCGTGAGCGCTGTATCTCAGGTTTTATCCGGGGGAAAGACGGGTTTAAAGGTTGGCAGTGCACTTGTGACTAAACTAGTGTCCCTATACATTCTGTACTAATGTTCATGCATAGCGACTATCGCTTATCATCAGGTGATACGTCTGCTCGTTTGCCACCATGATTCAGTTGATCTGGTTCCTTTGCAGGGTTGGGAAGATAAGACGGCTGTCGCTTCATTGTAATTACCAAACTCCCCAAATCAAGAATCATGGCATCAGTGTACTCTGGGCTCAAGAGTGACAGCTTTGGACGCAACTGGGAACACGGTATCTGCCTATAACTGTCCCACTGCAGAGCAAAGGCTCCATCATAGAAATCGACTTATCGCTACAATGACGGGATTAAGCTTAATCACCACGCTTGCCAAATGTGCATTGCTGATCACAAAACCGGGGTATGTTCGAAAAATTCGAAACATACCCGGGAATCGAACCCAGGACCCCGAGATCATGGTCCGGTACTTAAACCACTAGGCCAAGAGGGCGTTGGCCTTCGAGCATAGTAATGGATAATAAATTATCATAATCAAAAGGTGGCCGTGTGGCCCCCGGCAGAGTAGAATAAGCCACCCTCACTCTTACCGAGGTGTCGTAAAAGGCGACTAAGGTAAAGCTGCTGGCATGATCATCAGCACCCAGAGAAGGAAAACTCTGCATTTTTTATCAAAACCCTCGCCAACCCGTCTGCCAAGCGTGGTGAGTATGGCAATTACCCTCATGTGATGGAGAGAGGCCCGTGCCCCAGCAGTGGGGACTTAAATGAGCTGACGATGAATCAAAAAGTGGCCATATAACTCTCAAAAATTAAAATATCTTACTGAAGTGCACTCCGGAAATATTACATAGTACCTATAATTTTTGACGACCCGTTTGGAACAGTGATAGTGAACTTGGCCTTTGGTCCAAGGGTTGCGGGTTGGATCCCCGCACAGTACAAACATTTGTGTGCATGAACATGTCTGTTTGTATTGGTCTGGGTGTTTTTTATGTATTATAAGTATATATTTACAAAAGAAAATGTATTATATGCATATATTTGTAACCCCACTGTTGATTCTGATATCCGTAACACAGGTGCTTGAACTGCCTATCACGGAGTCAGATCAATGTACGTGATGTTGTGAAATATTTATTATTTATTTATTTATAATTATCTTAACCTGAGAAGAGTCAAGTGAAAAAAGAGTGAGAGCAAAGAGTACGTCCACAGTAGCAATCGATGGCGAGTAATCAATGGAGACGCGCGGACGTATTCTGAGACCGGACTAGTTAACTTATCGTAGCTGAGATGCGCGTGCGCCGGGCAGAGGAAAAGACATCAACGCGTCAATGTAATGCGGGCACTGTATGCGAGTTTCTTTTTTATATGGATTTTCAGTTACCTTATATTTGTAAAATAAACAGTTTTCACCAAATTAGCGGGCCCTTAAAGTTTTAATGCCCATTTATTTTCATGATGAAGTTATAGCCAGAGAGATGACATTCATTTAAATATGCCTACAGCATTTTTTTCCTACAGCTTTTTTAACTGATACAGTATGAAAATGTATTGAACATTAGGGTAAAAATGATTTTATGTGCCTCCCCTACATATTCCACATAATATTTCTCTCATCAGCGTCACTATGAAAGATGGATTCCTTTTTCCGCAGAAATAAAAAAAAAAAAACTTTTTCTCTCTTATAGAACTCTCTTATGGGCTATTATACGTGATGTATCAGCGTCACTATGTTACTGTTTCAGCATTACCTAATAATAAGGTCCAAACTGAAAACCAGCGCGGCAGCGGCTCCAAACCGCTGCAGCACATGCTGAGCTTGAACCTTGATGACCACTTCGCTTTGTTCCTTTTTTTTCTTCTTTGGTCACTAGTTTATGTATTAAATTATTTTATATGTGATGTTTGACTATTTCTTTCCTATGTATTACTGTGAAATATCTATGTAATGTTATGTGATCAAAAAATGTTTACTTACCTTAGTGTTAAACTGTCTAAGTTACTTACTGAATTAATAGCTCTAGCAATCTCGTTTGCTGCCGCTCCTTCGGCTTATAATACGTCACTCGCAAGTTTTCTCCGCGTCCAGGGAACCGACTGAAGAGACTTGAAGAAGTTTGAGTACTTATGCATGTGGTATTTTTCATGAAGCACCATGATCCTATATTGAGTGCTTCTTCTAACCTTTGCACTCACCACGTAAGATTTTTCTCACCTATCTTCACCTACTATGTTACTATTCTAGTTTTGGCATAACTGCTGACTGCTTCGGCAGCGTAATGGTCAATGGGTCGTACTATAAAGCGACAGCTGTGCAACAGGTCCCGAGTTCCATCCCCGGGTCTGGCCAAAAATTTGTACATATGTTTTCGGGGAGAAAGTCTTAGTGTCAGCCCGGTGTCTGAAAGTTGTCTTGTACCCCCGTGCCTCGATAAGCACGATAAGTCCTGCGGCCAATCCCTCTCCCGTCGTGTCACCCATCGGAATATGAGAATTTGGGAATAGAGAATTTACTTGTGTTTGCGAGCACCATATTTCGTATCCTGCGTACGTGGCTGATCGTTGAGATCGGCTGCCTTAGCTGTAATCGGTTGGAGAATATTATTATTTTAGCATTGCCTAAAAGCTTCTAGCTATATCGTTTCGATGTCGCTCCTCCGTCCCATAATACGTCATTCTCGCAAGAACTCACCGCGGCCAAGTTCAAGCGGCAGTCCCGCGCGAGCGCAGGGCGAGTGCGCGCGCCGCGAGTGCTGTGCGTGGCCATATTGTTTGTTGCGTGTTGTGTTGTGCTGTGTTTGTGTTTGTCGGTGTTAGACTATAAAGGTGAGTCGGCAGTTTTGTGAGAAGTTTGTGTGATTTAGTAAATAGACGGTGCTTATTTACTTAACGGCTGTGCAATCTGTTTAGGTCAAGATTATGATAAAAAGGAGTTTTCCTTGAGGATAAAAAACATTTTCTTGAAATTTAATTTCAACCACCTGAACCAATAGGGAGCTTATTTAACTGCTGTGCAAATTATTTCAGGTCAAGATAATGATGATAACAAGGATTTTTCCTTAAGGACAGAAAACATTTTTTCATTCAATTTAGTTTCATACAACTGAACCAACTAAGCATTTTGTATTGGGATTTTTTTTATGAGATTTGACTATATTGGGGAAAATGTTTGTTTACAGCAAGGCAGAAAGTGTGGTCTTTACACTAATTGATTAAAAAACGCACTAATTAACTAACGTTAATTGGAGTTGCAAACATAGGCTGCGGTAATCGCTTACAATCAGGCGAGCCGCACGCTTGTTTGCCACTGACGTAATATAAAAATAATCTTTGATTTGTAGGCTTCGGCTTTACCCCAACGAACAGAATAACTATTACCTAAGAAGTCCGCAAGGGGTTTCTATATTCACACATAAATCAGTTTCTGCCAAGTTTGGCCTGCTTCCCCTTTTTTATTTTAAGAATAAAATTTGGCAGTTCCTATTTCTGCCGCACCATGAAGAAATCGTAATCTTTGCCGGCATATATATTTCCTCCTTCCTACAACATCATCATCATCATCAGCCCATTTAAGTCCCCACTGCTGGGGCACGGGCCTCCCTCAATCACATGAGGGGTAATTGCCATACTCACCACGCTTGGCAGACGGGTTGGCGAGGGTTTTGAACTAAATGCAGAGTTTTCCTTCTCTGGGTGCTGATGATCATGCCAGCAGCTTTACCTTAGTCGCCTTTTACGACACCTCGGTAAGAGTGAGGGTGGCCTATTCTACTCTGCCGGGGACCACACGGCCTACAACATGGATTCCTTCAAACGAATCGTGAAGAAGTATTATTCTTCATACCTATGAAAAGAGCATGCTATGTAGTTACTCGGGGAACTTTCTACCAGGTACCTCAGTTCTGTGGAACGGTTTGGCTGCAGAGTATTTCCCGACGCCTTTGACCGAGGGACCTTCAAGAGAAGAGGGTACTATTGTTTAAAAAGGCCGGTAACATATTAGCAATCTCTCTGACTTCTACTGATTTTCATGGGCGGCGTTGATTACTTTCCATCAGGTGACCCGCTTGCTCGTTTACCAACTCTAGCATAAAAAAGTACATTATTTTATAATAATAATAATTCTCACAACATCTCATACATTGACCTGATTCCGTACTAAGTAGCGTAAGCACTTGTGTTACAGATATCAGACAACAGAGGAACACAAATATATACTTAAATACATATATTACACCCAGCCACTGAACAAACACAAATGTTCATCGCACGAATGTTTATCCAGGGTGGGGATCGAACCAACGACCTTTGGCGTAAGAGGCAGGGTCACTACCAATTGCGCCATCCGGTCAGTCCGTCAGAGTTATTCTAACTGATACCAGCATGAACATAATAATTTATGTTATTGATAAACATAGCTATGGTTAGTAATTTATTCAAAGCTAGCGGTAAATATACACACATGCCTTTACCAATTAACTTCGCAGTGTACTCTGAATCAATTTTGTTTTATGACTTTAGGAAATTAGTACTTCGACTTAATACAGAACTACATAGATCAATAAAAGATATCTTAAACTTTTATTTCTGTTTGCGAATAGTTATAGATGGTTTTCAATATATTTAATTAGCTTTTTCCTCACAAGTATTAAATCATGAGATGTTTTTCTGCAAGTAAATATAGCTTTTGTATTATAAAAAAAAGTAAAGAAGTAAAGTATTATATGTATATATTTGTAATCCCACTGTTGATTCTGATATCCGTAACACAGGTGCTTGAGCTACCTAACTCGGAGTCAGATCAATGTATGTGATGTTGTGAAATATTTATTTATTATTATTATTTATTTTGTTACTCAGGAATAGCACTTTGTTTTCGTGAAAGATGTTTGTTAGTTTCTTAATAAAAAAAATCAAAATAACCGGATCTTTCTTCTTTATTTAAAAAATAATAATGCTAAAGTACTTTATTTGCGTAGGCTTATATACGGCTCTTACAAATCTTCATACATGAAAAATATAAATTATAACTATATATATTATACATGTAATTAAACATATATCTCGATACAAAAAATATACTAAGAAATGAATAAATATAATGTGTTTCTACCACCGGAACCGGAAAGTTGATTCTGACGAGAAGATCCGGCAAGAATCTCGCCAGTTACTCTTTTTGATCGCCAAAAATTTTGTAAGTACAGTATCATGGGTGTAGGCGAACAGATTATCATTTCCACAAATTCTTGTCATTTAAGTAATGACTAACTGTATTTGGCCATTAAATAATTTTAACATATGTTTAAATTTAGGCATTGGTAAATCAACAAGCTTTTGTGGTAACTTTTTAAATGTTTTAATACTCATACCTACAAATACAGGAAATAATATATTTCATAAGTTCAAACAACATCTCAAACATTATTTATACAATTGTATGGCGTGTTATATACATATTATATAAGTTATATCATAATTCATTTCTTTTATAACTATTGTCTACAAGTTTACATCCAGTCCACACGGTCAATCGACAGATTCAGGTGTCATATTATAGAGGTACCCAGGGTCGCCTCTGTAGGATATCTCATACATTGACCTGATACCTGATGCCAAGTAGTTTCAGCACACTTGTGTTTGATTAGAGAAACTACGAAAATAACACTGATACAGATTTTACACCGAGACACTTTACAAACACTACACGAATGTTTATTCTGGTTGGAATCATTGGCACAAACGAAAAAATAATAAAATATTTTGTTCCGTTGTAGGGACACGATCAAACCTCAATAGTTATGACTATCAGTTCTGTGACAGGCGGTAGTCTCCAAACATCAGCTAAAAAATTCAAGTCTGGTAAATGTTTGAAGCGATTGCTGCTTGACAGGGGCTATAGTTTTACCACCACAAAGTCGACCGTCCCATGGTTCCTGAATGGTCGGATTGGATTGGTCAAGCGCATATCGCGCCTTTGCGACCCTTGGACCATGGGTAGGTCGACTTTTAGGCGGTAGAGCTATAGTGGCTTCAGCTAATGAAATACCCGGCATGAGACATATTACTTATGAAGACAGGAAAAATTTCCAATTGACATTCACTTTCTTAAAATGAAAATGTATGGAAAATGTGATAATCATTATAATTATGGCCGCTGCGGGCTGTAATGGATCGTGTTTTCACTAACATCCGATCTTCATTATCGTGAGAAGCAACAAGTTAGTCCTAAGGCCTTTTTGCTAGGCACTATATCACTTTAGACTAGAATCCATGGCGAATTGTATAAAAATATATTAAGTAACAAATATTTATGTCAACATTTTTAGCTTTGCTCTCACGGTTTAACCAAAGAACCGGATATTCTCAAGCTCTTAAGATTCAGTTTATAGAATTGCAATTTGCATCGTGCAATAACCTCGTTTGGTGGAGGGAGAAATTAAGTTAAGTTAGAAAAAGCATCCTTCAATTCAGGTACTGCTGGTTCGAAAAATATATGAGAGTAGAATCCAGTAAAAATATTGTTCAGTACCCATTTAATCACAGTTAATTTCGTACATTTGTTTATTTTAATCTTTATTGCATAAATTTATAAAAAAAATACATGCAATTTTAAGCACACCAATAATATTAGGATGCAAATGCAAAAAATATCATTACCTCAAATACTTTTTTTAATGCATCTTATTTTTAAAAGGACTTGAAACTTATTAAAACTAATATATTTGTAGATATCTTTGATTGAGTTATTATACTTGTCTAATAATTTAGTATACTTAATATATGAGGAAAGACACATAAATTTATATAACAAGATGACATGCCTAAAAAGTAATTTACTCTGTCACATTAATATTAAAATTGTAGTATTTTCGTTTCTATTGAGACGTTAAGCTTTATTTATAGCCTTCGTCAAATGATAGTGAATCGATTAATGTTAAATTCGCAAACTTGCCAAGATTTTATAGTTCGAGTTGAAGTAAACTTTCATTTAATTTTCGCGAGTCATGATTTTACAAGCTACTTTGTGTTTGTGGTTAAGAGAAATGGACGTGCGAATTGTGAAGGTCATGAGTTCGAATCTTATAGTAGTGTCGCCAGAAATTTTGATCTTGTTCCTGAGGTCTTGTGTTTTTAAAGTCTAAAAGCAAGGGTATCTGTAACAAAGCCAATTAAAAAGCTAACTTTACAATATGCTAGTATTAATAAGGCTGAACTCAGCCATATATGTATAATATGTACATAAAAATATCGTACTAGAGATTTCTTGATGTCAGGAATATTATGCTCAAGTATTAAGATGCTACGGGCGGTGTCTAGTTAAAAAAATATATTTTATAAACCATTGAACAAAATGGCTCTAGACCAAAATACAAGATTTTTTTTATGTGATAGGTGGCAGTCGAGCGGACGGATCGCCTGATGGTAAGCGATTGCCGCCGCCCATAGACACCCGCAGCACCAGTAGAATCACAAGTGCACTGTCAACCTTTAAAATCCAATTTCCCCCGGATTGGACCTCCCAAAGTTTTCCAAGTTTCGGCATATTTACTAAGATTTTAAACGATAGGTGTAAAGATGATTTTCACAAAGACGTGAGAAATGATCTTACTTCTCATAATACTGATATGGGGACAAGAAAGTCTGTAACTGGCGAAATGCTTTCACATCGACGATACGGCTCTGGTTAATAGGAAGTTTTAAATAGCTTTTAATTGAACGAAGCACATATTTGTTTTGGATAGGTAATTTTGAATGTTTCTGAGGTATCCTAAAAGAATAAAGGCAGTGTTCCACGAAAAACGAGGTAAAATCTGACATTGAACTGACGACCGTTAAAGCGATTTCTAAATTCTTCTTCTTTGAGTGCCTCTTCAGTTCTAAGGTTGGCCGTCAGCTTTCCAAAATCCTCTCTATTCATTGCGAGACGAAACAGCCGTTCCTCAGATGCGATTCCTGTCCACTCCCTTATATTACGCAGCTACGATTTTTTCCTTCTTCCAACGCGTCGCCTTTTCCTTCTATTTTACCCATCATGATGAGTTGAAGCAACCTGTACCTCTCATGCCTAAGAACTTGACCTAGGGATTCGATTTTACGCTTTTTAATGGCATTCATAAAGTTAAGATTTCTTAATAGAAACACATAAATAGACGCCGCAACCCCGTAATATATATGGTCGCTAAACTACTCAATACTTGGTGCCCCGGTTGATGAACCAACTATACCGCCTTCTTTAAAATCT
This sequence comes from Marasmia exigua, assembly GCA_019059595.1. Lineage (NCBI taxonomy): Eukaryota > Metazoa > Arthropoda > Insecta > Lepidoptera > Crambidae > Marasmia > Marasmia exigua. The sequence goes on along the minus strand of CM032469.1, from coordinate 5,302,680 downwards.
GATATAAATTGTAAGACTTTAAAAGCAAAATTAAAATTATAAATTAGGAGAACGTTTACCTGGTTTCCACTTCTTTGCTAATGTACAAATGGAACATAAATTAGTAGTGTTTTCCATGTGATTTTTGTTTGTGTAGGTACTCGTAGACTATTATTTTTGTATTTAATGCGAGCCATCGGCTGAACCTACCATTGTAGACAAACCTCAGCGATTTATACAATGATTTTTGGCAAAAGTAAAGACTTTGTGAGCTGAGCCGCTGAGGTATATGCGATATAAATTTAAAAAAAAACCTTGCAGTCCCAACTACTGTATGTTTCTCAAGAAACTTTCTGCATCGTATGACAAAACTATGAAATGAATTAACGCCTGCGGTATTTCCAGACCTATGCGGTCTTTTTTTTATTGCGAATAATAGGCAGACGAGCATGCGGCCCATCTGATGGTAAATGGTAACCGCCGCTCATAGACATCAACAATGCCGGAGCACAGTCATGCCGCTGCCTACCGTGAAAGAAGAACTCTTTTCGAACCTCGTTTAAAAAAGGACATGTCGTAGCGAACAGGGAACACCGCGGCTGGAAGCTCATTCCAGAGTTTGCACGAGCGTCTGTACCAAAAGAGCGTATTCCTATTTAAAAAACCGGTGGCCACTTGTGGCTCCTCTGGTGATGCAAAAGTCTAAGGGTGACGATAATCGCTAACCATCAAGTTACCCGTCTGCTAGTTTGCCTCCTATGTCTTATAAAAATTTTTTTTTTTTTGCTAGAGGCGACAAGCGAGCAAGCGAGTCATCTGATGGAAAGTTATCAACGCCGCCCATGAACGTCCGCGAAATCAGAGAGATCACTAATGTGTTCCCGGCCTTTTTAAAAGTGTTAAAAGAGTTAGCTCTTCTTTTGAAGGTCTCTAAGTCGTGGTCGTGGTGCCCGTATGGGTAATAGGTTCGTCCTACAGCCCACGACGCCTTCCCATTTAAGGGCGATGAGGGAAAACCGCTGGGGTTTAGTCGGTATGCCTCTGGCCGGCTTCTCGTTAGGAGAAGTCCCCGCCAAAGGAGAGCCCGACATAACCCTCCTGCTCCCCAGCAGGAGGGTATGCATAAGGCGCCGCCACTAGGCGGCGACGTCGGCCATTGCACTACGGGCCGGCGGCATTCCCCAGCGAGAAGAAAAAAAAGGTCTCTAAGTCGTAGCCATAAGCTTAGCTTATCGCTAAACGTAGTGCAAGACATCCTCTGGCCAGGTGAAGTGACTTTTTGCCCAAGATGACAGACATTAAGATTAGAAGCCAAAATAAAGGATAGGTATTTGTGAACATTTGAAGAAGTTTCTGTCCTGCACTGGACTGCGACCGACTCACAGAAAACCAGTGTGAAACATCACTGTGCTGTGTTTCCCTGCATGAGTGAGGGTACCAGAGGCCCAATCTGGGTGAAAGGAGGGTCTAAAGGTTGGCAGCGCATTTGTGACTCCACTGGTGTCGCGAGTGTCCATGGCGGCGGCAATCGCTTACCATCAGGCGATCCGTTTGCTCGTCTGCCAGTTATCCCATTAAAAAAGACTGTTAATGTTGATCAAACATAGTATTTACATACTCTTCATGTGATGGGGAATTCTCATATTATTGCTTTTATGTTCATCATCAGCCCATTTAAGTCCCCACTGCTGGGGCACGGGCCTCCCTCAATCACATGAGGGGTAATTGCCATACTCACCACGCTTGGCAGACGGGTTGGCGAGGGTTTTGATATAAATGCAGAGTTTTCCTTCTCTGGGTCCTGATGATCATGCCAGCAGCTTTATCTTAGTCGCCTTTTACGACACCTTGGTAAGAATGAGGGTGGCCTATTCTACTCTGCTGAGGACCACACGGCAACTCGCAATCGCTTTTATGTTATTTCATCAAAAACTCAATTAACTCTCTTCCACCAACACATTACTGCATCGAAGTGTAACGTTACATGTAACCTTACGCAACTGTGAAGAGATTAGTAATGTTTTATTCATGAATAGCGGTTTTCCTTCGACTTCCGAATTCACTGACGGATTGCTCGACCGCGACGATTATTTTATAACATATCAGAGTAAACCATCTAAGATTTGCATAGTATGCCGTTTTCGTCACTGATAAATGTTTAGATAGTGAGGCATATGTATTTGTTTTGCTTAATCGTGATGTAGTACTCGTAGGAACTACTTAAGAAATCATCATCCTCCTGCCCTTTTCCCAGGCTATCTGGGTTCGGCGCAGAATGTTTTCCTTTTCCATACGTCCCTGTCATTCGTCATCGAATCATCCACCTCTTTTTCCATCATGTCATTCTTCACACAATCCATCCATCTCTTTTTCGGCCGTCCTCTGTTCCTCCACCCACTTATATACTTAAACTACTTAAGAAATGTTGGAGAATAATGTTCATTTTTAAGCATAATAGGAAATGCGTGGAAGTCTATGCAAGAAAAACGATGATCGACGATGCGCCTCGACCGGAGTGATACCACGGCCTCACAGAAAACCGGCGTGAAGTAACACTGTGCTGTGTTTCGCTGCGTGAGTGAGGGTACCGGAGGCCCAATCCGGGGGAAAGGGGCGTTTAAAGTTTGACAGCGCACTTGTGACTCCTATGATGTCGCGGATGTCTATGGGCAGCGGCAATCGCTTACCATCAGGTGTTTTTTTTTATGTGATAGATGGCAGAAGCCACCAAAAAAAAAAATACAAAATCTCTATTGACCTAATTCTGTACTAAATAACGCTACAGATATCCGAAAATATATCAACAGAATTAATTAAATAATACAATTTTTATTGGAAGGTCTTCTTTTGCATATTTTAACCTACTCGTATTTAAAAGATAGATGATACTCTATTTTGTACAAAAAAGTAACTCATTGCTGTTGTCACAATAATATTGTGAATACCATATCGGCGGTTTTATCGCTAATATGTTCACTAATGATTTTTTTAATTTTGAAAAAGTTTCTAAGAGTAAGTAAGTGTCTTAAAAGCACATTGTAGATAGCAATCCCGAGTGACATTGTAATGTAACTGTTATAACTTAACTGTGACAATCACTTGATAAATAGGTTAATATACGCGCCAAAAACCAACTGTCATACCTTAAACGCGAAAGAAGCCACGGTTAACAGTTAGCCAAGGTATAATTCACTGACCCACTGTTTACGATCTTCGAGACGTAAAAAGGAGGCAGTTTAAGTATCGAAAAGCAGCTAATAATTGTATAATAAAATTTAAAAGCCGCTTAAATTTCCGGACGAATCCTCTGGTCGGACCGGTTGAGGGGCGGCGGTTTTTGTGAAATTGATACGTTTTTAAGTATCTTAAGAGTACTTGAAGGGTGCTTGATACCACTAGCACCGCTTTATATTATTAACTAGATGTCATCTCTTTGTTTCGAGGCAATAGTGCCACTTTACACCAATAGATGTCGCTAGGTGTCGATTATATCGCACAAGCGTTTCGTGTTTTCGGATTAGATATAAGCGTTGCCGCTGTCGGTAAGATTTACCTGGGCAGTCGTCCTTTGCCCACTTGCGCGAGATTGCGCCGTACCACCGACGCCCCCCCGACAGACCGTATCCGCGGGACCTAGTCCCGGCGGATACATAGACGGACATCGACACCAAGCCCCCCCGCTGGCTCGAGACCGCTCACCGGACGTTCCATCCCTCACGGGTTGGGATTATGCCGGTGGGGCCCGGACTCGTCAGCGGGGCGAAGCCCACCACCGGATTTGACTACCCGGACCCGACACCCAGGCCTAAAACTAGGCCGCACCAACGCCCCGCGCATCTCAATGCGCGGCGAACGACCCTACTGATATGGGTAACTATCCCAGTCCAGTTTCTCCCGACCCCTTGCGGGGCCGTGAGCATACCTCCGTAAGATTTACCTATTTATGCCATGTATAGATTGTGATGAATATTGAAAGGAAAAATATTTTTGTAAAGTAACGAGGTTTTCTAACACGGTAGGCAGTGGCATGTTTGTTGCTGTCCATGAGTGGCGGTTACCATAAACCATCCGATGAGTATGCTGGTCTGCCTTTTTTTAATGTCATAGGTGGCAGACGAACAGACGGATCACCTGATGGTAAGCGATTGCCGCCGCCCATGGACAACCGCGACACAGGTGGAGTCACAAGTACGCTGCCAACCTTTAAACCCTCCCTTCCCCCGGATTGGGCCTCCCGTACCCTCACTCACGCAGCGAAACAGCACAGTGCTGCTTCAAGCCGGTTTTCTCTGAGGCCTTGGTATCAATCCGGTCGAGCCAGCCCATTCATGCCGATCTCAATTCAAAAGTCTTAATTTTAACTAAAATCACGATTACAAATATAACATACCTACACAAAATATTGATCTTAAAAATATGACATTGAGTACAATTCAAAGATTTTATTTTATTTCTAAAAATTAAACGATGGCTCTAGTGGACCAAACAAGCGCTCTTAAGTAGCTGGGTATTTTAAGTTTTGGCGCGCATGAGAAACGGGCCGCCCTATATTTAAGAAGTCGTTATGAATTGTTATTTATTTTTGGTTTCGGAATTTGCACAATTTTGTTGTGTGATTATAAGTAAACATTTTTAATGATGTGTTTTGAAATGACGTTTCGTGTCTTTCCTCGAATGACTTTAAAACGTTACTTTACGTTGGCATCTGACCATATCAGGTCTGCTGGTAATGTAAAGGGAGTTAAAATAGTTAAGGGAAAAAGATGGACCCACACAAAACCGATTTTGAAGAATATTTTTGACTAATCATTATGCCCTCCGGCCACATTGGCAACTAAGATTCACGAAATTGCCGAAGAATAACTAACTTTCTTGCTAAATTTAGCAGGTACTTCCCATAAATATGCTTAAAAAAAAACTGTATTGTAACTTCTTTTTTCTTCACGCCGTGATAAAATCATTAAAAAAAATCGACGAAAAACCAAATCAATATAAATTTGATTCGATTTCGCTAGGAGCTATTTTCATGGAGAACTTCTAACCTAAGCGATCTTTTATACCTCCCATATCTTTTTTTCATCAATATCACTACATCTTTCGGGTTAATTTTTATTTTATTCTCCTTTGCTTTCACTGCAGTCGCTCTTTGGTGTTATTTGAGTCGCTGTTTGGTGTGTTATGAATGTGTGTTTAGTGTCTTTCCTCATCAGTCAACATCACCAAAATAGACACGTATTTTTTTGTTTTCCAACTGAATCTACTCAAACTTATTGCATTCATAATACCTTTGCACAAATCACCAATATTCTTGCGCAATTGCTAAAAAATGTCATGGGAAAATTTGCTTTTGAAATAAATGGCATCCGCCGACTGTTTGTACACTGATTGAACAAAACAGCCATCAAGGCTCTCACTTTAATTGATTGTGTGGTCTTTTGTTTTGAGGCTCACAGTTATGTCATTAATGAGATTTGTGTGGTTAGTCGTATGTAATTGCTGGGTTTTAATTAAGTAAAAAAATGAGCGGTGGAAACGCCGTAACGTCAACACAGTTAAAATGTGATTACTGTTGCAAGTAAACTTGTTGAACTCCGCCCTTAAGTAATGCATGATCGTGTGCATATTTCTTCCGTCCTGCTAGGGAGCTTTAGAGCGCCTTGGAATGCTGGATGCCTGGTGTCTCCAGGTTGGCTGCATCTGCTGCTGTCCACTTGTACCCTGTGCTCGCAACTGAGGATAACACGTAGATGTTTATGATGATGACAAAATCTTGAACTATAGTTATAAAGAAAATACCTAGTTTTGGAATCACAAGTTTTTTTTTAATACCGTATTACAAAACGCGATCTTGAGTTATTACCGTACAAAAGTCCATTCCATCTCGTTCGTCTCGTTTTTAATTCCGGAACATTGTTACATCGCTCTTTGTGATAAGGGGGACAAATTTCAAAATACATATCAACTGTGCGTTTGTCTAAAATTTACAAACAACAACAAAACGATAGAAGCTACTCGAATTTGCTAAATAAAAATAGATCTAAAGTCAACCAGTAAAGTGTTAGTAATTGTTTGGAAATGAGCTAAGAATAACTCGACGTGCAATTCTACATTGTTTGTCGTCTTCGAGTGCGATTCCAGTTATTTCTTCTGAGAATCAAGACCACTGCTTCCAATAATGTATTGTACAGTTATCAAACTTGACATAAGGTTTGTCCTTATTTTGTAAGCTTTAAGGTTTAATTTAGCAATGTGTTGTTGAATTTCCAAGTGATAGATTGTGAAGTAAGTAGGTGAAGAAATTGCAAGGAATGCTAAAAACTCTTGCATAACGGGAAAAAGCTCACAACTGCCTTGAAAGATTTGAAGGGGTGTTGGTTTTAATGGCGACAATTTATTTAAGTACTAAAGATGTGGAAAAATGTCATTTATTTTTATTTTCATTTAATTTTAAAGTGATAACTTATCATTTGTCACATCAATCCGATATTTTTCATGATATCCTGACTAAATATACAGTGATGTTGTTTGTAAATATAAATTACCTACCTCACTGGTTTTGTCCTCAACTTGGGTTTCCAGAAATTTTTCGTAGTCTTTTCTATAGCAAGGTGAAATATATTTTTAAGCTAGATGCGACAAACGAGCAAGCAAGTTACCTGATGGAAAGTCACAAATGCCGCCCCTGAACATAAATGAAATCAGAGAGACCGTTAATGTATTGCCGGCCTTTTTAAAGAGTACGCTCTTCTCTTGAATATTCGTAGCCGTCGTGAAATACTTCTGCAACCAAACCGTAATATATCAAAGTTAATCATACCAGGACCCCATTTCTCGTGGTCGTGACATTTATTTTCATACGACATATATCACTAAAACATTGTTTTTTTGTATAGTTTTCAGGTGCCATGTTTTCAAAATATCACGAGCAAGAGAATTGGGCTCCACATATCACACAAGTCATCACAATGACTTGTGTTCATAGATCAAGGTACATGCCTTTTATGTAATAAAAGTTTCGTATAATTTCTAACTTAATATAAATAAATATTCCAAAGTATTACGTCATAGCCATCATAATAATCCACGCATGTCAAATAGCAAGTTTCTCTAATACATGCGCTCATGAAATGTGACGCATACGCATATGGTAAGTGTATGATGATGTATGTATGTATTCAGACGAATGAACTTGGTTGAGGAAACTGTTCATGATAAAAAGGCAAGTGCAAATAAGAATGCATTAAAGATGTGCGAAGTAAAACTGTATCCTTATTCGAGTAGTTGTGTCATTGAATGTACCCTAGGTTCCGGTGTGCAATAAAATGTAAGCACCTCGATTCTTATACCGTTCTAACAAGGTTCAAATTTGAATGAAGTTGTATACCTATCAATGCACATGACTACACCTCAGTATAACACCAATAGTTTATTAAGGTGACGGGTAGGGCACACTAGCGACGCCAATCGATTTAAATTTTTCGGCGAAAAATTTATTCACGCCAAAAGGATTTTCGCGTACAAAAACGGACCCAACATTTGTACATGGTTATTTAATAAATAGTATGTATAAGTGTTTGCCGAGATGTTGTAACCCCGAAATTGTTTAAAATAGATCCGGTTTAGTAAACGGAGTGAACTGTCACAGGGATAAGTTGTCATGGTTACTGAATCGATATCTTGAGGTTATTATTTTAGTACTCATTTTAAACTAGGGGTCCGGGTGGTTTAACTTAAGTATTAAAGATGATATACTAAATAACGTTAAACTTCGTTTTTTAATAATGATTATTCTATTTCTTTAGTTTTTCCCAGTATTAATCCCACTACTTATTTTAAGCCACGTTTTGGAATAAGAGGGACGAAGTTTAAGCGAGTAATTTACGAGGCAATATTATTTCATTTACTGTCCATATTTTTTGAATTAGGTACTGTATTTTAATTGACTTGTCAGGGAAAGGAATGAAGGGGTAATAAAATTTTACGTCTTCGAAACAAATTAAAAGCGATTCCACTGAATATCTTGTTGTGGTAATTCTTGTATCATTAACGGCATACTGGTCGCCCGCTTCTTTCTCTCCTGTACACTTGCATCATCACGCACTTCTTCATATAATCTAAACAAATAGCACTCCCCATATAATCTAATCAAATGAAAGAGAGAAATGACAGAATCGCCTCTATTACAAAAAACGCTCCGATAACCGATTTTAAGACCTAAACTAGCAAGTTCATGATTATTAATGGAAGTTAGGTCTTAAATTTTTATTACAAATCCTCGACTACCATAGACCATTAGTACGCAGGATAGTGTTAAAACTGATTCGAATCATTCACATTCGGTTCAGTGACATTTATTTTCACATAATGTTACCTTATTTCATATTACCTTATTTTGTTGTCTAAAGTTAGTAACACATTTAAGAATGTTTTTTAAGCAAACCACTAATTAAAATATTAACCAAAGGAAGGTTTCCTCTTGTAATATGCATAGGAATTGCTTATATTTTTTGGGATTAAATCCAAACAATAAATGAACGACGTTCTCACCAAATAACTTTAGGTAAAAACGGACGAGCCCATCTCAGTGAACTGTCACAGAGATAAGTTGTCATGGTTACTGAATCGATATTTTGAGGTTATTATTTTAGTACTCATTTTAAACTAGGGGTTCGGGTGGTTTAACTTAGGTATTAAAGATGATATACTAAATAACGTTAAACTTCGTTTTTTAATAATAATTATTCTATTTCTTCAGTTTTTCCCAGTATTAATCCCACTACTTATTTTAAACCACGTTTTGGAATAAGAGGGACGAAGTTTAAGCGAGTAATTGACGAGGCAATATTATTTCATTTACTGTCCATATTTTTTGAATTAGGTACTGTATTTTAATTGACTTGTCAGGGAAAGGAATGAAGGGGTAATAAAATTTTACGTCTTCGAAACAAATTAAAAGCGATTCCACTGAATATCTTGTTGTGGTAATTCTTGTATCATTAACGGCATACTGGTCGCCCGCTTCTTTCTCTCCTGTACACTGCTCATCACGCACTCTTCACGAGATATTCGCTTTGTTTTAACCGTCCACCGTTTCAACCGTACCCAGTCTAGGTTAAATTTAGATATTATTCTATAACTAGATTAAGATTAAATTATAAGTAACGCCGTGTGGTCCCCGGCAGAGTAGAATAGGCCACCCTCACTCTTACCGAGGTGTCGTAAAAGGCGACTAAGGTAAAGCTGCTGGCATGATCATCAGCACCCAGAGAAGGAAAACTCTGCATTTATATCAAAACCCTCGCCAACCCGTCTGCCAAGCGTGGTGAGTATGGCAATTACCCCTCATGTGATTGAGGGAGGCCCGTGCCCCAGCAGTGGGGACTTAAATGGGCTGACGATGACGATGATAAGTAATGTATGAATATCTGTATTTTTGGTGCCAAATAAACATTTTTCTATTCTACTCTATTCTATAACTTGATTTTTTATATAAAATCGTTTTGAGAAGAACAAAATCCTATTAGGTTTTTTATTGTCTCTTCTAACCTTGACAGGGTTTTTATAATATTAATCTAATTTTGCAATGGAAGCGATATGTAATCATTCTCTATTGTAAAAACATAGTTTATTAAAACGAAACATATTTCTGTGAGGCCGTGATATCTCTCCGGGCGAAACGCCCCTTTATGCCGAAGCGTGGCTCTCCCATGGTTTAAAATCGACTATGATATACTATATATCATGAAGGATATATGTACCTATACTTGTTGGTAACTTTCATAAAATATCACATACTGTTACTACTTTAGTCTAATGATACATTTTTTTTATTTTTTCCATTATTTACCTGTATAACACTTCTACTGAAAACCTGAAATTATACAACACAATACTTAAGTATATGCAAGTTATTTATAGTTCTGGTTTAAAAAGAGGATGTGGGACCGTTCCATCTTGATACTGCCGTATCCTTAAATCAAGAAAGTTGTTAGTGTAAAAGAAAGTAAAAAATACTTGAATATTTGTCGTCGACAAAAAACAGGTTGAACTAGAGCAAAAGTATAGGTACCTATAAGTAAATCGTTTTGGATATAATATCTTTTAAATGTCATTGCCTCAAACACTTTCAACTACACAACAATTATAATTAAGGTGACGGGTAGGGCACACTAGCGACGCCAATCGATTTTAATTTTTAGCAACTAAACCGGACCTATTTTAAACAATTTCGGGACTACAACCGTTCGGCAAACACTTATACTATTTATTCAATAACCATGCACAAATTTTGGGTCCGTTTTTGTACGCGAAAAATTGAAGCGGCCACTTTTGGCGGTAATCCTAAATTCGAGTGCAAAAGCAGTTAACTATAAGATAATAACGAAAACGACTGAACTTTAACTGAAAGTTTTTTTATTGTATAGCTGGTAAAACTAAACATATATACACATATAGGGTATAATTTATTTTGAAAACATCCCTTAGTGGCAAACCGAAATCCACGCGAGCGTAGCTACGGGCGTCCACTAGTAATAAATTAAGTAAAATATAGTGACAGAACATCCCAACGCAACTACAGAAGCATTCAAAAGAGTCCATTACTCCATTCTTTGCCTACGATCTCGTTACTATCCCATTGTTATCGAGATAGCATACCATTAAATATAAATTAGCCATGGCCGTAGCCAAATAATAACTAGATGGACAGACAGACAGTTTTGTAACCGGTCAAACCATGATTCGTGTATTTTAAGGCGACGGGTAGCCCTAACTAGCGACACCAATCGATTTAAATTATTAGCTACTAAACCGGATCTCATCATCATCATCATCGTCAGCCCATTTAAGTCCCCACTGCTGGGGCACGGGCCTCCCTCAATCACATGAGGGGTAATTGCCATACTTACCACGCTTGGCAGACGGGTTGGCGAGGGTTTTGATATAAATGCAGAGTTTTCCTTCTCTGGGTGCTGATGATCATGCCAGCACCTTTACCTTAGTCGCCTTTTACGACACCTCGGTAAGAGTGAGGGTCTATTCTACTCTGCCGGGGACCACACGGCTAAAACCGGATCTATTTTAAACAATTTCGGAGCGGGAGTCTTTAAGCAAATATTTGAACTATTTATTTAATAATTGTGGACTACTTTTTATCTGATATTGTACTCGAAATTTGGATTAGCGCCATAAGTGGCCGTTTTCGGCGAGGCTTTTTGTGTTCCGAGAGTCTGCAGGTACGAAATTGTTAAAAGATATCCAGTTTAGTTGCTAACAATTTTAATCATTGGAGTCGCTAGTGTGCCCTACCCATTACCTTAACTATTTAGATTTTTAAATGTTCTATCCCATCATTGTAGCAATTTATCTGATAATATTACAAACGAGGCGAAAGATTTAGCCAGTAAGAGAGCTACGCTTTGGCATAAATGGGTCGGCTCGACCGGAGTGATACCAAGGCCTCACAGAAAACCGGCGTGAAGCAGTACTGTGCTGTGTTTCGCTGCGTGTGTTAGAGTACTGGATGCCCAATCTGGGGGAAAGGAGGATTTAAAGGTTGGTAGCGCACTTGTGATTCCACTCTGGTGTCGCGAGTGTCCATGGGCGGCAATCGCGATCCGTCTGCTCGTCTGCCACCTATCACAAAAAAAAACACAAACAGTACATATGTACATTATTTAATCTTCCATGCGTTGAAAAAGAAATCCTGAATCGTGTGCCTGAAGCAACGTTCTTTTCTACTCTGCCGGGGACCACACGGCCACGGAATATGCCACCTTCACTCTTACCGAGGTGTCGTAAAAGGCGACTAAGGTAAAGCTGCTGGCATGATCATCAGCACCCAGAGAAGGAAAACTCTGCATTTATATCTAAACCCTCGCCAACCCGTCTGCCAAGCGTGGTGAGTATGGCAATTACCCCTCATGTGATTGAGGGAGGCCCGTGCCCCAGCAGTGGGGACTTAAATGGGCTGGCGATGACGATGACGATGAACCTTTTTTTACTATTACGATGGTTCGGTGACACATTTAGACCTGTTTCATACTAAAAATCTGTAATAAAAGCAGTTGTAAGCGATTGCCGCCGCCTATAAGACACCCGCGACACCATTAGAGTCGCAAGTGCGCTGCCAACCTTTAAACTCGCTTTACCCCAGATGGGGCCTCTGGTACCCTCACTCACGCAGCGAAACATAATATAGTGCTGCTTCACGCCGATTTTCTGTGAGCCGTGGTATCACTCCGGTCGAGCCGCTCCATTCCTGCCAAAGCGTGGCTCCCCCACGGTTATAATCTAGACTGATTAGATCTGGAAGAATAAGATCATTCTTAAATTACTTCAATTTATCTTCCACCCTTTTTCATCTTTTCTCGTCTTTCTCTGGTAAATAATAACTATACTCGCTCATAAAAGTGAGGTAAACCTATTATAAGCAAATGAGCAAACAAGATGGCCGCAGTAAGGAGCTTCTGCATCGATATAATCAGGTATAATCTTAAACTACTTTATTTCATTGCCTTCTAATTGCTATGACTGATCTAGTAAAAGCAATAGCAGTGAGATAACTCTGTCCCAGTGCTCTTTATGTTGGACCTTCTGATTTGCCTAAAGACAGGATTTGAGAAGTTAAGTGGTAAAACAGTGAAAAAACAAATAGCATAGATATACATGTGATGTTGTGAAATATTTATTATTATTATTATTGTACATATGTATTAAAGTGGTTGTAAAACCATGAACTAAAGATGGACTCGTGATCCGACTATTTCACCTTCCGATGGTTGATAATATTGAAATCGCCAATTCGTACTAGAAAATTGTTAAAGAAATTGCTTGGTTTTAAGAGCAAAATTTTAACTTGTTATTTATAAAAACTTTACTGTTCGACCGTCAGTAAGCGACGCTTCAGCAAGAATGGATACCATGGCCTCACTTAAAACTGGCGTGGAGCAGCGTCTGCTATTTATTTCGCTGAGTGAGGTGGGAGTTGGCAACGCACTTATGTTTGTTTTGGGGGTGTCCATGGGAGGCAGCAATTGCTTACCATCAGACTATTCGTCTGCTCGTTTGCCACCTGTGACATTACAAAACACCATACCCTCACGTGAAGAGTGATTGGTCCTCAAATCTATTACCTACGCTAGTATACTGCAGTTAGAATATAAGGGTTGCTTTTTCCCTTCGTATAGGAAAAATAATTCAACCTTTTTTCGTTAGAATGAGCTTGTAAAAAGCAGATTTAGCTTTAAAAAGCAATCAAGCAGATGGTTCGGCGTTGTTTCGGTAGATGTCACTATGTTTTTTTACATCGCAGTAGTATAGTAAGTGTAGTAAAGTGTTTTCGAAATATTGACCTCAAGCCATCCGCCCTAACAATTTTAAAAGAGTACGGAAAATAAACCAGAAGTCCAGAAGGTATCGGAAATTCTTTTATATAGCAAATAAAATGATTTTTGTCATTTTATTTAATCGTCTCCCTGACTGATTCTCGAAGGTGGCCGGGCTACATAGCCGTTGAGTACCTATTGATCGTTTTCCTCCAGATGGCGCTAGCACTGGCTAGCCGACTGATGCTTCTATCTCAGTATATATAAGTTACTATAGAGTAATAGTCATAGGACTACAATGCAAATATTGCAGTTGCTTTACTATTAATATCCTCTGCACTGTGCTGTGTCTTTTTATATCGCTGTACGGGTGGTGAAACAGGAATGGCTGTGTTCATCGTAACTAAACTAAATAAGATGCGTATAAATGAGTTCTAGAAAAAGATAGTGCTTGTTTTTCTCCAGAGACCGCACATATTGGCATTCAATTGAATTACTTCCTTAAATTTATACTATTTATAAAGAACAAATCTTACAGACAGCGGCAACGTTTATAGATAATCCGAAAATACGAAAAACTTGCGCTATGTAATCGACACATGGCGCCATCTATTGGAATAAAGTGGAATTAATGTTCCAAAATGAATTGAGGGCAGGCCACTATATGCTTATAAAAAAATTCGTTATCAACGTAGATACGAACATAAAAATTATACATTTTATTTATGTTCCGAACCTAACTATACAAAGCCTGCTTACACTTTATCTTAAAATAGTTGGGTAAAAAACTAAAGTGCTAATAAAGGGAACTGATAACAAAAAATAAATGAACAGTTTTAATAACACAGAAAAAACGAGTTTTTCTTGAATAGCATATTTTTTTGTACTATAAAATAATTTACAATATTTTGAAGTAGATAAGTATCAAAAGCCACAAAAAGTTATTCTTATCTTTTTTGCTCTACTTTGAATAACAAAGCTATTTCCACCTGAATTATGTAAAATATTCTAACTTTGCGAATATTCCGGTCTCCACAGCCACTTTCAGTATATTGCCCTATCTAAGGTATGCCACAGGCCCTACTCTAGAGATGTACCTACTATGTAGTCTGGGATAAAAACGACAGGCTAACTCGAGTTCACGACACTCAAGTTCTTAACATTTTTTTAGTGTCAAATAATGCGTTGATTACAAACCTTACACAACAAAAAAATGTGAAAAGTATCTACAGTACCAATAAAACATCCTGAGAGTAATGAGTCAATAATTATGATTGAGTTAATCAATATTGATGCATGATGCAGCGTGTGTAACTTAACTAAGAAAATTTAATCTCTAGTTCTTTTCGGTTGCTTGCATGGCACACGAGTTTGCAAACTAACAAAACTGTGAGTTGTTTATCAAGTTTTTCTAGAGATGGAGGAATCACGAAAAATCCTCCAATAGAAAGTACAGAATACTTTTTGACATTAAGTTCGCCTATTGTATAAAATGTTGTCCAGTTTTTTGCTGTTGACTTAGAGGCGGGGCCTTCGATGACTTAACAGTCTGTTTGATCTCTCCTATATTTCCAAAATCCGATTTGCTAATAATACGGCGGGGTCATGCTGCCAGCATTTTGGGGACACTGCCACAGGGTCCTATTTTATATAAAAGTTACTTAATTTTACGTTTTTGAATGCCTCGTTAGCGCAGTGGGTAGTGCATCGCACTTTTAAGCTACGGCTGCGCTTGGGGTCCTGAGTTCGATCCCCGGGTCGGGCCAAAATTTGTACCTGAGTTTTTCTCTAAATAAATTCTTAGTGGCATCCCGAGGTCTGAAAGTTTTCGGTCTTGTATCGCCGTGCCTCGGAAAACAAGTAAAGCCGTTGGCCCAGCGCCCGATCCTTCTCCAGTCGTGTCACACAGGTGTCCCATCGAAATATGAGGACATGGGAATAGAGAGTGTACTAACGCACACACTTGAGCACTATAACATATCCTGCGTAAGTGGCTGAAATCCGTATCTACAAGACAGTAATACGTCTTGATGTACGGCTGTGAAGCTTGGACATCGACCCGCAAAGAAGAGACCAAACTAGCAGACTGGCAGAACGAAAGATCTGGTGGAAGATTCTGGAACCTATGCAGACACCGGATGGCGCCTGGAGGAGGCTAAAGAACAGGGAACTGGAGACCAGGTGGGCGAGCCCAACATCATTGGCGAGACTAAAGCGCATCAACTTCGCTGGCTCGGCCACCTAGAAAGAATGGGAGACGATCGTGCGGTAAAGCGAGCGTATCAGGGACGTCCTAATGGCAAAAGGCCAGTCGACCGTCCGAGATATCGCTGGAAGGATGAGGTCGAAAAAGACGCGGATGACTGGCAGGAGGTGGCGCAGGATCGACCAAGATGGAGGCTCTTATTATCGGAGGCCAAGACTCACTATGGGTCGCTGCGCCAACCTAGTTAGTTAGTTCGTTGAGGATATTATTATTACTTACTTTTAGCTTCACTGACTTGAGTTAGAATTAGTAAGTCATGGCAGGACAACACTACCCATCCGGTCCCCATAAAGGATACAAAAAGACTGGTTAACGGACAAACACACCTGCCTAATAAGCTCTTATAGGTTACCTATATGCTTAGTTTTTTTGCACATTTGCGTGTATGGTGTAACCAGCATGGATGATGTATGAAGTAGTCGGCAAGTAATGGAAGTTATTTTAAATTCGCTTGTGAAGAACATTTACACATACACTTAAGTGTGGGAGAGCCATGCTTTGGTGCGAATGGGCTGACTATACCGAAGTGATACCATACCGCCTCACAAAAAACTGAGATGGAGGGGATGGGTGGTAGAGGCACAGTATATACCGTGATTTTTTTTCGTTTACATTTCGAAAACCTTGTAGTAGATTTATTTATTTATTTATTTTCTTTATTAAGGAAAAATACAGCTGTTAAATAGCACTCTGTTCTAAAATTACTTAAATAATACATCAGCAATTTAAATTTTCCACTACAAATTAATACGTTTAGTGTTGTGAGACAAAGTACAAAAAAAATGCCAAAAATGATGATTAGTTTTGGCACTTATTAATTTAATTCAAGACTAAAGATTTTTTAAAAACTGTAATCTTATCATGAAAAATGTCGATATGGTTATAGCTGCTATTAAATGTATTATAAGCTCTAACAATAAAACTATTTTCCCGGTAATTACATTTACATAAAAGAGTAGCAAACGTATTCTTATGCCGCGCGCTAGGTCTGGAACACTTATAGAACAATTTGCTATCAATTAGATATCGTGAATGAAATTTGTTTAGCGTGTTAGATCAACAAAATAAGCGAAAATAAAATCAGCTGTTCCATACATTATTGCTGGGTGGATATTCTATTTTGTATGGAACAGCTGATTTTGTTGATCTAACATGCTAAATGGACTTCATTCACGATACTTATTATAATGTTCTCGGGATGTAAACTATAAAAAATACCAGTGTATATTGTGGTACAGACACACATAACACCAGTGGAGTCAAAGTGCGCTGCCAACATTTAAATTCGCTTCCCCTCTTTGGCCTCCGATACTCACTCACTCGGAGAAACAGCGCTGCTCACTGCTTCACGCCGTAGGCCGTGGTATCACTTCGGTCGATCCGACTTATTCATGCCGAAGAGTGACTCTCCCACGGTCATGCATAATATAATCGGATCATTGCATACCGGCCGATGGTGAAACAAAAATAGCTCGCTCCATTGTAGGTTTCTTCTCAACTGGTGTCGCGGGTGTCCATGGGCAGCGGCAATTGCTTACCATCAGGAGATCCGTCTGCGCGTCTGCCGCCTATCAAATTAAAAAAAAAATACTCTAGAGTTCAGTGTGAAGCCAAGAGCAAACCATAATCAATAATTCTCACAACATCTCATACGTTGACCTGATTCCGTACTAAGTAGCTTAAGCACTTGTGTTATAGATATCAGACAACAAAGGAACACAAATATATACTTAAATACATATATTACACCCAGACAATGAACAAACACAAGTGTTCATCGCACGAATGTTTGTCCAGTAAATAATATAAATAATAATAGTAATATTTATTTTTATTCTCTTCTCACAGACTTGATTCCACTAACTTTTCTCATTGGTTACTTTTCTACGTCCTATAGTGTCCCTTGCCACAGCACAGCAATTTACCTGCGGTTATCTGCAGCGATCAAGATTATGTTTTGTATCGGAATTCTTTGCTTGTCATTGGAGAGCAATTTTCATTCCATCATGCTTTGAAAACAGGTCCTTGATGTAGGGTACAGGGCGTACATGTAGGCAGATTGTATCGTTTGAGCGTACTTAGTGGCCATAGTGTCATGCCGAAGCGCGATAGACCCCTGGTTCTATTTCGGTTGAGTAAATTAAGGAAACGAACTGTACTAAATTGATTTTTGTCTAGGCATACTGGGCGATGCCCCCGGCTATCTTCAACTGTTAACTGTATACTCTATGATCGTCATGCAATGCGTCATGCAAATGCAAGCAAAATGCTTATTTGGCAGCCAGACTATACAAGAGTTGTATTAAAAACAATGTAGAAAAAAACATCATCATAATCAAGATTAATCCAAGATCACGGTAATAAATTTTAATACCGTTACGATATGGCGCAACACATCTAGCTAGTGCTGTAACGAATATAGTAACTCTAGTGATTTGAAAAAAAATACCGTCTTCAGTTCACTCGGAACGTCAGCTGTTTGATATCTAAAATCCATGTGCAGCTTTTTATAAGACACAACTATAGGTATTAGGTACGAGAGAACTGTCACTTCAACCATGTCAAAAAATAAAGATCTAAATTTTGACAGTGGTTTATCAAACGTAAGCTCTCCTTTTGCTAAGGTGAGAAAATGTACTGTACCACTATAAAATAAAATTAAAAAGAAACTAAATACCAATTACGTATTTTTATATTTCTTAGGCGCAAGACCAACGGCTTAACGTGCTTTCCGAGGCACAGGGGCACAAGTCCCTCTTCGGTCGTGTCACACAGGTGTCCCATAGAAATAAGAGGGTACGGGAATAAAGAGTGCACTTGTGTCTGCGCAAATACTTGTGCACTATAATATGTTCTGCGTCGATGGCCGCCATGACCGGAATATCAGTTGGACATTAATTAATTATATTTCTATATCCTAGCGGGTGTATTGCTGTCGCTGTCGCTTCGGAGTTACGCTTACTGGTACTTATTTATTTTATTTTACTAGGGAAATTTACAGAGCAATTTCCAAATGCGTAAGACGGTATTCAACCTTATGCTAGTTACAAATTTGCACATTAATGATAATTAATGAATACCTATTATTGCTACCTATTATTATTTAATAAGTGTCCAAAAATGACATTTTTGACTTGTTCCTTCCTGACTAAATACTTAGTGATTCAAACAAGTGGAGCATTCGAAAGTTAATGTTTTCTTGAGTTTATTACTTTAATGACATTCGACTCTCTAATACCAAACCAAATTAAGACTCGAATAAATAGATTTCAAAACATAACGCATGCCACATCACTAATCCTAGTAAATCACGATATTGTAATTAAGTTACGTGATTTTCACCCACGTCACTTTCTACATAACGACGATTTTCATTTGAATTAATGTAAATTGTTGCAATTAATTGTTTTAGCCTCCGGGTAGAGTACGTACCAGTATTGTTCGAGGTTATTGGATAAAACATACCTACTTATTACAAAACGCAATCGAAGAAAAGTTCCGGAACTAAACTCGTTCTAGCCTCTTTTAACATTGCGTATTGGAACGAGATGGCATGAGCTTTAGTAAGCTATTAACTTATGATTGCATTTTGTAATAAGGTGGATTAAGATTTCAGTTGATAGATTGTTTTGAATTACTAGATGATTGCATAAAACGGGCGTGTTTGGTTCCTAAAATGGATGAGATCAACTTATAATTTTGTCCTTTATGGACGATGAACGATAAAAACGATTTATGTACGCAATGTAAGCCTTAAGGCAAATTCAGTGTAGATGGGTTTTTGAATAATTTACTTACTTCTTCTTTCAACATGGGATTCTATTGTTTAGCAAATATTTATAATAATTATTTCTACTAATTTCTGCCTCTAATTCCCTATTGAGCTTGATTTCCTACTGAGCTATTCTCGCTCGCTCTCTCGTTGCCCTGTTAGACCATGATCCCTTGGATCTGACCTGGAGCCTCAGCGCAAAGGTGGCCTGTAACGAACTGTTATACATAGTATTATGCATCCCTTTATGCCTACTAGCTCCTCTTAATTGATCACTCATCACTTTCTTTCCATAGCTCCCATATATTCAGTCCTTAGTCTAGTCTTAGTCTAGTTAAAATATACCTGTCACATTTAAACAAAGGAGAAACACAGCGCGTGTGAATGGGAGGCGAACTCCGATTTGGTTGTCCGGTTTTTTTTTATTATATCGGGGCCAGACGAGCAGATATATCACCTGATGGTAAGCGATTACCGCCACCTATGGACACCTGCCACGTCAAAAGAGTCACAGGTGCACTGCCGGCCTTTTTAAAAGGAAGTACGCTCTTTTCTTGAAGGTTTGTAGGAAGTATCGGTCCGGAAACACCACAGGCGATAGTTCATTCCACATTTTTTTCGTACGAGGTAGAAAGTTTCTTAAGAAACGCACAGTTGAAGACTGCCAACCATTGGGGGGCGACTGATTTGGGATGACCTGATAATGATACAATGAGCGACTGTCGTCTGAACTTCGCATCTTTTAGATTGGGGAACCAGACCAACCAACAATCGAATAACATTTCAGAAGCTACCCGAAAAGTGCAGGTTTCATTTTCGATGTCTTTCCTTAACGCCGTGATAAATGGTAAAAATAAACGCATACATTTGAACATTTTAGAGGTCCATGTTCAAATTCTAATGTAAGATCCTCCCATTTCGGATGCGAACGTTTTTATCCACTAAGCTACCATAATGACCTAACCTAAATTAGAAAGCACAAGTATCCGTTTAAAAAGTAAAAACATAATCTAATTGGTTTATAATCGTACGCGTTTATACTCCCGGAGTTTATAAATTGTGAAAATATTATCTATGCTTTTTAATAGACATGGCTGAACGATTAATGGCCGCTGTCAATTTCTCTGATGGGCATTTTAAAATCAGCGTTGTTAAACATTCTGCTATTGGCAGGGACAGGTCTAGTTTTTATTAGAATATGTATGTTTAATATAAATCTTTATTATATTGGATATCAGCAGAACTGACAGCCGTTGGAGCCGTAAAGTCCTTGAGTGGAGACCGCGACTCGGTAAGCGTAGTGTTGGAAGCCCTGCGACAAGATGGGATGATGGCATTCAAAGGCTGGCTGGTGTTGGCTGGATGAGAGTGGCCGAAAATCGAGAGCAGTAGGCGTGCATTAAGGGGAGACCTATGTCCAACAGAGGACAAGTGTGGGTTGCTGATGATGATGATGATTATTTTGGATATCAGAACACGATAAAGGTATCAGTTACATATTAGCCAGAAACAAAGAAATTATTATGGTAGGAAAAAAGGACCAAAAACAAATACAAAAAAAGACGTCCATTTTTTTACATGGCTTTTAGACACAATTGAATGAATTACATGTCCTTTAGGTGGTTTTAGCAACACAACTTCGGATAAACAGCTCGATAGCATTTTGTAGGTATATCATTATAGCTTTCTTTAAAAGTCACATGTGCGCTGCCTTTGAGCTTTGCGATTAGCTGTTGGTTTTGTTTTATGGATGTGAAGATGTGGTCATTTAAAGTCAAGCTGTAATAAGTGGTCTGAAAATACAAGTGTTAGATCTCATCAAGTCCTCAGTAGACAGGTAGGTACTCAGAAATCCATCCTACAATATCTACCTTCAAACGAAGCGTGAAGTAGCATCTCGCGGGCCAGTATGGCAGTGCCGACGGAAGCCATACCTTGAAATCGTGTCCGTTCTAATTGCAACGTGGTTCTCTTGCTTACCATCAGGCTGAGGAGAGCTAAAATGCTGTGTCACTAAAAAAAATCTAGATATCTTTTTGAAACAAGTACAATCTGGAAACGAAACTGTACCTAGCTGTTGTTGTGATTTTAAATTTAAGGAAGACACAGAATTTTGTGCTAACAAAGTTTTTATGCTCATTCCATTACAGTTTACTTAAACAGCGGTTTAAAAGTAGGTAGTCTTAAAAGTTTACCTTAAAAGTTTTTATGAATAGTCTGTCTGAATTTATTTTCCGTTAATTTTAATGAACTCTTTGAAATTTTGCACTTACATAAAATAATGTAACAATCATTCATGTCAATACCTAACTAATATAATCTTTATTGAAATGACGACGGGTTATTTTATCTCTACCGTGGGAGAGCCACGCTTCGGCTGGCTGAATGGGCTGGCTCGACCGGAGTGGAACCACGGCCTCACAGAAAACCGGCGCGAATCGCTTACCATCAGGTGATCCGTCTGTCCGTCTGCCAAAAATCAAAATCATTTAAAATTGCACATATTTGTTTAAATTTTACCATTAACACCTGCCGAATTTCAGAGGTCCAAAGAATCTATAAAAGCGCGTTGAATGGGAATACTGTGATTTGTAAAAGAGAAAGACCCTAAAGAAGTTTCCACACGTTTCTGCGCCGGCGCAGTAGCAGAATCTGAATCAGCGTCCCAGTACGAGTATACTGTACCGTTAACGGTAGCAATTCCGATATCCGCACTCCGCTGCGACGACACGCCGCCCAATTAGCCCTGTACTAGTGATGTTACTATATCGATTTTTAAAAAAGTCTTATTTATTACTTATTCGCGATATCTCGTATCGGAGGCCAAGTTTCACTGTGGGTCACTGAGCTAACGGAGTAATTGAGTGATATGATTTTTTTTATTCTTTGATTATTTATTGCACACAAAAATAATAATTACAAAGAAACGGTTAGTACAGTTTAACAATAGTGCGGTAACAGAAATAATTATATTTGCAATTTAACAGAGGTCCCCAAACTAGGCATTGCCTGTATCTTGGGAAACCATTTTGAGGTGAACATATTTTTTTTTATATATTATGTTATTTTCATTTTTAATTCTTATTTTATGTTCACCGCTGATGATGAGTTCCGCCCATGGACAACTAGTGGATTCATAAATGCGCTGCCAATTTTTATACTACACTTCCTCTTGGATTGGGCCTCCGGTACCCTAACTCAGAGAAACATAGCGAAGCGCTCCTTCTAGTTGGTTTTCCGTGAATTGAGTCCAAAGCTTCGGATTCTAAAAAAAACACCTTGAATAGGAATACGGAACCGTCAGCAACAAAAGTAGTTCAACACTGTAGTACCATGTCAAAGTAACTGTTCCGCCTATTATAGTCAGTTTCCAAGGGGTTCGTAAAAATGTTACTTCGACATAGTACTAAAGTGTAAAGCTATTTCTGATTCTGACCGTGCTTTTTTATATAATTTGTTTTCAAATTATTAATGAACTATTGGACAAAAAACCGGCATAAAGCAGCGCCTGCACTGTGTTTCACAGAGTGAGTAAGGGAACTGAAGGCGCAATAGGCCAAATAATTACTATCGGCCCAATAATAATTTATTAGTGTGTCAAAAATGTATAAAATAGCAAATCTTTCGATATTTTATTGACGTGTCCCATCCCTATGTCACACCGGGGAGTGCCTCGGAAATGCACTTGCCACTATATCATGAGTGGCTAACACCATTGCTTTAAGTGGAGTATTTTCCAACGTATGGCCCGAGCTTATAGTTGTAAAATAGTAATCTATTTTTCTTCAATTATTGCAGAGGTTTTAAAAAAGGTGTTTAAGATGAGCATCATTCAACAATCAAACAAGGCTAAAGGGGCATATGTCACCGAGGTTTTTATTTTTTATCTGACACTTGATGGTAAGCAATTACCGTCTCATATGGATACCCGCGGCACCAGTCGAGTCAGAAGTGCGCTGCCAACCTTTCCTCCGGTTGGGGCCTCTGGTACCCTCACTCACGTGGCGAAATATAGCACTAGTGCTGCTTCACGTCGGTTTTCTGTGAGACCGTGGTATCACTCCGGTCGAGCCGGCCCATTCATGCCGAAGCGTGGCTCTCCCACAGCCCACGGTCAGAAAAAACTCTTGTTTTTCTCTGAGTGAGTGAGGATATTGGTGGCCCAATACTCAATACTCAATAATTTCTTGCATTCCAAAATGTACGTACATACATTGGTGTTAAATAACATTATTCAGACACAATCTAGAGGTAAACGGAGTTTGAAGATTGTCAGCGCTCTTGCAACTCTAGTAGATATAGCGGGTATCCATCCACTTACCGTGATCCGTCTGCTTGTCCCCCATATATAAAAAAACAGGATATCATTTCTGGCCTAGTCTGATACTGAAGATTAATATGGATGTAAGGTTTACCAAGATTAAGCATGTGTCGTTACTTTTTTTTGTGTAATCCAATAAAGAAAACAAAACAAAATATAATCTTAATAATACGAAATAAAAGACGACAAATTAATATTATTATAATAATTATTATATTTCACAACATCACATACATTGATCTGACTCCGAGATAGGTAGCTCAAGCACCTGTGTTACGGATATCAGAATCAGTAAATAGCGGAATTACAAATAATAATTATTTAATACTTTTCCTTTGTAAATACAATTTGAATTGCAATCACCAACTACATATATTAATTATTTATAACCTTGAAATATGTACACTTTACCGTTTTCAAATGTCATTCTTCAAAATATGGATACTTAGGATAACAACAAGAGACAAATATAGGCGTGGGTACTTGCCTCTTCTATGGCAAATTCTCTTTGTACACCATAATAAAACAATCGCCGACTCCCAACAATTATTCCCTTAAACACAGGCAGATGTGTCACTCGGGACGTTTTGCATATAAATTGGCAGCCATCTTGGAAGTCATTTTGTATTATATGCAAATGCGCCGGCGCACCGAACGTTGTCCTGTCATATACTGTTTAGTCGTGAATGAATACGGGATATGAGAGTTATTTGTGGGAATTCTGTTTCCTACTATTTTGTAGGCAACTGCAAACGATATTTTTAGCATTGTAACTTAGCATTTAGAGTGGGAAAAACTAAAACTAAACACAAACTATCTTACGTAGGTACTAGGTATGTAAGATCGAGGTTTTAGTTCATCCTCCTTGATTTCTTATATAAACCTTATGTAGTTACTAGCAGCAAATTGATTAATATCTATACCACAGCCTACGTGGGAAAAAAATGTCTGGCCAAGCCACCGGGTCCCGGCAGATGAGGTCCTAAAAAGGTGTGGCTTGATATCGCAAAGCATGACATGCGTGCAATAAACGGACCATTAGGGATGCACAAGATCGCGCGAAGTGGAGGAGTCGAAGTAAGAAAGCGGACTCCGGGCTCCGAAGCGACAGTTTGGGACGCAAACGGGACAAAGCGCTAAGATGATAATGATGACATTAAACTATTATATGTATACTTTTTTTTATGAGAAAGGAAGGCACACGAGCAAGCGTGTCACCTGAAGGTAAGCGATCACCATCACCCATGGACATCAGCCACACCAGAGGGAGTGGAGATGCGTTCCTAAAAGGCCGGCATTTTTGGAAGGCGACTATGCGACAAAAAAAAACCTTCTAGTTGTTGATATTGCCACTGAGATTAGTGTGTTCAAATAGACTAATTAATATTTAAAATAAATTACTACCCGTGCGTAATTAATACTCGCACCCCACGAGTATAGACGCAAATAGTGTGCGAGCGAGAAGTGAATATATGCGCCGCCATTTCTGATCCCATTCTTTATCCGCACGGGTTGTAGATTCAACAAATATTAATAAAAAAGCCTGGCATGACAAAATCAGCTTTTACTCGTATGTGCTTAAAAGTTTAGAAAAGCAATTTGAAAGCGATCAATTTTTCAATCACTTACTTTTACAATTCATCGTGCCGTATGAGTGTATGATGACGAGGCATTTTATGGAGTCAATGAAATCTTGGCCTGATTTAATGAAATACTATTTTATAATTTGAAATGTTGTTTACGTTTCTCTGATGATTGTCGTATTTCAGTAGGTAAGTCATTATTGTTTCTACAATAAGTACAGACACTAATTCTCTCTTTTCTGAACTAATACCGAACCAAAAGCTTGGACTAGTTGTAATTATCTCTTTTTGTATTTTTTATTTATTTTTTCCTTATTCAATATTGCACCCCACCTTTACTATTAAATGTCCTTTACCCAAGATTGTCTGGTAGAAACTATTTCAGCGATAAGACCACCGAAATTGTACACAACATTTCTGTAATGCCTAGTACTTAAGTTGTGTATTTTGTGCAATAAAGTATATCTATCTTTCTATTAGTCCTTGATAATGGTGACATCAGAGTGAGAATCGAATGAAGTAATTTGGTAGATTTGTAAACATTGACGTGTGGCTCTCCGTTCATTGCTGATAATGATGATGTAGGTAGAGTCCGCGCCACTAAATAGGCTCCGCAGCAGAACACGGAACTGAAATTTGAGATTCCTTGTGTCTGTTTAAACAAAGCTCAAATTTGAATGTTGACTTGATAGAAGTGGCGCTAATCACGGGACTTCTTTGGTGGCATGAACTGTACGTACAGTCGGGGAATCTGACGCCTAACCACTTACAAACGACCACCATCAACACCACGATACCACGGCCTCACAGAAAACTGACGTTAAGCAGCACTGTGCTGTGTTTTGCTGCGTGAGTTAGGGTACTGGAGGCCCAATCCGGGCGATAGGGGAGTTTAAAGGTTGGCAGCGCCCTTGGGACTCCAATCTGTTGCGGGTGTCCATGAGCGACGGCAATCGCTTATCATCAGGTGATCCGTCTGCTCCTCTGCCACCTATCACATAAAAATGAAAATCGCTTGCACGCACGACACAAAAATGGTGTCATTTTAAACAAAAAACAATGCAAGCTGCAAGCGATTTTTGCTCTTCAGGCGGTCAAGCGCCAGTTTCCCTGACTGCACATACGGCGTCACGTCGATTTACCCTAGTTGGATTTTAACTTACCAACTAGGTTGGCGAACCGACCCAAAGTGAGCCTTGGACCTCCGATAATAAGAGTCTCCATCTAGGTTGGTCCTGCGCCACCTCCTGCCAGTCATCGGCCAGAAGTGTACGCAAATCCTTTTCGACCTCGTCTCTCTATCGATACCTCGGTCGGCCAACTGGCCTTCGACCATGGACTTTGTATCATCTTTAATTCTGAGACACAAGTGCTATTTTTGCACTGCAGGGATGAGGGGGGATCTTAGCCTAACGCCGACTGTAGATGTCGGTCACTTGACTGTCCGCTCCAACGCCTTTTCCTTATACCACGTATTATCGTACGCATCAGACCAAGGATTACATTTTATTGCACATTAAGTTACCTGTGTAACTTGTTTGTGGACTAATATTATATTTCTGCAGGCATTCAGGTATTACACGACATCTGTATCTAGAAAATCTACAAAGACTAGCTAGAATTTCATAGCTGTACTAGATGTTAAATTCTAGGAAATTAGTCGGCATCTCAACATCTTATTCCCAATTGTGTCCCGTCACTTAACAAACCGACTTTGGACCACGATCCAGGCGGCTTAAGGTGCTAGTTAGGGCACACTAGCGACGCCAATCGATTTTTGCCAATAATTTTTAGCTACTAAATCGGATCTATTTTAAACAATTTCGGGTTTACAACCTCTCGGCAAACACTTATACTATTTATTAAATAACTATGCACAAATGTTGAGTCCGTTTTTGTAGGCGAAAAATTGATTCACGCCAAAAGTGACCGCTTTTGGCGTAAATCAATTTTTCGTGTACGCGTTGGACTTATCATTTTTGTATGGTTATTTAAAAAATAGTATAAGTGTTTGCCGGGGTCCTGGGTCCTTGCCGGTTCGGGGTTGTAAACCCTGAAATTGTTCAAAATAGATCCGGTTTAGTAGCTAAAATTAAAATTGATTAGCGTCGCTAGTGTGCCCTACCCGTCACCTCAAAGCCGTCCCGCATTGAACGTGAATATACTATATTTACAATATACAGTGGATATATTACTTAAAAATAAATTGCAAAAGATTGCTATAAAAAATATCAAACTATTGATTTAGCAGTCTCATCTTAACTGGTGGTCAAATATTTGTAATAATATTTCCACTGGATATTATAAATATACCTACAATATTGATGAGACTATCGACAGCTCATCTCGAATCAAGCACTTACAAAATTCGTCGGCTTATTAACGCGTTAAGTGGTCTAATTGGCCGTGTGGTCCCCGGCAGAGTAAAATAGGCCACCCTCACTCTTACCGAGTTGTCGTAAAAGGCGACTAAGGTAAAGCTGCTGGCATGATCATCAGGAAGGAAAACTCTGCATTTATATCAAAACCCTTGCCAACCCGTTGCCCAGCGTGGTGAGTATGGCAACTACCCCTCATGTGATTGAGGGAGGCCCGTGCCCCAGCAGTGGGGACTTAAATGGGCTGAAGATGAAGTGGTCTAATTGGTAGAACATTCACCCGGATTGTGGAAGGTGTTGGTTCGAGTACCGCCTGAGATGAAATTTTTGAGTGTGTTATTTACTTAAGAATAAATTGCAGAAGTTATTACGTGACCTAAATGAGTTATACAGTTCTTTTTTACCTTCAAATGAACTGCAACTGTCTTTTAATTTAAGTGAACTGTTTTACGCAAGATCTTAGATAAATAATAAAAGTGGTCTCGCCACAGAGATGAGTCAAGATTACCGACCAAGACGTGTGCGCTTATGTGAGTTACTACAAAGCGACGACATTAAAACGATGCCATAAAAAGATTATAAAGATGGAAAATTGCAAGCCTTTATCGAACATCTCAATTTATGGGATGCAATAATATGTGACGATTTTAATTAAATTCGTGTCTTTAATAAAACGTCTTCACAAAGAAAAATCTTCATGAGAATTTCGATGCAACTGTAAGTTTCTTTGTGCCTCGGAAAGCTCATTTAGCCTCTATAAGGTCGTGACACGCTGGTCACCCTTCAAAATATAAAGGTAAGAGAATATATAGTTTTACCGTGCGAGAGCCACGCTTCGGCATGAGTGGGCCGGCTCGACCGGAGTGATACCACGGCCTCAGAGAAACCAGCGTGAAGCAGCAGTGTGTTTTGTTTCGCTGCGTGATTGAGGGTAGCGGAGACCCAATCCGGAGGAAAGGGGGATTAAATGTTGGCAGCGCACTTGTGCCTCCACTGGTGTCCATAGGTGGCGGCAATTGCTTATCATCAGGTGATCCGTCTGCTCGTCTGCCACTTATATATAGCCAGATGTGAGAGTCCTGTGGCCGCTGCTGGGGTCCACTCCAACCAGCCAATAAAGCAAGTTAGAGAGAGGGGCCTGGTTGACTCTCGGGGACATGGGACCCAAGGACGTCACTTCCCATTCAGCGCGCCACAACGCTGCCCTAGGGAGACTGACTGCACTGATGAGAGTTGTTGCTCCTCAAGGGAGACCACCAACTCTCACCTGCGGGCAATTTGGTCGTCACTTAATTATTATTATGTGTCCTTTGCTTGGATGCGATATTTAAGATAGGAGAGCACTTCGAAATAAATCCTTAGTTCCCTCGTACGTCACTTCGGATGGAAAAGATTAGTGCTATTCGAAGCTAGATACCTAACACACAGCTGGAAACTGGTAAAGAGTTGAGGTATTAGTGCACTAGTTATCGGGACTATGGAAGAATTATAGCACTCACCTGATCAATGTCACTTTACCTCGCAGTGCAAAAATAGCACTTGCGTCTCAGATAGGACGGTCTAAAGTCCAACAAGGGTGACTCCACATGTACAAAGTCGTCTTTATATCGTCCCTCGGCATCGGCGCGAGTAATGCAAGCTAAGTGCGCGTGCGCCGTACGCCTTGATCGAGGCGGCGAGGCGTTAAGGCGACTCAATGTTTTAATAGCCCCGCTATCGGAGGTTTCCATTTGATCCGACTTTGTCGGAGGTCTCGGTTCTCGTGCGAGTTATCTTGCTTAGAAGACTTGTTCTGAGATCACTTGATTGACTGAGCATTTCGGAATTTGGTTCTGACCATAGCACTGTGTTGTGTTTCGCTGCGTGAGTATCATCATCATCATCATCAGCCCATTTAAGTCCCCACTGCTGGGGCACGGGCCTCCCTCGATCACATGATTGGTAATTGCCATACTCACCACGCTTGGCAGACGGGTTGGCGAGGGTTTAGATATAAATTTCAGAGTTTTCCTTCTCTGGGTGCTGATGATCATGCCAGCAGCTTTACCTTAGTCGCCTTTTACGACACCTCGGTAAGAGTGAGGGTGCGTGAGTATACCGGAGTTTAAAGGTTGGCAGCGCATTTGTGTTGCGGGTGTCTATGGGCAGCGGCAATCGCTAACAATCAGGAGATCCGTCTGCTCGTCTGCCACCTATCACATAAAAAAAAACAAAAAGCTCAGATTCTGTGGTATTCTGTGTTTTCTTTACTAAGCTAAAGAATTCCACTTGGAATTACACACTAAGATATGGATTTTAGCGTATGATTCCCAGTTGCGTCCAAAGCTGTCGCTTCGGAACCCGGGGTACGCTTAGACGTGATCCAGGATACGGATAGTCTGGTAATTATAGTGATGTGACTGCCGTCTAACCTTCAAAATCCTTAGACAGGGGAACCAGGCCAACTGGCTCTCGGTTACACGTTAGATAGATAGATATCCTTTATTGCACAAAAATAAAATACAAGCATGATACAACAACAGCAACAGACAGTACAATAAGGCGGTCTTATCGCTTGTAGCGATTTCTTCCAGGCAACCTTTGGGTAGAGGAAAGAAATATCATATTCGTAATAAGGGAAGGCAGTGAATGGTAGTTTAACAAATGAAATTAAGAATGGCAGAAATATACATATTTTATATATCGTTCATAATCATAATCATCTCAAATTTTGTATTGTATCCACAATGTTGAGAGACTATCCTAGATGTGCGAATTTCCTTAGAACGTTTGCCCTCACCACTGAGCTAATGATAGAAATATGCACATAGATTGAAAAATTCATAATCTAGCATACCGAAGACTTCATTGTCATAGATACTTACAACTGTATGTATTAATGATGTTGATTTATTTATTTATTTGGGATAACAACAGCATATTACAATTTCAGTTTTTTTTTCTATTTATTATCACATAAAAATCGTACATATTACATAAATCCGGTTTATACTTAGCAATGCAAACCACTACGGTTTATAATTATATACTATCATCATCAGTCCATTTAAGTCCCCACTGCTGAGGCACGGGCCTCCCTCAATCACATGAGGGGTAATTGCCATACTCACCACGCTTGGCAGACGGGTTGGCGAGGGTTTAGATATAAATTTCAGAGTTTTCCTTCTCTGGTGCTGATGATCATGCCAGCAGCTTTACCTTAGTCGCCTTTTACGACACCTCGGTAAGAGTGAGGGTGCGTGAGTATACCGGAGTTTAAAGGTTGGCAGCGCATTTGTGTTGCGGGTGTCTATGGGCAGCGGCAATCGCTAACATCAGAGATCCGTCTGCTCGTCTGCCACCTATCACATAAAAAAAAACAAAAAGCTCAGATTCTGTGGTATTCTGTGTTTTCTTTACTAAGCTAAAGAATTCCACTTGGAATTACACACTAAGATATGGATTTTAGCGTATGATTCCCAGTTGCGTCCAAAAGCTGTCGCTTCGGAACCCGGGGTACGCTTAGACGTGATCCAGGATACGGATAGTCTGGTAATTATAGTGATGTGACTGCTGTCTAACCTTCAAAATCCTTAGACAGGGGGAACCAGCCCAACTGGCTCTCGGTTACACGTTAGATAGATAGATATTCTTTATTGCACAAAAATAAAATACAAGCAGGATACAACAACAGCAACAGACAGTACAATAAGGCGGTCTTATCGCTTGTAGCGATTTCTTCCAGACAACCTTTGGGTAGAGGAAAGAAATATCGTATTCGTAATAAGGGAAGGCAGTGCATGGTAGTTTAACAAATGAAATTAAGAATGGCAGAAATATACATATTTTATATATCGTTCAGAATCATAATCATCTCAAAGTTGGTATTGTATCCACAATGTTGAGAGACTATCCTAGATGTGCGAATTTCCTTAGAACGTTTTCCCTCACCACTGAGCTAATGATAGAAATATGCACATAGATTGAAAAAATTCATAATCTAGCATACCGAAGACTTCATTGTCATAGATACTTACAACTGTATGTATTAATGATGTTGATTTATTTATTTATTTGGGATAACAACAGCATATTACAATTTCAGTTTTTTTTTCTATTTATTATCACATAAAAATCGTACATATTACATAAATCCGGTTTATACTTAGCAATGCAAACCACTACGGTTTATAATTATATACTATCATCATCAGTCCATTTAAGTCCCCACTGCTGAGGCACGGGCCTCCCTCAATCACATGAGGGGTAATTGCCATACTCACCACGCTTGGCAGACGGGTTGGCGAGGGTTTTGATATATATGCAGAGTTTTCCTTCTCTGGGTGCTGATGATCATGCCAGCAGCTTTACCTTAGTCGCCTTTTACGACACCTCGGTAAGAGTGAGGGTGGCCTATTCTACTCTGCCGGGCACCACACGGCTGTAATTATATACTAAGTATTAAGTTAAGTAAGTTTACGCCATTCCACATTTACACAAAGGAGTTACAATCTTACTTAATACAATTTGAAAGCCAATTACAGTTATCCATGTAACATTCTCAATGTATTAAGTCTAATAACAATATATTATTTGCACTGCCTGGTTATTTGTACTCATTATTTTGTTTTTTCTTTGTTTTGTTTTTTTTTCTGTATCAATTTTTTTTTGTTTGTTTGTTCTTTTGTAACTAATGTTGTACTCGTATGTAATGTTGTGATGACCAAAATAATAAATTTTTCTTTCTTTCTTTCTTCTTCTTTCTAATAATAAAGATACACATAGTTTTTACATTATACCTATTTATATTCTTAAGTTCAAACCGACACAAGCTATTTCACACATTCATACATAGTACTATGATTAAAAGATGATAACTAAGCCATCGATATCTTTAAAAGATCGACAACGCATCTGCGATCGTTCAGATACACACACTAACTCATTTGCCTCGCTCACATAGTCACTTATGAAAAATATTATAGAGAAGGCAAGCGATACTCCTTATCATGGACTGGTCACCCATCAGTTCCCCGCCCATACCATGCCTCGTTTAACTTCAACGCAAATTAACCCGCTTTACAAGCAAGTTTAAGACTCTAATGAATCGCTAAGAATTTAATCGCATATAGGTTTGTATCACAGTATGACAATTCCCAGTATAAAGACATGAAACATAGATGATACATCTACCCTGACCTTGTAAACAAAAAGGTTATCAAAAAGAGAGAAATTTACCATACTGCATCAGAGAGTCTGCAAACAGATAAAGATGTTGAGGGATCGTAAAAAAGCTGTGCCAGCCTCTACTGATGGTAGTTAAGACGGTAGGTTGTCTCAACACCAGTTTGGAACGGTAGGTAGTTTTTTTTATGCTAGAGGTCGACAAACGAGCAAGCGAGTCACCTGATGGAAAGTAATCATCGCCGCCCATGAACATCCGCGAAATCGGAGAGATCGCTAATGTGTGGCCGGCCTTTTTAAAAAAGAGTACGCTCTTCTCTATGAAGGTAGTACAAGGAAGCGTCTACTTGGTCTTGTCAGATCTGACAAGAGTGATGTGACAAAGAAGAGAAGATAACCAACTTAATGTTTATTCTAATCTAATTCAAAACACGTTAGTTCCACCATGTGTACCGTCTACTCGTTTGTCGGTTATAATGTAAAAAAAGCTTTAACAATAATTGTTCTACAGAATACGTTGACCAGTTCACTGGCACAACAGCCTGCTAGTCCGTCAGTCTAAAGGGACTTCTATCCTATGACTGACCGGATGGCGCAATTGGTAGTGACCCTGCCTCTTACGCCAAAGGTCGTGGGTTCGATCCCCACCCTGGACAAACATTCGTGCGATGAACACTTGTGTTTGTTCAGTGTCTGGGTGTAATATATGTATTTAAGTATATATTTGTGTCCCTCTGTTGTCTGATATCTGTAACACAAGTGCTTACGCTACTTAGTACGGAATCAGGTCAACCTATGAGATGTTGTGAGAATTATTATTATTATTTTTAAAGTTTAAACTTTCTCCCTCCTGCTACAAGGAGTGGGTAATTTCCTGATACGCGGACCTCAGTCAAGCGTAACAGGGTGGAGTGCGACTGCTGTCAATCCGGATGACAAGAATTTTCGTGTGATGCGGCATGTATTTAAAATTATGGCTTTCTGAAGGGTGTAGATTATATGTTGGGGGACGTATTATTATTATTATTATCCTTTGACGTATGTACTCATTTTTTTTATTTTTAATTTTTTTTATTTTTTAATAATTCTCACAACATCTCATACGTTGACCTGATTCCGTACTAAGTAGCTTAAGCACTTGTGTTACAGATATCAGACAACAGAGGAACACAAATATATACTGAAATACATATATTACACCCAGACACTGAACAAACACAAGTGTTCATCGCACGAATGTTTGTCCAGGGTGGGGATCGAACCCACGACCTTTGGCGTAAGAGGCAGGGTCACTACCAATTGCGCCATCCGGTCATTCTATTTCGTATACCATCTCACCTAGCGACATACGACTAAAAGTAACTAAGTACATAAACTTGTCTTAACATAAGTCTCATTTCGTATCCCATCTCCGCTGAGCGACATACGACTAAGAGCATCTTAGTACATAAACTTGGTCTCAACATAAGTTCCCCCATTGGTAAATCTTAGCTGTGGTCAACCAGTCGTATTAAGTTCCCTATAAATGGCTTAAGCAGTCCCTCATGAGGTCAGGTGTATACGACGTCATGATACCGGTTTGGGCACGAAGGATGCGCCTGTCACACTAGGGACTGATATATTCTAGGCAAGTTGACTGGAGTTATGGTCTTTGAGTGTCGAGGATAAATGGTAGGAAGTGTGTGGCAAGCATTGTGTTAGTTGTGTTGTAACAAAAGCTGAATTTCGGGAACTTTGGCTATTTGTTAGTTGATGACGTTGACGCATTAAATGAACACAATGGACAATACGACAAAAAAAATATTAGCATTTTTATACGCTTTTCGAATAAAGAAAGAGAAAAAAGATGACCCATATTTTTTAGTTATCATTAAATATGTGTATTTTTAAAATTTTATTTTTTACATTATTAATTAATTAGCCGGAAGTGACGTAGTCCTGAGGCTCAACGTACTGTGATGTCGGATACGTCCAATAAAAAAATTAGGTGACTTTAAGTTACTTACTTTCACTGTCATCATTTTGTCTTGTCATTTTATGATCAGAGATTTTACTTTTTTTTGCTTTAATCAACGTGAGCATAAGCGTTATTAATTTGTGATGCCGAGTGATGACGTCACAGGAGGATTTTTACATTTTATTTTTTTTCTCCATTAATATCTGTTTAAAAATTCTGAATTTATTATTCTTAAATTTCCATGAGTCTAATCTAGAAATGGTATTTTTCATTTCGTAAAATTTTTTTTTCGTCGTATCGTCCATTATCAAAGCCCAAATCAATCGGATGCTATTTTAGTTTACTTGTAACAGTGTAATGGCAACTCGGATGCAAGTCCTCTGAAGTTGTACTGCGTCCCGTCCTTAGCTTATTAGTACCTAACAGCCGCCTAAGCCTACACAGCACAAGCCCATATGTAACTGCATTAAAAATACACAATAACCTACCTAATGATATAAGAATGGAAAAAAAACCCAGATACATTTATCAAAAAGATAAAAAAATCTGCTAAAAAGCTATTATATATAGTCTAACCGAATATTTTATATTTTGATGATAAAATTTTTACATAATAATAATGTCTAATATACTATGTTAATAATATAAACTGAAAAATGTTAATGACGTTAAAATAATGAACACTAAAGATATATGTACAATGACATATGTACGTAATAAATACTCAAGTCTATTGTCCCTTTAAGCTGTGAAAATATCAAACTTCTAAGCCAAGCCAAACAAAAGAAACAGCCGATTATGTCGATATTTTCAACAAATTTTCGACACTCGCAAAGGAATCAAAATCTACAAGGTACTTCCCGTAAATTCAAGATCTTAAATTTGGCATGAAGCATTGTTATATAATGCAAATATAGGAAAAATTGTGAAAATTGCATTTTTTTAGTTATATAATATAATAAAAGTATTTTAATAAAATTAAACTTACTACCTTATTTCTCACGAACGAACAAAGGTATCAAAATGAAATTTATACCAAATACCTAAGTCTACTGTCCCTTTAAGCTGTAAAAAAAATAAAACTTCTAAGTTTACGCGATCAAAAGATACAGCTGTTTATACCGAAACTTCGATTGTAAACCGCTACGTTTGTACGGCGGAACCCTCGCTGCGCGAGTCAGACACGAATTTGGCTGGTTTTTTTATCTATCACAGAAAAATAATTGTACCTAATACCGTGTGGGTAACAGTGTTAGTGATTTTTGGTTTCTTAAAGTACCAAACTGACTTTGTTTTATGTTCTTTTGGTGTCAATAGCATTAAGTGAGTCAATGGCTATTGTTAAATGGACCCCAACCGGGCGATTTTCACATGTACCTAAACAACACAATAGTATCTTTCCTTGAGAATACTTGAATACACAACCTCAATTAAAACATCTGGTGAGACTTAATACCCGCTGTGTTTTAGAAAAGAATTTGTATAGATTTTGAATGAGAATCTCGAGGCTATTTTGGTAAAAAGTGGTAAGTTTCTAGTATAAAAACAGTTTTTACTTTTTGGGAAAGTCAAGTTTCAGGAAAATAGGTCGGTACGATCAGAGTGCTACCACGGCATTACAGAAAACAGCGTTTGTGTGGTATTTTTATGAGTGAGTCAAGGTACCAGAGGGCCAATCGGGACAAAACGTGAAGATGATGATAATGACGATTATAAAGTTGTTGTGACTTGTGCCTTTGTCTGTTGGTTACACTCTTTTTTTAGGGTTCCGTAGTTAATTAGTAGCAGTGAATCTGGTGCAAGGGTTGCGGGTTCGATCCCCGCACAGTACAAACTATTTGTGTGCATAAACATGTCCGTTTGTATTGGTCTGGGTGTTTATGTATTATATAAGTAAGTATTTACAAAATAAAAGTATTCAATGTATATATTTGCAATTCCGCTATTGGTTCTAATACCCATAACACAGGTGCTTGAGCTACCTATCTCGGAGTCAGATGCAATGTATGTGATGATGTGAAATATTTATTTTATCATCAGCAACCCACACTCGTCCACTGCTGGACATAGGTCTCCCTTAATCCATGCCACTGCTCCCGATTTTTGGCCACTCTCATCCAGCCCACACCAGCCAGCCTTCTAATGTCATCATCCCATCTTGTCGCAGGGCGTCCAACACTACGCTTACCGAGACGCGGTCTCCACTTAAGGACTTTACGGCCCCAACGGCTGTCAGTTCTGCGGCTAATATGACCACTTCAGTTTGCTAAAGTGGTGGCCTATGTCTGTGACTCTGGTTCTCTGTCGAATTACATCATTTCTGATGCGGTCTGATTATATTTTATTTGTCATCATCATATTTCATCTTTTCATTCCTCTTTCACCCATCGCCACCAAACATCATTTACTTTAACAAGTTCTGTTATAAACTAGCTTTCACCCGCAGCTTTGTTCGCGTGGAATTTCGCCATAAAACTGCGTTCCGTAGAAACCGTGTA
The DNA here is from genome assembly GCA_019059595.1 of Marasmia exigua. Taxonomy (NCBI): domain Eukaryota; kingdom Metazoa; phylum Arthropoda; class Insecta; order Lepidoptera; family Crambidae; genus Marasmia; species Marasmia exigua. The sequence continues at coordinate 5,265,438 of CM032469.1, read as the reverse complement.
AGATCGCACTTCCTTATCTGATTTTTGTGAAGCAACCGATTATTATTTTCTTAGAATGTCTAGTTACTTGAAAGAATGCTAGGTATTTGTGGCTTTGTTTTATTCTGACCTTAGATAAACTGAAACTTGAACAGTTTTTGTCAGTGGGAGACCTATGCTTCGGCATTAAATAGGCCGGCTTAACCAGGAGAGATATCACGGCCTAACAGAAAACCTGCGTAAAATAGCGCCTACGCTATGTTTCACCAAGTGGGAGAGCCACGCTTCGGCATGAATGGGCCGGCTCGACGTGATTGATGCCACGGCCGCACAGAAAACTGGCGGTAGGCAGCGTTGTGCTGTGTATTGCTGCGTGGGTACCGGAGGCCCCTTCCAAGGAAACCTTTAAACCCCCCCTGGGGTTTAAAGGTTGGCAGCACACTTGTGACTCCACTGGTGTCTCCATGGGCGGTAGCAATCGATTACCATCAGGTGAGCCGTCTGCTCGTCTGCCACATATCACTTAAAAAAAGTGAAAGTACCGGGGAAAAGAGGAAAGAGGAGGCCCAATCCGGAAAAAAGGGAGAGTTTGGCAGCACACTTTTAACTGGTGTTGGTCCATGGGCAGTGAAAATCAGCTCACAAACAGGTGATCCGTCTCCTCGTCTTCCACCTGACACATAAAAAATCATAAGTGCTTAAGCTACAAACCCACCTTATAACGAGGTCAATGTACCTATGTGATGTTATGGAATATTAATTTATTATAACGAATAAATTTCAATTTTAATACAGAAGTCCAGGTGTTTTATACTTTAAAAAATATCGTTAGTGAAGTTCAAACACCACGTAAGTAATTTTTTGGCGGTTTTGACATGTTGATGCCATTCGCTAGAGAATCGATAGACGCGTCATTTCGCCCAATCAGAATCAAAGATACGACCAATAACAACATTTAAAATTACGAAAAATTAACAGCACGTCAGTCATAAAATGACCTACGCTTTGAGATGACCACGAAAGTCACAATTTAGTCTTTTATTTTTTTACTAATTTGTTGGTGGCTGGTTATGACATTCCGGTCATGACTTACGGTGCCGAGACGTGGACACTCACGGCTGGACTAGTCCACCGGTTCAAAGTCGCTCAAAGAGCTATGGAAAGGGCTATGCTCGGAGTATCTCTGAAGGACCGCATCAGAAATGATGTAATTCGACAGAGAACCAGAGTCACCGACATAGCCCACCGAATTAGAAAACTGAAGTGGCAGTGGGCTGGCCGCTGAACTCACAGCCGTTGGAGCCGTAAAGTCCTTGAGTGGAGACCGCGACTCGGTAAGCGTAGTGTAGGACACCCTGCGACAAGATGGGATAATGACATTCGAAGGCTGGCTGGTGTAGGCTGGATGAGAGTGGCCGAAAATCGGGAGCAGTGGCGTGCATTAGGGGAGACCTATGTCCAGCAGTGGACGAGTGTGGGTTGCTGATGATGATGATGATGATGGTTATGACATTTTGATGCCATTGGTTAGAAACTTGGAAGACGGATCGTTATTATCAATCAGAATTCAGTTGCGGCCATTAAAAACCTTTTAAATGTTGAAAATGTAACAGAACGGAAGTCAACAATTGAATTAAGTAAGAGCACGTAAGTCTCCGATCAGTTTTTGGGCTTTCCTGAAAAGTTGCTTAAAATGAGTTACGTGGTGTTAATATTCACTGACGATGATTGAGATCACCACTATAAGTGCTAAGTTCTAATAACACCCTGCACATTTTCTCCACACATGCACTATCATTATACTTGACCACTAGTAAATGTTATCATAGTTTTTTTCCCCTACTCCTGAGGGCATTTACATTGAACAAGGACAGGTGATGTTTATCCACGTACTTGCAATGGAAATAGGTAACTAGTTTCCCTTGCAACATAGTTGCTCGTAGTTTTAAGGATGACGCAATGTGTTGGGGTCTTGTTTCTCTTTTCTTTACTGTAAGAGACACATTTTTGTCCCTTTTCTGAGAGAGTTTTGCTTTTCAAAGAAATGTTAAATTGTATTGATACGTCCAAAATTGTTAGGTACTTATAAGATTACCTAGATATATAGATTAAGTTGATATTTTATAGCAATATTCTTAAGTAAATAACACACTTAAAAATTTCATGTCACAACATTCCATGACATGACGTGCTTGATTCTACATGACAGCTCATCATCATCATCATCATCAGCCTATCGCAGTCCACTGCTAGACGTAGGCCTCTCCAATTGTTCGCCACTGTGATCTATCCATGGCTTCTCGCATCCAGCTCTTGCCAGCCATCCTGCGCAGATCGTCCTCCCACCTAGCCAGAGGGCGCCCTACATTACGTTTGCCAAGACGCGGTCTCCACTCCAGAACTCGTTTACCCCATCGGTTGTCGGTTCTGCGGCTAATATGGCCAGCCCACTGCCACTTAAGCTTGCTAATCCGGTGAGCAATGTCGATAACTTTGGTTCTCTGCCGGATCACCTCATTTCGGATTCGATCTCGGAGAGAGACGCCGAGCATTGCTCGTTCCATAGCCCGCTGAGCGACCTTTAACTTGTGGACCAGCCGTACAGTAAGTGTCCACGTTTCGGCTCCGTATGTCATGACGGGTAGGACGCACTGATTGAAGACTTTCGTCTTAAGGCACTGTGGTATCGACGATACGAAGACACGACGTAGTTTTCCAAATGCTGCCCAACCTAACTGGGTTCTTCTGTTCACCTCATCCTCGAGGTTGTTTTTACCCAATTGCAAAGTCTGCCCGAGGTATACGTATTTTTGAACAACTTCGAGGACGGCACCGTGAATTGCAATCGGTTCCGGTAGAACATGTTCATTGAACATGACCAGCTCATCAAGCACTTACAAATTTCGTTGGCTTAGTAACGCGTTCAGTGGTCTAATTGGTAGAACAGCCATCCGGATTGAGGAAGTAGTGGGTTCGAGTCCCGCCTGAACAGAAGATTTTTTTTATGTGATAGGTGGCAGGCCAGCAGACGTATCGCCTGATTGTAAGCGATTGCCGCCGCCCATAGACACTCGCGACACCAGTGGAGTCACAAGTGCGCTTCCAACCTTTAAGCCCCCTTTCCCCCGGATTGTTCTCCAGTCCCACCCTCACGCAGCGAAACCAAGCACAGCGCTGCTTCACGCCGGTCTTCTGTGAGGCAGTGGTATAACTCCGGTCAAGTGGCCCATTTATGCCTAAGCGTGGCTCTCCCACATTTTTGATTCCATTAATAACACCATATGTACGGTCAGTGTCAAAAGTAGCTAAACACTTTAGTACCATGTCAAAGTAACATTTTACGTACCCCTTAAAAACTGACTATAATAGGCAGAACAATTACTTTGACATGGTACTAAAGTGTTAAACTACTTTTGATGCTCACCGTAGTACATTTATTATAGCCTCGTTTGTGTAGCGGGTTGTGCATCGCACTTTAAAGCGACGACTGCGCTTGGGGTCCTGGGTTCGATCCCCGATCGAAATTTGTACCTGAGTTTTTCTGTTAAGAAATTCTTAGTGTCAGCCCGGAGTCTGGAAGTTGGCGTTCTTGTACCCCCGTGCCTCGGAAAGCACGTTAAGCCGTTGGCCCTGCGCCTGATCTCTGGTCATGTCACACTGGTGTCCCATCGGATTATGAGTGCAAGGGAATAGAGAGTGCACTTGAGTTTGCGCACACACTTGAGCACTATAATTTATCCTACGTGGCTGATCGTTGAGATTGACTGCTAAAATCTGTTGGAGGATATTATTATTGAGATTGAAATTGACAACAGAGGAATTACGAATATAATAATAAAATACGACATAGTATAACCAGACGCCGCGACAACACCCAGACACTGAACAAACATAAGATTCGAATCGTTCTCTCTTACGTATTAAAGCGGGGTACATACCTACATTATACCAAATCAAACAACATTGAGTTACCTTGAACCGCGGTTCAATATCAAAACAAGTAACTAAGCTTAGAAAACGATAACCTTTCCATTTCTTTCCGTTCAACGTCTACTGACAAAAGACGATGAGTCTTGATATTCGCAATGACTTGCTTTATTTCGGAGAAAGTGTACTAGATGCATGGCAAATGGTGGATATAATTTGGAACGGAGGTTTTCGATAGCTTGGTGTATCGCATTTATTTTTAAGGTAGAAGCACGGTGAACTGAGGAACTGTTTGATCTACTCCCTGCAGCTGACTTACATCAACCACACGCAAGCGATTGTCATTCCAGCCCCATCGTCTCGATGGATGGCGGACTAATACTGTGCGTTTCTCGCGGAACCTTCTACCTACCTCAGTTCTGTGGAACGGTTTGGCTGCAGGAGTATTTCCCGACACATTAGCGTTCTTTCTGACTTCGCGGATGTTCATGGGTCGCGCTGTTACTTTCCATCAGATGACTCACTTGCTTTTTTGTCTCCTCTAGCATAAAAAAAATACAAAGCACGGTGGAGTTCCAAGTTACTAACTTTAAACTCTATCGTACTTGTTCACGTAAATGCGCGCGGGCGCAGCGCCGCGGCGGACAGTTTAAGCATTGCGTTTTTATGAGATAGGAGCCAAACAAGCAGACAGCTCAGACCGCCGCTGGTGTCCTTAAGTCTGCAACACTAAAGAAGTTGCAAGTACGCTGCCGACCTTTTAAAAGGAATACGCTCATTTCTTGAAGGTCACTTTCTATTTTTGTGGAGAGTCAAAAGAGCAGTCGAGTCACTACTGATTATTTTGACAACCCGTTTGGAACAGTGGTAGTGAACGCTGCCTTTGACCAAGGGTTGCGGGTTCGATCCCCGACAGTACAAACATTTGTGTGCATGAACATGTCTGTTTGTATTGTTCTGGGTGTTATCTATGTATAATATGTATTTACAAAAGAAAAGTATTATATGTATATATTTGTTTCCCACTGTTGATTCTGATATCCGTAACACAGGTACTTGAGCTACCTATATCGGAGTCAGAGCAATGTATGTGACGTTGTGAAATATTTATTTATTTATTTATATTAATGTTGCCTAATTCTTATAAGAATTTGAATTCAAATAAAAGAATCAGATTATTTGAAGAAAATTCGAGGTTGAAAGCTTTTCAGAAAAAAAATCTAATATCTAATCAAAATTAATCAAATTGAACATAAATGCACACATTTATTATTTACATTTCAAAATTTTGAAATGTGAATGATTAGTGTAATTATTTATCTGAGTGACATTGGAACCGTGTAAAAGTGTAATTGATTTATGTGTATGGTTGAAATTTACCTGAATAAAGAGATTACATTATTATTATTATTAATGCCATTGAGACGTAGTTTCTGAATTTTAGCTTTGTAAAATTATACTCTCATTATAAGGCTTACTTCGAATGTTCACCAGGGACTTTCTTAGGGGTACCTGCACTGACACCAATAATTAAGTCATTATCTTGCCCTCTGGCAATGAACAATTAATCCGCCATAATTGTAACATGACAACGCCGAAATTTAAAATGGCTGAGCATAAAATTAAATTACGTATAATAACAGTCGATGAGCAATTATTATGAGCTTTTGTATGGGAGCACAGATAATGTATTGCTTCATTAATACCCATTACTCGGCTGCACTTGATACGTGTACATGTGAGCTCATACATTTTTATTAATAGTTCTTTTACTCGATCGTCAAATCAAGCAATGTTACATCTGCTATTGAGATAGCGGTTTTTGTCTACTGCCATTCTACTTGGTAAGTGACATTGGCAAACATATCATCGAATGATAATCCTTCTTAACGCCCAAAGACGTCGTTTGTCTATAATAATACTATCCTCCAACTGATTACTTCTACGGCGACCAATCTCAACGATCAGCCACGTACAGCAGGATATTATAGTGCTCAAGTGTGTGCACTCTCTATTCCCTTATCCTCATATGTATTCGTGACACCAGCGTGACAGGGATTGGGCGCAGGACCAACGGCTTAACGTGCTTTCGGAGTCACGGAGGTACCAGACCGCTAACTTCCAGACTCCGGGCTGACACTAAGAATTTCTCACCGAAAACATAGGTACTAACTTTTGGCCCGACCCGGGGATCGAACCCGGGACTCTTGCGCAGCCGTCGCTTTATAGTGCGACCCACTAACCACTACGCCCACCGAGGCAGTCAAGTCGAGGCTTGTCTATGGTGAAAATATAAAAGACGAATAAAATATTAATGCACTTATTTTAAAAACAATACAGTAAATAGTTTAAAGTTACCTAACTTAAGCATAATAAAAGTTTTTTTATTTTTTTGGTCAATAAGCTAACGCTTGACCACAAACGCACCTTTCCATCAGGCATCTTTTAGGCAAACGCGGATCATCGTAGGATGATCCGCGTTTGCCTAAAAGATGCCTGTTCACTCTTCAATAAAAATATATCTCCTATTTACCAAATCTACTACGGTTTATTTTTTAATAAATAAATATTTCACAACATCACATACATTGATCTGACTCCGAGATAGTTAGCTCAAGCAACTTTGTTACGGATATCAGAACCAACAGCGGAATTACAAATATATACTTATAATACTTTTCGTTTGTAAATACATACTTATAATACATAGAAACACCCAGACCAATACAAATAAACATGTTCATGCACACAAATATTTGTACTGTGCGGGGATCGAACCCGCAACCCTTGGACCAAAGGCAGCGTTCACTACCACTGTTCTAAGCGGGTCGTCGGGGTAAAAGTCGCACTATTCGTCCAGTCAAATCCAAAAATATGTATACACTTTAGGACCTTGTCACAATACTTACCTATAAGAAAGTAGGTCTACTTTCTGATATTATATATTGTGACAACGTTCTAAAGTGTATACATATTTTTGGAGTTGACTGTACAAAGCACAGTTATGGCAAACATCAAAATTGCTTTGATCGCACGCGCCACAAACGGCTACAATTTGAACAATTTCATATAATCAGTATAACCACTTAATTTTTATATAAAATAAGTAATAGCAGACGATTCTCTTTAATAGTAGAGCACGTGCGATTATTTGCTTGCTCCAAATGCTTTAATGCTTAGACAACAGCTTGACATGCTATCCAAAACTGACATTGTCTCCATGCAATTTTGAACCTTGAACCGACCATAAACAGAGTTCATTAGAAACTTGATAGCTTATTTTAATCGCATGTACTATGTACATCATTATTATAAAATTATGATGAAATACTTAAGTGACTGCATGAAATGTAAATTAAAGATTACGACTTGAAAGCATTTTCTCATCATCATTTTGTCTGACTACATCATGCTTCGAAATAATAAGGCGAACTTTGCTAAACTCGTTTTCAAATGCGTATTTGATACTTACGATTTACAGTACCTAATATCTACATTGGTAAAATAAAATCAAATTGGATATGTTTTAGGTCGGATTTGACCAATCTTTATCCGATATTTCTATGGTATAATGTCAGATTTGTATTGAACGACGGCGCTATACTATAGAATAGTATCGAATTAAGATTGGTCAAATCGATCCCTTGTATACACCGTGCTATTTTAACCGTCTTACTCCCTTATCGAGGGCATTATATACAATGATAACAAACATTTTCTCCCAAGAAACATAGGGTCTAATCTCAAAAACAAATTGTCTTCCTATACAATTTGCACCAATTAGCTGATTATTTTTGAATGGGAAGGTGATTTTTTTTCTGATATAAGACCCTAAGTCCCTTAGGGGAAAATGTTTGTTTTCATCAGTATACTCCCCTCGATATTAAGACGGTTAAAGAAGCATGGTGTATATAGTAGACTACGGTACACACAAAGCACTCGCAAATGCAAACTCCTATTTGATGCGAACAGCCAAGGAATGGAACTCGTATCACCGAAGTATTTTTTTTTTAATTATGAACTGTAGGCTAACGCTTGACCACAATCTCACCTGATGGAAAGTGACGATGAGATCTAGGATGTAACGCGTTTGCCTAGAAGATGCCTGTTCACTCTTGCCTTAAAGATGTCCAGATTGTAGTGATCCGGAAAAACAGACCTTGGCAAGAAGTTCCATACTTAGCTGTTCGCATTATGAACGTGGAGGCAAATCGCTTCGTGCGGATAAGGGGCAAACCAACAACGTATGGATGAAACCCCTCGCCGCGCCTTGTTGTCCGGTGGTGGAATGGGCTAGGGCTATTTTCTGAACAATATAACCTGGGCGTCTTTAAAGCAAGAGTGAATAGCCATTTTACGGGCAAGCATGGCCCACCATAGACCTCATCTTCACTCAACATCAGTTGTGATTGAGGTCCAAAGCTTGTCTGTCGAAACATAAAAAAGTGTAGAGTAAACAATAGTTAATACGAATCGTGCGCACAAACATTCCCGATGATCGCATAAAAACTTAACTACATTTGACCAAAAAAAAAAGACACAGTGTATATAATTTCGTGTTTTCTAATGTGTATTGTCAGTAAACAGACAGAAAAAGGGCGTGTACCATCATCATAATAAAACAAAGATATCTCGACTCAATTGCTACTCGAATGAGAAAAAAAATACCAAATTATGATGTTGGAAGTTTTATGGTGCAACGTGAAGCACGAGCAGATTCTGCCGGTAGAGTTCAAATGCAAAGTGTCTGCTGATGTGGTTCAAAGGTTTTCAACTGGTATCTGTGCGATATTCAAGAAACTTACTACCTCGAACGACAAAACGGACAACACGACATTATTTTTTTTCTAAAATGAAATATACCGTTGTCTAGATTAGCCTTATAGGATTGTAAGAAAAATTGTTTTAGATTTTTTTTAAAGATATTTAAGGAGAAATGAAATAAAGTGTAAAAACCCCCGTGTGAGCTCGGCATGACAAATTAATGACGCGTTTGCTCACGTTGACATAATCAAAAAGAAAATGGCTGACAATGACAGTAGTGAATAATTACAGAGAGAGTCAACTTTTTTATTACATAGCAAAGACATCACCTACGTAGAGCCTCAGGACTACGTCACTTCCTGCATTTTTATCTATTTTTTATTCAATAAAACACACATTTAATGAAAACTTAAAAATACGGATCATCTTTTTTTCTTTCTTTATTCGAAAATTTTTATTAATATTAAACTACACTTGATGTTTTTTTGTTAGTTAGTAAGTGTTCTTGTTTTTGTTCCTACAGATAAAAATCATTATCGGAATTATTAGTTTTTGATAATTTCATATGAATATCTTAAAGTCTTAAAATAAATCGACCTTTTTAATTTGAACTGTAATTAATGATATTTGTAAAGAAGTTACTTGAAATTGGCAAGGTATCTTCGGGTAGAGCCATAATATATTAATAAAAAGAAAAACATATTGCAAAGAAAAACGAAATACTCAAATCGTCTCACTGCACCCAACATTACTTGTAAATTACTTCAATTAAAGGCGAACCGGCGCTGTTCGCCGTTTCTGTCAACGGATTTCACGAAACGAGTCACGCGAATAAATTTTTACTTGGATCGGAACGCGAGACAAAAGTTTTTTCTCGACCGACAAAACAATTTGATCAGCTACTCTCGACATTCAAACAAGAGCCGTTACAGCATCTATTGAAATTGAAAAACTTTATAATTGATTATAACTAAAAACCTAAAATGAAAAGTATAGAAAAAGTGAGAGAAACTTTTGTTTGTTCAGCCTCTAGTCACAATATAAGTCGCCACTGAAAGTAGCTCCAGGACCCCAATTCTTGTGCTTGTGACTTTTATTTTCATACGACATATATCACTATAACATAGTTTTTTTGTATGGTTTTCAAGGTGGTATCCGCCATGTTTTCAAAATATCACAAGTACGCGAATGGGGCACCAGGTGACCTTGATAATCGAAGAGTCCGTTATAGTTATAATTCGTTATACTACAGACACTTCAATCCGAAAGACATCGTGACGCTGATGAAAAGGATCTTTCGTGAATAGGAGTGCAAAGGATAGGGGAGGTACAAAAGATCCCTTAGGGTCGACGTGCCCCATGAAAATGGCCCCTAACAATCGTTGGCGCAGTAGGTAAAGCGTAGCTTTCGATCCCCGGGTCGGAGCATCCGCACCAGAGTTTTTCTATTAAGATATTATCAGTGTCAGCCCTGAGTCGGGAAGTTGGTGGTCTTGTACGTACGAAAGTACGCAAAGCCGTTGGTCCTGCGCCAGATCCCTCTCTGGTCTGTCACACTGGTGTCTCATCGGAATATGAGGGCAAGTGTATAGAGAAAGCACTTGTGCATTTAATTACACTATAATATAGTATAGTACACTAAAGTACACTATCGGTTCATCATCCTCTTACCCTATTCCCAGGTTTTTTGGGGTCGGCCCAATATGTCCTATTCTTTCAAACGTATATTTTGGTGTTGTGTTTTTTTTTTCAACCGTCCTTTAATCCTTTGACCACTTATATATTCATAAATCATCACTCTTTTCGTTACATGCTCTTAATCACAAGTATACTATTGATGAACCTCAAAAAGGTGACGCATTAAACACCATGCGTGATATAATTATAATCGCGGTATAATTTCAACTCCGGCGCCACATTGCCTAAGCATTTCAATCTCAATCGTCTCCAATGTTCCTTTCATCGCTGTTTTCATAAAAGCAAGTCTCAAACTCTCAGTCTCCCACTTCATACATAATTCCACACTTTTTCCTTGTGCCATTTCCACGTTTTCTACCCGCAGCGCGTTAGTATTAGCAATGATAATTTATCTCCGATTGATACGTCCCGATGCGCACGAGTGGCCATTTGTCACGTTCGCAGGTACTGGGATAATGTATGACAAAACTGTCTTAGTGTCTGTACAGTTAAGTCAGTGTTTATCTGTAAATAATTATAATATGGATGATGATGGCCATTGGCACACTACAGATTAAACACGCCGTGTGGTCCCCGGCAGAGTAGAATAGGCCACCCTCACTCTTACCGAGATGTCGTAAAAGGCGACTAAGGTAAAGCTGCTGGCATGATCATCAGCACCCAGAGAAGGAAAACTCTGCATTTATATCAAAACCCTCGCCAACCCGTCTGCCAGCGTAGTGAGTATGGCAATTACCCCTCATGTGATTGAGGGAGGCCCGTGCCCCAGCAGTGGGGACTTAAATGGGCTGATGATGATGATGAGATTAAATGGAAGGATGACATCAAGAAGATCATCATCATTATTTGAGCCAATAGACGTCCACTGCTGGACATAGGCCTCCCACAATGTTCTCTACACAAATCAGTACCGCGATGCCCGCATTCAATGGATACCCGCGAACTTCACCAGATCGTCGGTCCACCTTGTGGGGGTCCTGCCACGGCTGCGACTTCCTGTACGTGGCCTTCAGAAGATCAGGTTTAAGAAAAAAGAAGCGCAAGGCAAAAGCAACAATCACAAGAGATGAAATAAAAAAGTCCTTGGAGCTCAATTAGAACAGCAGTCATTCAGTTAGTCCGATCGCGGGTATGGAATTTATACCTTAAGACCAATTTTTAAGGTGACGGGTGGGGTACACTAGCGACGCCAATCGATTTTAATTTTCAGCTACTAAACCGGATCCATTTTAAATAATTTCGGCAAACACCTATACTATTTATTTAATACCTATAGTAAACTGTTTGGTCTGCTTTTGCACTCGAATTTTGGATTACCGCCAAAATTGGCCGCTTTTGGCGTGAATCAAGTTTTCGTGTACAAAAACGGATCCAACATTTGTGCATGGTTATTTAATAAATAGTATAAGTGTTTGCTGAGTGATTGTAACCCCGATATTGTTTAAAATAGATCCGGTTTAGTAACTAAAAATTAAAATCCTACCCGTCACCTTAAGAAAGAAAAGTAAAACTTTGAAAAATGTCTGATTCTCTTAAGCAAATCTTTACTATAGTATGCAATATAAACTTTCTTGAAGCATATTTATTCATTTACAGACAAATAAAATCACTTTAGTACATCTCTACGCAACTTTCTCATCTCTAATAGTTTTTGTCTTAATTTCACGTTCAGCTTCACAAAAATCATGGGTCGTAAGGGCAATTTTTTCATCGTAGCAAAATGTAACCTACTTAGATCGACATAGCGTTACAAATTAATTAAAACCGTATTGGAAAGTCATTTTAAAGTTATGGTGGTTACGACCTTTTTCGCAGAAAGTAAATTTGGATTAAGTGTTAGTATAATTTAATGTTTTATTGTTAAAATTGATAAGCTCTTTTTGTCCTTTTCTTTCTTTCGTTTTTGCCTGAGATACAGGATATTCCTAGTTCAGGCAACAAACTTAAAATAGTTCCCTTAGTATAAGTAGATTATAAGTATTTCATCATCATCATCAGCCCATTTAAGTCCCCACTGCTGGGGCACGGACCTCCCTCAATCACATGAGGGGTAATTGCCATACTCACCACGCTTGGCAGACGGGTTGGCGAGGGTTTTGATATAAATGCAGAGTTTTCCTTCTCTGGGTGCTGATGATCATGCCAGCAGCTTTACCTTAGTCGCCTTTTACGACACCTCGGTAAGAGTGAGGGTGGCCTATTCTACTCTGCCGGGGACCACACGGCCACATTATATATTGTTCTATATTAAAAATACTCTTAAGTGTGACATGGTAGAAAATGTATTCGCAGACAGATAAATAGATCCCAGTACATCTTACATTGCAACTATTTCATCCCCAATTACTTGTTACTAATATATAAATTCAATGAGCTAATTATGAAAGTTTTGCTGTAAACTGTACGCACTCGTACCTACTTGTCTTACCTCACTAGGTGTCAGAGCAACTAAGCGGGGACCGGAATGTATGACATAAAATATCTTTATAAACCCATACACATGACAGGGAGTATAGTTTTTACCAACCTGATTCAATTCTGTGTGACGAGGTGAGCTTGGATTCAACTGTTCATCCATTGATTTATGAGTTTTATGGAATTCAGTCATAGTACTTGACTAGAATTTTTTAACTATAATGTATCAATACGGGGATCAACACGATATTTATTATGTGAAACAACATTGTGTACTCACATTTTTGGCTCGACGTTTCGGCTACGTTACAGCAGCCGTGGTCACGAGCGGACGCTTCCGCTCTTCGTTCGTGCTTTCTTTCAGTCCGCTTGTGACCACGGCTACTGTAGCCGAAACGTCGAGCCAAATATGTGAGTACACAATGTTGTTTCACATAATAAATATCGTGTTAATCCCCGTATTGATACATTATAGTTATAATGCAACGCGAAAATCTAAAAAACTATTAGATTTTTTTCCGCTTGAGCTATTATAAAGCATATGGTAAAAAGTAAAGTATCAGCCTATAAACTGTCCCACTGCAGGGCAAAGGCCTCCATCAAAGAAATCAGGTTATCGCTACTATGATGGAATTAGGCTTAATCACTACGCTTGAAAGCATATGGTACTCCTATATAATAAACTTTACTGATTTCTGTGTTATTTGTATTTGTTTTAACTTTAAGTCAAATGTAATTGTGTGTTTCCAAATTAATAAATAAATATAATCGCATTTTTAATGCAAATATTGTTAGTTCTTATCCAGACTAGAGTGTTATCATTTCAACTCCATTACCATCTGTAATTGGATGTTATCAATTCCGCTGATTTGGATATAATGAGGTAGGGCTGTGTAATCAGCCCTACCTCATTATATCCAAATCAGTGGAAAAAGGACCAAATTTATGCTTATGATAAGTATAAGGTGGGATTTTTTTATCATAATGTAAATTTTTCATGCGTTTAAATTTTTCAAGTTTTGATAATTACGTCAATCCGTTAGATCTTTTTCCGCTATTCCAGGGCGTTTGAAGGTAATAAAATTAATTGACAATGCAATATAAATATAGGTTAAGTTAGTCAATACTGAGCTCCTCAAGATTTTTAGGTGGTGGTAGTGAACATAGGTGGCAGACGAGCAGACGGACTGCCCGAGAAAAAAATATAATGTGAAGTACTTCTTCTGTTGTAAATTATTCATAATGAATGAATAAAAAAATCTACCGCCTGCCGCGAGTATTTGCGTGCGTTATAACAATTAAAATGTACGCTTTTTGCTTCTTCTCATTGAGAAACTGCATCGTATATGTTGTTAGCCAATAACCAGAATTAAAAAACTTAAGCGATCAATCAAAAGGTTATAAAAGGTTAAACATGTGCCAAGTGTAAGTTGCATTGAAATAATCGGCGTTCTTTATAACATAGGTAGTTTACATATAACTATTTTAACAGAACAATACAAAGAAGCGGTAATACATTAATTTAGTTTATTAGATTTAATCAAATTGCTATTACAAAATTCTAAAAGATTGTATTGATATGCAAAGCTATTCAATTGTTTTGTTTTTGCGCGGTCAGCAGAATTATACACAACAAGATCTTCAATAATTGTTTCCTTTTTACAAAGTAGGAAATTGTTTGACGCACTTTTTGGCTATCTTATGTTCCTCTTCCAATCGGAGTCATCGTCGTCGTAACCTCATATGTATCTATTTACTGTCTGTCATAACTTAATATGTATGGCTGCGTTCGATCCTCGGGTCGATCCAAATTAAGTATCTGAGTTTTTCTGGAACTTGGGGGTCTTGTACCGTGCCTCGAAAAACAAGACAAGCCGTGGTCCTCCGCCTAATACCTCTTCGGTCGTGTCACGCTGGTGTCTCATTGAACTAAGAGTGTAAGAGAATAGAGTGTGCACACTGTGCACTTGTCCTGCGTCAACGACTATTCGTTGAGACTGGCTGCCATAACCGATTTTTTAATATGTTACGACAGACAAGCATTTGACTGTTCATCACTTGCAACCCTTCAAGAAAAGAGCGTATTCCTTTTTAAAAGGTTGGCAACGCACTTGTTACTCCTCTGGTGTTGCAGGTGTCCTTGGGCGGCGGTAATCGCTTACCATCAGGTGATCCTTCTGCTCGTCTGCCCCCTATCCCATAAGAAAACCCAAATCACACTTGATATGCATGTGATGCCGTGAAAAGCCTATTCACTCTTGCCTTAAAGAGGCCCAGTTTATAATGTACAGAAAATCCATCAGCGGGTAACGGCGGTAAAAAAGGAGTTTGCGTAGCGCTATGAACGGGTAGCTGGAATTTGAACCATGTAGAACATGAAATAAAGGTTGCAGGCAGTAAATGAGTCATCATCACTCATTGAATGCACGAGGAGGGCGGCCATCTGAGAGTGATGAGAGAGTGTTAGCTTGCCGCCAACACCTGAATTGATAACCACGACCACTCTGTCAAGAGTGACACCGACATAGAAGAAGAACACTTTAACCATGAAATATCAGTCAGAAGACATTAACATTTCTTTATATTTTGCTTTTACTAACTCAATTTTACAGGCTCATCAACACTTCGCCAATTAATTACATATTTACATTTAACACAGCAAGATTACTAAAGGTTAAAGTAACAATTTGGTCAAACCGATTTCTTCACTTACTTGATGATCTATGGTAAATATTTAAACGGTCTATCAATCATTGTCTCGCAGACCGGTTGGAATTGGCTAACCGTTGATATCGTGATAAGATGGTAAGGGCGAGCACAAACTTAATCGACTTATGAACGAGTTTTTGCTGCCATAAAAACTATGACAGTTTTTGTAGCGTACGTGGTTGAGCTTAGGTCCAAAGG
Organism: Marasmia exigua; assembly: GCA_019059595.1. Classification (NCBI taxonomy): domain Eukaryota; kingdom Metazoa; phylum Arthropoda; class Insecta; order Lepidoptera; family Crambidae; genus Marasmia; species Marasmia exigua. The sequence continues at coordinate 5,249,748 of CM032469.1, read as the reverse complement.
TTTGATCATAGTTGATAGCAAGACAGGGCAGCTTGACGCGCGTAACTTCAGTAACGGTAAAACATTTTTGAAGCTCTGACCGAGCTGACATCACATAACTTTAAGGATAGTACTGTGATTAGTCAGATAGGTACGATTCGTATAGGCAAGCGTATATATTTTTCAATATTTCGCCTAATGTAACTTAGAGAAAAATGTTCATATTTAAGTAAATTTACTGCCCTTATCGTGCCGATTAAGGAGGCTCAAAGTCACCCAGAGAGCATGTTCGGAGAGTTCGGAGAGGGCTATGTTCGGAGTCTCTTTGCGTGATCGTATCAGAAATGATTAGACCCGCAGGAGAACTAAGACCACAGACATAGCCCAAAGGATTGCATGTCTCAAGTGGCAATGGGCAGGGCACATAACGAGGAGAACAGACGGCCGTTGGGGCGGAAAGGTCCTCGAGTGGAGGCCACGTACGGGAAGACGCCGCCGTGGCAGGCCCCCACAAGGTGGACTGACGATCTGGTGAAGGTCGCGGGAATACATTGGATGCGGACAGCACAGGACCGAACTGTGTGAAGAACATTGGGAGAGGCAGTGAACGTCTATTGGCTGAAAAGATGAGATGAAAGATGACTGCCCTTAAAGTTATAAGATATCATAAAGAACACAGTGTGTTTTATTATGAGTCAATGTAGCAGTAAATTACGAAAAGTTTTTCCACACTTGCACTGGGACAAAAGATGCGAGAGTGCAAACCCAGCACTGGCAGGTGATAAAACAGAAATGTTAACGCGTGTGAAAAATCGTAAAGAGCTGCTATTAACTGTCTTGTAGAGAGAGAAACATTTTATATCCCCCGCGAATTTCATTTATTGTCCCACGTTAAAATACAAAAGTTCTTCAAAAAAGGAGTGTTAAAGTTTTTTGGGGGTCGGCAGCGCGTATTCAGGTCTTCTGGAGTTTCAAACGTCCATAGGCTGCATCGCTTACTATGAGCCGAGCCGCACGCTTATTTGCCACCGACGTAGTATATGAGATAGATAGATAGATAGATACTCTTTATTGCACAACATACAAAACTTAAAAGCTAGGTATACAGAGATACAATGTACAATTTAGGCGGTCTTATCGCTGGGAGCGATCTCTACCAGACAACCTTCAGGTAAAGGACATTAGATAGAAGAGGGGAGGGTGGTGGAGTCCTTTTGATTTATGATGATGAAACATACCATCACAGGCAAAAAAAAATTTGGCAGCATGGAACTTGTTGCCGTCGCATGTATTTCCTCCTTCCTACAAAATGAATTCTTTCAAACGAAGCGTGAAGAAGCATCACATGGGCCAGTATAGCAGTACTAACGGAAGTCATGCTTTGACATCGCGTCCGATGTGATTGCAACGTGGGCTCTCCTTCTGCGTCACTATAAAAATAATCCTATGTAATTAACAACCGTTAGAGAGCCACGCTTCGGCATGAATGGACCGGCTCGACCGGAGTGATGCCACAGCCTCACAGAAAACCGGCGTGAAGTCGTACTGTGCTGTTTCGCTGCGTGAGTGAGGGTAGAAGGCCCAATCTGGTGGAAAGGGGGGGTTTAAAGGTTGGCAGCGCACTTGTGACTCCACTGTTGTCGCGGGTATCTATGGGCGGCGACAATCGCTTACCACCAGGTGATCCGTCTGCTCGTTTGCCACCTATCACATAAAAATGAAGAAAAGATGAGGCCATACCAAACTCTTACGCCAAAGGTTCGTGGGTTCGATCCCCACCCTGGACAAACATTCGTGCGATGAACACTTGTGTTTGTTCGGTGTCTGGGTGTAATATATGTATTTAAGTATATATTTGTGTTCCTCTGTTGTCTGATATCTGTAACACAAGTGCTTAAGCTACTTAGTACGGAATCAGGTCAACGTAAGAGATGTTGTGAGAATTATTATTATTATTATTATACCACTGTATTACAACGCTTACATAATAGCTATGCATGCTTCAGTCATTTTGAAAGATGTCAGAACTCTTTGACACTTTAAAGTCAAATGAAGAATAATACTGTTATTTTTAACTATAATGCATTGTGCTGTCGATAGCTCATCTCATTGCCGCCCTCGACCCGCCCCATATAATTCAATGATTCATTTGATATACGGAACAAAAGGAATTACATCACGCTATTACAGAGTAATTAAAAATCAGAGCTATCCAGCCGTTGAGATCTGTTTCTTGTGGGCAAAAAGTTTGCTCTGAGAATCCGGACGAAGAAGCATGTGAAATGATAGAATTGATTAATGTTGATTGTAATTTTCGATGCTTATCTATGTTATGTTATCAAAGACGCAAAATCACTTATTTTTACATTATAAGTTAGATACTTCCTAGTACTATGTCAGAAATGATGAGAGATCGAAATTTCTAAAAGTTGTCAAGTACTGAAAAAATCTGCTCTGTTTATCCAAGTATAAAAAAGCGTCAAAAAATCAAGTCATATGATGGGAATAGGCTTAACCACCACGCTTGGTGATCACAAACCCGAGCTATGTTCAAAAAATTCGAAACATAATTTTTGCTCGACCCTGAATCGACCTCCCTCACTATTACCGAGGTGTCGTAAAAGGCGACTAAGGTAAAGCTGCTGGCATGATCATCAGCACCCAGAGAAGGAAAACTCTGCATTTATATCTAAACCCTCGCCAACCCGTCTGCCAAGCGTGGTGAGTATGGCAATTACCCCTCATGTGATTGAGGAGGCCCGTGCCCCAGCAGTGGGGACTTAAATGGGCTGTTGATGATGACTGGAATCAAACCCAGGACCCCGAGATCACTTAACTTGTTGAGTACTTAAACCACTGGACAAACAGGGCGTTACAATAATATGGTTTGATACGAGAAAACTGGATCTTGTAGATCCAACTTTATACTTTTCCACACATGGTTACAATAAAATTAATGAAATCGACAATATACCTTAATTTAGTATCCAATTTTGTCCACAAAACCCAATATAACCGTCGTTAGATGAATAAATTCTCCAATCCTCAATCAACACTATAAAATCTTCAACACAAACTTAGACTAAGTTTTATGGACTCCATCATTTTCATCAAATTCTGGCTTCATCATCAAAATTACCATGAAATAAACTACGCCCATTTGATAACTTTTGACATTCAAATGCCAATAGTCGGCACGATACAAGCCCACACATGTATTATCTAGGGATGTCACATTCTAATTATTATAATAATGATATCTTTGGGAGCTGGTCTGATTTATTTTCATATTCAATTCAATTCATAAATATATAAATATTTCACCACGTCACATACATTAATCTGACTCCGTGATAGGTAGCTCAAGCATCTGTGTTACGGATATCAGAATTAATCGCGTAATTACAAGTATATTACATATAATACTTTTCTTTTGTAAATACATAACTTATAATACATAGAAATCGCCCAGGCCAATACACACAGACATGTTCATGCACACAAATGTTTGTACTTTGCGGGGATCGAACCCACAAAACCCTTGTACCAGAGATAGCATTCAGTACCACTGATCCAAACGGATTGTCGCATATCAAATTTAAATTCAAAATATCTTTATTTGCATAGGCTTGTATACATACAGCATTTTCATAATGGTGCTGAGTAGCAGTAGCGTCAGTAAAGCGTTTGAATGCGACTCACTAGCCAGAGGCAGAATGTGTCTTCTAGGTAACGCTTATCCTAAACCAGGAGACTACAGGCACTTCAATCCGAAAGACATCGTGACGCTGATGAAACGAATCTTTCGTGAGTAGGAGCGCAGAAGGTAGTGGAGGTACAAAAGAACCCTTAGGGTCGACGTGCCCCCTAAAAAGGCGCCTAACAGATAACATAAGATAAGCAGTAGTGTAAAGTGGGCGTCGGCCGCCCGGGGCGGAAGACTAATTTGCCGCCCTCTTTTCTTCATCGACTAAGAATTAAGAATCGTAGGGTCAAATCCCAAAAAAAATATTCACCTCCCCAAATAAAAGCGATCAGCTGATTTATGGAATTTGTATAGGAAAGTGGTTTATTTTTCATATTTTTTTACATTTCATATTTAATTATATTTTTTTTCGAGCTTGAGGAATATTTTTGACATAATAAATTTTCACATCCCTATAGGTACTTAAGTTAACAAGAATAATGGTTGCCAACTCTTGACTAGTTACAAGTTTGGTGTGATCTAATTTGTATTTATTTTTTGTTGCAGGTACGTTGAAGCACTTTGGCTGTCATAGTTATTTTTATGACTGGTCGGAACCTCATGATTTACATGACGTGTACTGGTAAATACAAATTTCAATAACACAGGTAAAATTAATTATGTAAGTGATGTTACTTGGTGATTGAAAAGTACCGGGCCGAAATTAAGTTTGGCCAAGGGCAAAAAAGACGCTGGCAGTGCGCATCACGATTGCGATTCCCGGTTGCGACCAACGCGATAGCGTTGGGAACCGGGAATCATTTGTTAAGGTGAAAGGAGTAACCGTGAGCCCAACGTATGGAGGTCTGTACTTTTTTCCCAGGGGAAACCATCATGGCCGTCACCTTGCTATGTGTAGGGAACAAGGTGAAGTGTGGGACTCTATCCCTAACAAAAACCCCTGGGGTGTCCATCTCAGCGCTATAGCGGTTGGAAACCCCACAGCCGGGACTAGACCGCACCGCTGATCGCGGTCGCCGCTTCACTCCTACCTGGCGCAAACAGCATTTCAACGCTGTACGACCTACCAGGACACCCGGTAACGTCGTCCCCGCGGAGTCGTATGCTGAGCTAGCCACTCCCCAGCAATGCGCACGCTCACATACTGGGAAGGCTCGTTTAGTCGCCCCTTACGACAGGCCGGAAACACCATGGCAGTATTCTTAAACGCTCCTAGCCACAGGGTCCATGGAGGTCTGTACTAACCCAAACTTGAACCAATGAGGAGTCTTTTCTACTCTTACGTAATATTACGTAACTCCACACCAGGAACTAGGCCGAGTTGCCAGGATGTTGGTCACTTCCACATTTTGCAAGGAAACTGTAAAAGGAATTACCTGTTTTATTTGAATTTGAACTTGCCTAGGTTTAAACATGGATTTGCTTTTAACCTATTCGCAAACGGTACTTAGATGGTGTCATTAGCACTTTCGTTAACCGATTACGGACGGAGTAACGATTTGTGCGATGTTTTCTTTGTTAGTTAAATTAGGTTAGTGGCACAGGATTTTGTAAAGACTTGTAACGTAGAGAAAATAATATATGATGTAAGATACTCATGGAAGTAATACAAATACAAATACAAAATACAAAATTCTTTATTATCAAAAACTTAATGGCCACTTACACATTTCCGTGTGTTCTCAACTGCAAACGTTTTAAACTGGAGCGCACAGTGAGAACGCCCTCTCCAAACAGTGGGTGTCGAGGTTCAAATTAGCTAAAACCAACATCGTCCTCAGACTTCACAAAATCGGTAATTCGTTTGTTGGCTTAAGTATTAAGATTATTTAATAACCTACCACAAAAATGTCATAACCTATACTGGATAAGTTTAAGTCTCATATTAAAACTGCCTAAGAAGAAAGGTTACTATAGTGTACAAGACTATTAAATGATAAGGATTCGTGGTCAAAGTTAATGATTTATATTTGTGTGGAGTAGTATTCATAGTATGTGTATTAACTTTCATAATTGTATTTTTTTTTTCTTCTCGATTGAAAATCGTAACATCCATCAATATTTGAAAAGAGTAACTACTGAGTTTCTGTGGTGTCTTCTCAGTAGAAATCGACATCCGAACCAGCGGTAGATATTATGTACCTATTTTGACATTCATAAGTGTTATGTGTGGACCTAAATTGAATAAATAATTTTTTTATCTTTATCTTTTATCTAACCTGTGAAAGTCACGCTTCGGTATGAATTCCATTCATTCAAAAATATCTTTATTTGCATAGGCTTGTATACATACAGCATTTTCATAATGGTGCTGAGTAGCAGTAGCGTCAGTAAAGCGTTTGAATGCGACTCACTAGCCAGAGGCAGAATGTGTCTTCTAGGTAACGCTTATCCTAAACCAGGAGACTACAGGCACTTCAATCCGAAAGACATCGTGACGCTGATGAAACGAATCTTTCGTGAGTAGGAGCGCAAAAGGTAGTGGAGGTACAAAAGATCCCTTAGGGTCGACGTGCCCCCTAAAAAGGCCCCTAACAGATAACATAAGATAAGCAGTAGTGTAAAGTGGGCGTCGGCCGCCCGGGGCGGAAGACTAATTTGCCGCCCTCTTTTCTTCATCGACTAAGAATTAAGAATCGTAGGGTCTGATTTATGGAATTTGTATAGGAAAGTGGTTTATTTTTCATATTATTTTACATTTCATATTTAATTTTTTTTTTTTCGAGCTTGAGGAATATTTTTGACATAATAAATTTTCACATCCCTATAGGTACTTAAGTTAACAAGAATAATGGTTGCCAACTCTTGACTAGTTACAAGTTTGGTGTGATCTAATTTGTATTTATTTTTTGTTGCAGGTACGTTGAAGCACTTTGGCTGTCATAGTTATTTTTATGACTGGTCGGAACCTCATGATTTACATGACGTGTAATAGTAAATACAAATTTCAATAACACAGGTAAAATTAATTATGTAAGTGATGTTACTTGGTGATTGAAAAGTACCGGGCCGAAATTAAGTTTGGCCAAGGGCAAAAAAGACGCTGGCAGTGCGCATCACGATTGCGATTCCCGGTTGCGACCAACGCGATAGCGTTGGGAACCGGGAATCATTTGTTAAGGTGAAAGGAGTAACCGTGAGCCCAACGTATGGAGGTCTGTACTTTTTTCCCAGGGGAAACCATCATGGCCGTCACCTTGCTATGTGTAGGGAACAAGGTGAAGTGTGGGACTCTATCCCTAACAAAAACCCCTGGGGTGTCCATCTCAGCGCTATAGCGGTTGGAAACCCCACAGCCGGGACTAGACCGCACCGCTGATCGCGGTCGCCGCTTCACTCCTACCTGGCGCAAACAGCATTTCAACGCTGTACGACCTACCAGGACACCCGGTAACGTCGTCCCCGCGGAGTCGTATGCTGAGCTAGCCACTCCCCAGCAATGCGCACGCTCACATACTGGGAAGGCTCGTTTAGTCGCCCCTTACGACAGGCCGGAAACACCATGGCAGTATTCTTAAACGCTCCTAGCCACAGGGTCCATGGAGGTCTGTACTAACCCAAACTTGAACCAATGAGGAGTCTTTTCTACTCTTACGTAATATTACGTAACTCCACACCAGGAACTAGGCTGAGTTGCCAGGATGTTGGTCACTTCCACATTTTGCAAGGAAACTGTAAAAGGAATTACCTGTGTTTTATTTGAATTTGAACTTGCCTAGGTTTAAACATGGATTTGCTTTTAACCTATTCGCAAACGGTACTTAGATGGTGTCATTAGCACTTTCGTTAACCGATTACGGACGGAGTAACGATTTGTGCGATGTTTTCTTTGTTAGTTAAATTAGGTTAGTGGCACAGGATTTTGTAAAGACTTGTAACGTAGAGAAAATAATATATGATGTAAGATACTCATGGAAGTAATACAAATACAAATACAAAATACAAAATTCTTTATTTATCAAAAACTTAATGGCCACTTAACATTTCCGGTGTTCTCAACTGCAAAAGTTTTAAACTGGAGCGCAGTGAGAACGCCCTCTCCAAACAGTGGTTGTCGAGGTTACAATTAGCTAAAACAAACATGCATAAATTACAATTACTAGACTTAAAAGTATTATTATGCTATTAATATTTTATCTGTCTCTCTCTCTGTGTGTGTGTGTGTGTGTGTATGTGTAAATAAAATAAACCTTTCTCGATCTAACCTGAATGATGAATTCAATTCAATTCAAAAATATCTTTATTGGCATAGGCTTGTATACATACAGCACTTTCAAATCGTCATAAATTAAAGATATTATATTATTTGTAGGTATGTATAATGGAGAAATGGAGAATGTACCCGCTCGAGTGGAATGATACCATGGCCTTATAGGCGAAAAGCTGCACCTGAACAGTATTTGGCCAAGAAAGTGAGTGTACCGAAATCCCAATCCAGGGAAAGGGAGTTCTAAGGTTGACAGCGCCCAAAAAATCTTTCTTTTACGGACGATTATTTTGACAAAGTCATTTGCTTTAACTTGTCATGATGGGTAAAAAAATAAGGGGTGGCGATGCATTGGAAAAGAAAAAAGTCGTGGCTACGGCATTTACAAGAGTGGACCAACTTCGTATTTGTGCTTTTTTGTTGCATTTCATCATATTACAACTAAAGAAATTCCTAAAGAAGAAGAAAAATCTCTGTATGAGAAAATAAGCTATCTGAAATTAGTCTAGAAGTGGGAGAAACCAAGAACATAAATCAATATTTATTCACTATAATGTATCAATACGGGGATTAACACGATATTTATTATGTGAAACAACATTGTGTACTCACATATTTGGCTCGACGTTTCGGCTACGTTACAGCAGCCGTGGTCACGAGCGGACTGACAATGTTGTTTCACATAATAAATATCGTGTTAATCCCCGTATTGATACATTATAGTTATAATGCAACGCGAAAATCTAAAAAACTATATAATATTTATTCAATACAAAAATAAACAAAATAATGTATTTCATCATAACCCAGGTACATCCATGAAATAGGCAAAGGTTGGCCCTATTAAATATATTAATATATTATAATTAAATAAAGTTTACTCAATACAAAACAACGTGAAGATTCAACCAATGGGGAAATCAAACACAATTACCAACATAATAACGCAATAAACAATCAAAACAAATTTAACAGCCAAACAAATTACGAGCAATTCTTATCATCATCGGGAAAAATAACAGTAACAGACAGTCTCACAGGTTTTTACAATCATCATTACTGTAGATAATCCCGATTGGAAACTGCGAAATCAGAAGAATCACTCCGATTCTCATGGGTAATTGTTCATATTGTTTTAGCTTTATCGTCTAAATCTATGGTTCGAAATGTTAACGAAAGTCGGTTGTCACAATGTTTTGTCACTGTACCGAGAAATGCGGATCATCCGTTTCTCATTTCTTATGCGGATTCCATTGCGTAGCTTATTAGTGGTTTACGCTGTGACGCGCCAGAGGAAGCGGTAATGTTTGTCGTTTTTGCAGATATTCCAGGAGTTGTAATTGGTAGTGATGTGAAGTCTACTTTTACTTACTGACTTGGGCGACAACTAAAATATTGTTTGAGTATATATTGTTAATTTAGTTGAGAAATTGCATAATCGCGTATTTTTGACAAGGTTTGAATAGTAGTAACTATTATTTTTCCACAATGGCAACAACATAACTGTACCCCAGAATTGTCGGATTGTTTTTGGTCTATAGGCTAACGCTTGTCCACAATCGCACCTGATAGAACGCGACGATGAGGTCTAGAATGATACGTGTTGCCCTAAAATTGTCCAGATTATAGTGGTCAGGAAAAACAGACCTAGGCAGGGAGTTCCATTCCTTATCAATGAGTCTACTAGATAAAGTCAAGAAAAAGGCCTTTTTATTGTATTTTTTTGACAAATATTATAAGTTAATAAATGAATATTATAAGAACAAGAATAGACACTATGATAGTGCGATGAACTTAAATGTCCATTTTTGTTCACTACATAGGTACTATAAAACAAAATCGCTTTATATGCTTAGATCTTCAAACTACCCATTATGGTGCGGTGTTTTAATAATAGATATCTAGAGTAATTCAAGAGAAAGGTTTGAACAGAGTGTATTTACTAAATATTTTAATCTCCTTAACCACCTGTTCTACCAACAAAGTTCTGAACAACATTTAGTTAGAGCTTGTGAAAATTCGGTAAAAAATTTTTCAACACTCCATACAAGGTGACCAAGTCACATGAATTGTAAAAAAAGTTTAAATTATTTTAGGCTGATTTCCGAAAATCATAAATCACTTTTTTTTGTCGAGTCAGTGTCTAAAAATCTATTCGAGTGACTAATGTCACTCATGAACATCACTACGCGGTTGCGTGCGCGCCGGTATGCGGAATAGGTGAAAATGTATTTGGTCGCCAACTCGTAGTTTCTACGGAGGCATCCAATATATCTGCCGGACATTTTATTGCACTTGAACTTACTTTACTTTGTGCGTTGTCGGATAATGCGACGTTTATTGGAAAGTATTGTATAATTTGCGCGTACAAAACAAAAGACTGGTTTTGTGTTTACGAGCTGTGTTTGGCCGGGGGCCTTAGCACGAAGACATCCCGTGACGAACGAGAATATACCTGTCGCATCTAAATAAAAGGGAAACACGGGAGGGGAACTCCGATTCGATCGTCAGACTCTACTGTCTCGGTGGCGAGGCGCAGTGACTCGTAGTTACTACGTCCTACTCCTCCATAGTCGTTCACTCTTGACAGAGTGGTCGTGGTTGACGATGTAGCATTTTCGTGTGCTGATGCGGCTCGCGCGAAGTGTCTCCACTTGTTGCGGCTCACAGAGTCTCCGGAGTTTTGGTCAATGCATGTCTGTGTTACAGCCCTAATAAGGTCTTTCCAACGCGTTGGTGAGAACCCGCGCGACCGTTTGCCTTCCACCTGTCCCTTGACAATGAGTCGCTCCATGGATATAGTTACTACGTAGTAAGTTTCAAATTATGTGGTCGCCGGGCCTTGTGGTCCCCGGCAGAGTAGAATAGGCCACCCTCACTCTTACCGAGGTGTCGTAAAAGGTGACTAAGGCAAAGCTGCTGGCACGATCATCAGCACCCAGAGAAGGAAAACTCTGCATTTATATCTAAACCCTCGCCAACCCGTCTGCCAAGCGTGGTGATCAATCAATCAATCAATCAATCAAATAATTCTTTATTTGCATAGGCTTGTACACAGTACTTACAAATCGTCATACATTTGAATGATTTAAAACTATTTATAAGTACTTATGTAATAATTTACATGTTAATACATATATATGTTTATACATAAAATATACTAAAGAAATAAATAAACATAATGCGATTCTACCACCGGCTCGGAAAGTTGTTTCTGGTCGAGAAAATCCGGCAAGAAACTCGTCAGTTACTCTTTTTTTTTTTTGAGTGTTTGTGAGTATGGCAATTACCCCTCATGTGATTGAGGGAGGCCCGTGCCTCAGCAGTGGGGACTTAAATGGTCTGTCGATGATGAAGTTTCAAATTGAAGGCTGCACTTTCTGTCCCGGGTTCTTTTCCGATGTCGGCCGAAATTTGTACATGTTTTTTTTCAGCCTGCAGTTTGAACGGTGAAGGTCTTGTACCCCCATGAATTTATTATTATTTTGTAATATTTTCTATTTCAGTCCTGAGGCATTTAATAGCTGGAAATAAGATTGTTATTAGATAAATTTCAAAAGCATTATGTAGTAAATAGAAAATCTGTATGTGTGACAATGTTCACCTTCAGGCATGCTCATGAATTTTATCTCAGGTAATCTTCAAATTGAGAAATCAAAGTTAATTGCGTTTTGACAAGCTTTACAATACGTATTATAATATCTGTGACAATACATAATTAAAAAAAATAAGAAAGTTTGTCATAATGACCATTAAAGGTTCGAATGCTGTTAAAAACTTGCCTAGTCGGGTTTTTGACTTTATAGCTTGCTCACTTTATCTTAATAGTTATGCTTTATTTATTGAAAGAGGCCCGCTCACTTCGCTTCGGGACGTTAGTTCCACTTCATACCAATAGATGGCATTAGGTGTCGATTAAATCGCGCAAGCGTTTCGTATTTTCAGATCACTTATAAGCGTTGCCGTTGTGTGTAGGATTTACCTCTTTATAAATATTTAGTATATAATAATATTCTAGTAATTACATTTCTCCCTATCACAGAAACCTATAAAAGTCAATACTTGTAATTGACTCTCCAGGAATGATAATGAAATAACTGTTGTGATCAGAATCCATTAAAATATTATGTCAATATGGTAATACGAGTTAATTTACCTTCAACATTCAAGGCAAAGAATAAATAACGTCAGAAGGGACTTTACATTATGGATTATAGAAATTAAAACCCACTTACAGAAATAACTTTAAATCAACATCAATAAAAACGATATTACATATTTTTCAATTCAGGACATTCGTTACACCTAAAATGAATAAATGAATGAAAACACTTTGATCATGGGACAGCGATGCAACGACACATATGGGCCGACTCGACTGCAGAGATACCTCACAGAATACCGGCGTAAAGCAACCCCTGCGCTATTTTTAGAAGAGTGAAAGAGGTCCAAACCGGGAAGAAGGGGAGTTTAAAACTTACACAGGTTTTACGTCTGCTTGTCTGCCATTATATCTGCGACAAGACATTTTATCTAATGGTTCTTCAAAATGTTGATTGTTTTAAACTTTAAACAATTGGTACCTACTTATTATTTATATGTTATCAAAATTAGTTGAACTACTAAACTGCACTAAACTTACCTGCATACACTTACAGGCCGTTCCTAAAATATTTTGACATGTACTGATGACTTGTAAAAATATGTATTGGTAATAAAGAATTTACTTACTTACATCAAGTGAAAGTCAATTTCTTAAGTTAGCACTTTTACTTAAAAGCACATTATTTTTTCTTTAAAATCTTGGAAATTTTCACGCCTTATACTATAATCTTTTCAAAACACTTTGAAAAAAAAACAAACTTAAGCACCTTATGAAACATTAAGGGGTTTGCGGTAAAATATATAGTTCTCAGGGTCTGGTTGTTCGGTCTACGTCAGGGAGCCTACGATTATGAGCCTAGGGGCCGTTCAAGTATTATGTAAGCACTATGAGGGGCGGGGGGGTCTTTGCTTTGCTTATTTTGGATGACATTGAATGTAGGGAAGTCTAGATGATGATTACGTCATTGATAATTATTTTCTTTTCAACACAAATGGCAACCCTCACCCCCTTTGTTTGCTTGAAAACGAAATGTATTTTCGGGGAATTACCTATACATAAATGCATACGGTTAGTAGGGTTGCCGAGCTGTGACAAAAAATCGAAAAATGTTTACGTAAGCATGGGGGGAGGGGGTAAGAGCTTTGCTTACTTTTGCTGACAGAGGGGGGGGGGGGGGTAAATAATGCTTACGTAATACTTAAACGTCCCCCTAATTTAAACATATTTTTTGCCTTCTGTATTTCCGAAGTACTTGACCATCTGTTATATTTGTATATCACGTTTTGAAATCCAATAACTGGTTGAGGTGTCACTCATAATTATAGCTTATTAATGTCGGCGTTGCGTATGCGCAATAGAATAGGAAACTTATGAATATGAACAAGAACTTGGACATTGAACTATCATGCGCAGTGCCTGGAGAAAATTACTGTTGTCATAAAATTGGTGAATATACTGTAAAAGTACGACGTGAGGTTAGGAAGAAAATTCCACGGGAGAGCCACGCTTCGGCTTGACCTGAGTGATACCATGGCCTCACAGAAAACCGGCGTCAAGCAGCACTGTGCTGTGTTTCGCTGCATGAGTACCGGACCGGAGGCCCAATTCGGGCGAAAGGGGGGTTTAACAGTTGGCAGCGCACTTATGACTGTTTTTTTTTTTTTTTGCATTATAGCGGACTAACGAGCAGACGGCATACCTGATGGAAAGTGATCACCGCCGCCCATGGATGAAACATATGCGTTGCCGGCTCTTAAGAAAGGAGTACACCCTTTTCTTGAAGGATGGATATTTAATTCATTGTGGCACAGATTATTGGCTTGCCACAGCCTGATGGTACATCATTTAGAAAGGATTGAAGCGTGAAGCGGGAGAAAATTGTGCGTATTACTCAAATGTTCGACTTATCCGACCGACATAACTGTCCGATTTGTTGGTTTACAGTCTGACAACTCTAAACAAGTGTAAAAAATATCACTGAGCCTCATATAGAAATGAGATTAAACACTAAGAAGAAAAAGATAAAAAACTAAACTCTCGATATAGAAACGAGATAATACTAAGAAGAAAATGACTAACAAGTAAATGTAAAAAATGGGCAAGTTCCGCCGCTCAGCTCGGATCGGATCGCAAACATTTGCCGGCAAACAAATACGATCTGCGCGCGCGGCGCTATGTCAATATACGTGATGGTGCGCAAGCGCAGTCAAGTGAAATGGTAGTGGGAGATCTAGTTTGATAGATAGATGGGTATTATCATAATCATAATCATATTTGTGTGAACTGTGCTTCGTATTCCGAAGTGCCGTGCCGTTTTTGTGGAAAAATAAAATACTACTATTATATTTATTCACAAGAAACATGGTACATGGTAAGGTATTACATTTAAAGAATATATATATATATGCTAAAAGGAGCTAGAATGAGTTTAGTTCTGGAACTTTTCTTAGATCGCGTTTTGTAATAAAGGGGAGAATGCCTGATATAGCTGACACATTGTCATGTAGGGTACCAGCGTTCTATGAATACAATATGAGGTTATTCAAAAAAGGAATGTTAAGATAGATATACGAGCATTTCATTGCGCAAAAAAAAACACAACTTAAGTACTAGGCATTAGTGAAATTGCATGTTATTGCTGAAAGCGATTTCTAATAGACAACTTTAGGGCAAATGGTATTTGATAGCAGAGGAGGGGTAGGTGGTGCAATATTGAAAAAGGAAAGAAATTAAACTGTATATTTATTAACATTTATAATACTAATACATAGTATAAAGCACAATGTTAAATTATCAGCCTATAGCTGTCCCACTGCAGGGCAAAGGCCTCCATAATAGAAATTAAGTCATCGCTACTATGATGGGCTTAATCACCACACTTGCCTAATGCGGATGGTTGATCACAAAACATACCTTTTGATCACGGCCTGGTATTTAAACCACTAGACCAACGGGACGAAAACATAATATTATAAACTAATCAATAAGGGGTTCTTGTGTAATATATATATATATGCGAACATGTTTCGCTATCCTCTAGCATGCAAATATAAAATTACATTAAGTTCTTATTATTCTTTCTTCTTCTGATCTTAGCGTGTAATTCCCTAAGGAACATAAGATGAAGTATGAATTTGTGATTTTTTCTACATGTCAATGTTCCTTTGAGGAACATGTTTGTTCTCATCAATCATCAATGTAATGCTAACGAGAAGTTTCAAAGATGATTAAAAAAAATCACGATGCTTTGTGAACAATGGATGAGGAGATATCTAATTAAGAAGAATCCTTTACTCACAGTGGGTGGATGTGGGCTGTGGCGAGTCATACACATCCGCATCGTCCTGCGCGCCCAGCCGAACTGAGACGCAAAACGCCGCGATTCCATATTTATATGCGTGTTGTGTAGGTAGGACGGTACGTCAATTTTTATAAATATTTGTGCACCTTCAATTTGTGTAATTTCTATGTTGTGTGAAATAGCAATATTTTTGTGTCCTTTCTAACATTTGTATATAAGTAGGTGGTATGAACAAATAAATCATCATAACTTTTGGAATCTCGTTTGACTCACATCGCCACATGGGCTATGGAGCTGGGTTATATTTAGGTGACAGACATGCAGATGGATTACCTGATGGTAAGCGATTGCCGCGATTGTGAACAGTATCGATTACATCTTTTTGTCTATTGCTACCATCACAATCTTCACAAAAACCAACATATACGGTTCTATACTGTAATTTTCCATACTGGCACGTCAGCCGGGTCACCCCGCAATCATAGCGATCTGCGCCGTGTTGATAAACTCCTAATAACTATATTTCTTACATAGCGTTCTTATGCATGGTGTTATGTGATGTGCGTGCGCGTTCAAGGTCATAACTGTATTAGATAATTGTGTTTTCCGTAATAATGACATCTAGAGTGCAGTTACATAATTTGTGTTTAAGTTGACACGTCGCGAAACTAGCGCCGCCAATAGATTCGTATTAATTGTGCTAATTTTGAGACATTTTTAACTAAGTACATCAGTGAATCCTTAAAGGAAAATATCAAGATTTTTTGAGTTAAAATCTTGTCATAATTTCTTCTTACAAGTAACTTTTTTTTGTAATTGCTAAAAGTGGCCTCTTTTGGCAGCAATAAGAATTTTAAATCTCAAAAAAATCTTAACACTTTTTTAAAAATAGTCTCATAATCGCTCATAATCTATGGTATAGAGCTGTCATTATACATATACAAATCTGACATTATACCATAGATAAAACGTTTACATATAATTGAATAAGGTTTACACAAAATAATCATTGTATAAATGATTTTGAAAAGTTTTTAGCTTTTATTAAAAGGTCATTGATTAAATATGCTTGTATCATAAAAACAATGTATTTGTAATGGTTTCATATTATAAAAAAAATCTAAATTATTTCTTTACAATGATCAAGCATAAACCACACTTCAACCATGTCAATAACAGGAGCGTGATAACTATCAACGAATATGTACAAGATAACTAATTATGTTCCGTAAATCTTATTCACTTATACTAAGGTATATTTTTGTTCAGCAGCGTGAGTTCTATAGTTGGTAACATAACGGTCAGTTACCTTGCGCGAAGTCACGGACACCGGTGGTAACGAACCATGTATTATATTCACCTTATACTAACATAAAAAGTACCTTATATCTGTCGTATTATAGATTTTAATCAATGTCCATTCATCATCAAAACGTTTTGTAATAAACAAAAATAAACTGTCTTAGGCCCTTTAATTATTTCTTTTTTTCGGCCCATCTACCGCAAATCTCAAGACAAAAGTCTTAAATGCGTGTGTGTTGCCAGTGATGACATACGGAACCCAAACGTGGCCGCTTACAATGTTTTGACGACCCGTTTGGAACAGTGGTAGTGAACGCTGCCTTTGGTCCAAGGGTTGCGGGTTCGATCCCCGCACAGTTCAAACATGCATTAGGGGAGACGTATGTCCAGCAGTGGACGAGTGTGGGTTGCTGATGATGATGATGATGACAGTAAAAACATTTGTGTGTATGAACATGTTTGTTTGTATTGGTCTGGGTGTTTCCTATGTATTATAAGTATGTATTTACAAAAGAAAAGTATTATATGTATTTATTTGTAATCCCACTGTTGATTCTGATATCCGTAACACAGGTGCTTGAGTTACCTATCTCGGAGTTAGATCAATGCATGTGATGTTGTGAAATATTTATTTATTTAATGTGCCGATTAAGGTGGCTCAAAGTCACCCAAAGAGCAATGGAGAGAGCTATGCTCGGAGTCTCTTTGCGTGATCGTATCAGAAATGATGCCGCAGGAGAACTCAGGTCACAGACATAGCCCAAAGGATTGCATGTCTCAAGTGGCAATGGGCAGGGCACATAGCGAAGAAAACAGAAGGCCGGTCGTAGCAAGCCTAAGGCTCGATTCGACCAATCTTAACCGACACCAAAATCTGCCGCACTCAGACGTCAATTCAGATAAATGTTCATTAAATTAATTAAGGAAAGTTTCAATGCGAGTTGAAATAAGTGTCAATATTAATTTATTTATTAATTGTATATTTCGTCTCTGAGTGCGATAGAAGTCTATGGTATGATGGCTGTACGGGCTCTGTCCCCTTTTTTGCCTTTCCTTCAAAGGAATCATCATCATTTTAGCTAATAGACGTCCACTGCTGGACATAGGCGTCCCACAATGTTCTCCAAACAGATGTCTCTTCTGTGCCGCCCGCATCCAATGGATTCTTGCGACCTTCACCATTTCGTCGGTCCACCTATTGGAGGGCCTGCCACAAGGCAATTTCGATTAGGCAAAATTAATTTACATTATTGAAAATTTCTTTCAAGTGAAACCATGTACTAGTTTAATCAATTACCATGCCATGGAATCCTATGATGGTACAAAACGTAAGGCACCATGAGCTTAATTTTGTCAATTCGTCACACCTTAATCGCAAAATGGCCGCCACTATGCGCTCCAGATATTAACTTTCTAGCTTGTTTCGTTTTACCATCGAGATTGCTCTTCGATTACTATAATCTCAAAAATTATAGCATGTACTGCGGAAGCGGGAAGGTAGTTGAAAATTGTATGATTTGAATTTAACGGCTTTTCGGTGGAAGCCATTGGAGAAGAGATAATTACTATGTACGTGCACAACGAAGTGATTGGAGCGTTATCCTAATAATCATTCCGAACAACGTCTTTTTTAGGGTTCCGTAACCAAATGGCAAAAAACGGAATCCTTATAGATTCGTCATGTCTGTCCGTCTGTGTGTCCGTCCGTATGTGACAGCCACTTTTCTCCGAAACTATACTATTGAAACTTGGTAAATAAATAAATAAAAAGAAAAAATTTTTTTCCATCAAACCTATACGTGTGGGGTAGTTTATTTTTAATACGTTATAAACCGTAAACCGCAATTTACCTTCCATATATCTTACTTGCTGCTACGGAAACCTTCATGGGCGAGTCCGACTCGCACTTGGCTGGTTTTTTTTTATGTGATAGGTGGCAGACGAGCAGACGATTCACTTGATGGTAAGCGATTGCCGCCGAACAAAGACACCTACGACACCAGTGGAGTCACAATTGCGCTGCCAACCTTTAACCCCCCTTTCCCATCGGGCCTCTGGTACCCTCACTCACGCAGCGAAACACAGCACAGTGATGCTTCACGCCGGTTTTCTGTGAGGCCGTGGTATCACCCCGGTCGAGCTGGCTCATTCATGCCGGAGCGTGGCTCTCTCCCGATGAGTTAATGAACATTTAACTTTTAGCAATTGTGGTTGTTAATGGTAACACAAAGTATTCGAATCTAATTTGGACAGATGGCAACTTTATGGTTTCCTCTTCCGTTTCCCCCGTCCAGGCTGTTCGTCCACATTTTTGGACTCTTGTATTTTATAATTAATTTTAATAATTACTGTACTTTATATAAGTCATAATAAATTACAGTCCATCCAGAAGGCCTTTTAATTGACCCCAACAGTGGCCTATTCATGCTGAAGCGTGGCTCTCTCGCGATGAGTTAATGAACACTTAACTTTTAGCAATTGTGGTTACACAGTCATATTTTGAACAAGAGAACCTTTGAGCACTGGTGTGTTTCAGTTAGCCTCATATTTTTAGCTTTTTAGTTTTTTTACCACTTCGGTGGCAAACAAGAGTGTGGCTCGCCTGATGGTAAGCGACTACCGCAGCCTGTGGACACAGATATGGTTGCCGGCTCATTAAAAACATTAACACTCTTTTTTTGAACAATACGGTATTTGCTATATTTTGTATATTAAACTGTATGACTTAGTATGAGGACACCAAAATCTATACTAATATTATAAATGGGAAAGTGTATGTATGTGTATGTCTATTTGTTCAACATTAAACATAGGTACAACAAACAAATATTGACATCTAAAATAATTGGATTGATATTTTGACTTTGTTTATTTTTATTAAATCTTGAAAAATCTTCCTTATTTTATTGTATATGATTCGTAAGATGGTCAACAAAAATGTTTTCATTCATTCATAGAAAATGTCGTCAACAAGTTCAATCACCTTTCTTTGTCGTGTTTTTCTCATGTGCCGAAGTGTATCCGGCCGTACAATTAACAGAGGAAGAAATAAACTTCCTTGGAAGACATTAGTCATGCAAACCTGTGACGGTCGGCAAATAATATCTAGCTGCGCCGGCGCCGAACAATGTGACTGATACAAGGAATTAATATGTATTTCCGAATAACTAAACGTGTAATGGCGGCACGAGAAGTTTAATTGACTTATTAAATTCTACACAGACAAGACTGCTAAATCAATAGTTGATATAAAAAAAATAACAACTATTGATTTAGCAGTCTCATCTTAACTACTGGTCAAATATTTGTAATAATATTTCCACGGGATATTGTAAATATACCTGCAATATTTATGAGACTATCGAGATCTTATGTCGAATCAAGCACTTACAAACTTCGTCGACTTAGTAACGCGTTCAGTGGGCTAATTGGTAGAACATTCACCCGGATTGTGGAAGGTGTGGTGTTTCGAGTTCCGCCTGAACACGAGATGATTTTTTTAAAGTGTGTTATTTTCTTAAGAATAAATTGCAAAAGATTGCTACAAACTATTTGTTAACAACTACAAATATCAACTACAAAGTATTTGTTAAGCATTCTTTTTTGCAGTTTCAATAAAAGTTTTTAATTGCCGTGGGAGAGCGTCGCTTCGGCATGAATGGTCCGGCTCAAATGGAGTGATACCACGGCCTCACGGAAAACCGGCGTGAAGCAGCACTGTGCTGTTTCACTGCGTGAGTGAGGGTACCGGAGGCCCAAACCGGGAAGGGGGGATTTAAAGGTTGCTCCGCCACGGTAAAAAGAAAGAAGGTTGTGTGATTTAAATTTACCTTACGGTACACCAGCTAACACTTGAGTCTCCAACATTACGCTCAGAAACAGCAGGGAAACAGGCGCGCTCTCGTGGGAAAGAGCAATAAAAGATCTATTGTTTACATTACTCAGTATAAGTACGATTGTAGTCCGCTCCACTTACACGATGGTAAAGGGCGTTTTCCACTGACGATGTAACTTACTACTGAGCGATGGTAGCTCACCTGACAAGAACGCTTTCCATGCATTTATTTAGGCAGTTGCAATAGCTTACCATCAGGCGATTAGTCTGCTCTTCTGCCACCTAACACATAAAACAGCGGGCTATGGAAAGAGTTATGCTCGGCAGAGTAACAAGATGATTGACATCGCTTACCGGTAGGAAGCTGAAGTGGCTCACACTGTCACATCAGTAAAGAAGTGATAAGAAATGCAACTCGTTACCTATTGATGTGCTCGTGTTCTTTCATAATTGAATTTTAAAAAAATCATGAAGAAACATTTAGCTGGTAGGTTAGGTACCGCAGAGACAACAGACAATGACATAGCCATGGCCTCAGGGAGTTGTCACACTGGCAGATTGCCAGCGTTTTAAAAGCGGAGCGATTCGCCGGCGTTTTTCTGCGTGGTCGCCACAAAAAAGCAATGGCGTTCTTACTTATCCGTCGCGTATCCGCGGCTTGAACTGTGTGCGGCTGCGCAGCCGCAACGTATTCGCTGCGTCGTCGCTCCGCTTTGAAAACGCTTGCAATCCGCCAGTGTGAAAACTCCCTCAGAGAAAACCATCGAGAAGCATCGCATGTGCTCTATTTCGCTGAATGAATAAGGGTACTGAATGCCCAAATTGAGTAGAAGAGAAAAACGTTGGCCGCACAACTGTGACTACGCATGGACGCCTGTAACACCGCTACTGTTAGCGCCCATGGGGGCGATGGCAATCATTTACCGTCAGGTGATCAGTGTGCTCGTTCCTACAACTTACCACAAACTTACCTATTCCTACCTATCACCAAATAAAAAATGACAAAAATCTTTAAGTGCGTATAGTTTTCGAATAGCGCCCACTGTTCTATTATTTTCAAATAAAATATAAGCCTAGGTCATCTGGAGGCCAATTCTCGTACTCGTGGCATTTACATATATCACTAAAACATAGTTCTTTTGTATGGTTTTAAGGTGGTATCTGGCATGTTTTAAAAATATCACGAGCACAATAATTGGGCTCCTGGACAGTAATAAGGAATCGATTGATACCTCGTTCATTAAAATCGACTAGGTAGTTTAAGCAGAATCTTGGAACATACAAACATATTAACATACTTACATAGATAGACTGCTAAAATCATAACCCAACTACGGTATGGCTTTACCCGACTACGGCAAAGCCATACCGTAGTCGTGTAAAAAGATTGCTACAACATCATGAATATAGTACAGTCGGTGCGGTATAGAACAGGCTTTAAGGGCGCCTCGGGCTAACGTACTGTGTGACCCAAACGTTTTCAATGTGACCCTTTCATTCGTACAGCAAGTCTCGTTAGCTTGACCTCACATCCTGATATCAATGCTGAGAACTAGCCAATTCTATTTTAATTAAATTACTGGTATTGAGTGCTACCTAAATGAAAGATCGGTTTGGGAATCAGCCAATGTTGTTCTTGCGTATTTTACCTAACTTACCACTCGATAATCACGTACCATCAGGTCAGCCGTCGTTTGTCCGCTACAGTGTAAAAAAAACTAACTATGTACAGGAGTCGTGGGGTCCCCGGCAGAGTAGAATAGGCCACCCTCACTCTTACCGAGGTGTCGTAAAAGGCGACTAAGGTAAAGCTGCTGGCATGATCATCAGCACCCAGAGAAGGAAAAGTCTGCATTTATATCCTCGCCAACCCGTCTGCCAAGCGTGGTGAGTATGGCAACTAACCCTCATGTGATTGAGGAAGGCCCGTGCCCCAGCAGTGGGGACTTACATAGGCTGACAATGATGATGTACAGGAGCAAAATATTTTATCAGATGCAAGATTTCAAAATGTATGGAAACGTGACATTGATATTTGCCAATTTAACGCATATGTGATACCTCAGGTGTTGCAGATGTCCATGGGCGGCGGTGATCACTTTCCATCAGGTGTGCCGTCTGCTCGTTTGTCCGCTGTAATGATACATTGGTGAAATATTATTCATATTCAGCATATACCCAGACGCTATAAAATACAAATACTTGGGTATCTAGTACCGTACAGGTAGGCTGATTGTAAGATTTAAAAAAAAAACAAACAAAGAATAAAATAAAGAAAGCAAAGATTTTTCTCTCATGATATAATAGATTACTTATAAAACCAGTAATGAGATATCATTACCGATTTTATAATAAGGGATCTGTTATATCTGAGATATCATATAAATGCATGGAACTCCATTGTTATGCCGTTTCCCCTATCCAGGTTGTTAAAACCATATTTTCTAGTTCCACGGTAAAATCAAACTTACCCTAATTTTATACGACGCGACCTCTACCCGGTTACGCGATTTGTTACCGGTATTTAATTGGATAACGAGATCTCTTTAAACTTGAAATTTGAAATGGACGCTCTGATTGGCTATTTAATTACTCTTCTATTACGGGTGGCATTATGAATAATTGTGATTGTTAAATAGAAGTAGAAACCCGACGACCCGTTTGGAACAGTGGTAGTGAACGCTGCCTTTGGTTCAAAGGGTTGCGGGTTCGATCCCCGCACAGTACAAACATTTGTATTGGTCTGGGTGTTTGTATGTATTATAAGTATGTATTTACAAAAAGAAAAGTATTATATCTATATATTTGTAATTCCGCTGTTGATTCTGATATCCGTAACACAGGTGCTTGAGCTACCTATCTCGGAGTCAGATCAATGTATGTGATGTTGTGGAATATTTATCATTATTATTATACCTAGATACTCTTAATTGACAAAAATATGCAAAACATAAATGAACAATAAGTATATAGTGAGGGACATCGGGAATAAACGTACTAATTTTATAAAAGGCAAAGTTTCTGAGGTTGTATGTAAATAAATAAATAATAAATATTCCACAACATCACATACCTACATTGATCTGACTTAGAGAAAGGTAGCTCAGCACCTGTGTTACGGATATCAGAACCAACAGCGGAATTACAAATATATACATTAAATCATCGTCAGCCCATTTAAGTCCCCACTGCTGGGGCACGGGCCTCCCTCAATCACATGAGGGGTAATTGCCGTACTCACCACGCTTGGCAGACGGGTTGGCGAGGGTTTTGATATAAATGCAGAGTGTTCCTTCTCTGGGTGCTGATGATCATGCCAGCAGCTTTACCTTAGTCGCCTTTTACGACACCTCGGTAAGAGTGAGGGTGGCCTATTCTACTCTGCCGGGGACCACACGGCTTATACATACATTAAATACTTTTCTTTTATTCAAACTTATTACAAACATCTATCATGGCGAGTGCTCTTAGGAACTGTTATATTTACTCCCTGATGCTGATTTTTTACATCGAACCACACGCAAGCGATTATCATTCCATCCCTATCGTCTCGATAGATGGCGGTCTAATACTGTGCGTTTTTCGCGGAACTTTCTACCACGTACTTCAGTTCCGTGGAAAGGTTTGCCTGCGGGAGTATTTCGAGACGGATACGACTTAGGGATCTTCAAGAGAAGAGCGTACTCCTTTTTAAAAAGGGCGACATAACATTAGCGATCTTTCTGATTTCGCGGATGTTCATGGGCGGCGATGATTACTTTCCATCAAGTGACTCGCTTGCTCGTTTGTCGCGTTTAGCATAAAAAAATATATACATAGACCATTATTTTACTTACAACTTGTATGTAAGTAAAATTTCAGCTTTGTTGTGCACGCACACAGACACGACCCCCACAAAATAATGTAAGGATATTTGTTGCTCTTTCACACAAAAACTACTAAATGGACTTTGATTAAACTTCAAAACAAGCTTACATATATTATAATAATAATAATAATAATCTCACAACATCTCATACGTTGACCTGATTCCGTACTAAGTAGCTTAGGCACTAGTGTTACAGATATCAGACAACAGAGGAACACAAATATATACTTAAATACATATATTACACCCAGACACCGAACAAACACAAGTGTTCATCGCACGAATGTTTGTCCAAGGTGGGGATCGAACCCACGACCTTTGATGTAAGAGGCAGGGTCACTACCAATTGCGCCATCCGGTCAGTCAAAGAAAAGATATATTGTATTAAACTTGAATCCATAATGTGTAGTTTTACGAGTAGGCATTAATTTTTGACAAACAGAACAAGTTGCCACATTCTAACAAGAGCTTTTGTTATACTGTGACTTTGCCATGAAGACGTCATAGGCGATACCCTAGCGCTTATTGGACATTACACCGACCATATGCTTAGTTTGCACAGCGCGTGGTAACTAGACGTGTCGCTGACTGTACTCATAGTACAGTGAATGCTC
Source organism: Marasmia exigua (assembly GCA_019059595.1). Lineage (NCBI taxonomy): Eukaryota > Metazoa > Arthropoda > Insecta > Lepidoptera > Crambidae > Marasmia > Marasmia exigua. The sequence goes on along the minus strand of CM032469.1, from coordinate 5,224,831 downwards.
TACTTTGAGATAGAATGGTTTGAATTCGAGCGTATTTAAATATTCAATTTACCCGAAAAGTAGCAAAAAGTTTTCACTTTTTCAAGGCGTTTTTTCATGGTTTGGTCTATTTGTAAAAGTCACGAGTGTTCTGTCTAACAATGGTCCGTACTTTGTAAAAGACATCGAACCTCGAACCGAAGGCTTTGACCGTGGGAGAGCCATGCTTCGGCATAAATGGGCCGGCTCGACCGGAGTGACACCACGGCCTCTCAGAAAACCGGCGTGAACCAGCACTGTCCTGTGTTTCGCTGCGTGAGTTTAATGGTTGGCAGCGCACTTGTGACTCCACTGGTGTTGCGGGTGTCTATGGGCGGTGGCAATCGCTTACCATCAGGTGATCCGTCTGCTCGTCTACCACCTATGTCATAAAAAAGGCATACCTGAAGTTACAAGTACCCTCATAAAAATGTCGTATTTCGGTTGACGCCATGGCATAAGTTAATACATATTAGTCTTGGTTTATACCTAAGAAACACAGGTCCATCGACGATAATTTCAAGCAACAAATACTCTTTGACAAAATGTCGTTAATGATATTCCTTATCTTTAATTTAAAAATATAAAAAAAAACCATGTGTAGAAATTTTAATTTTCGAAGATCTTTTACGACGTTAAATATATAAACGGTTATTTTGAAAGAGCACAAGTCACACTTTGTCAAAACTGAGCTAAGTATTTATTTAATACTTATCGACAAGTCCTAGATTTCAAAGCCATCAAATGAAATGTTTGTGACTACAGGGAAAACTTGGTATGACCATAGACAAACGGTTCTCCATACCATTCAGTTTTCAAAAGAGGGGCTTGTACTCCTTTCAAAATAACCGATTTTTTTTATTTAGTGATTGGCGTATGTTTTCTAAGTGTACACCAGAAATACGTAATTTGGGGTATTGTATCTTTAGGTACACAAGACTCCATACAAAAAAGTCTTTTGAAGCCTCACTTTAATAGCACAGGAAGAGCATTGACCGGCCGGTTCCCACATTAGATAGTAACAGGATTGCCGAATACCGTTGACGCTGGCTAAACCAGATCGCTTTTTGCTCCACCTGTTCAGCTATTGAACTTTAAATTAATTTAGGAAGTCGTGTGTATTCGGTTAAGTAATAGTCATCATGATTGAGAAATTAAACTTAGTTTTTTTTTCGATTTACGTGCGTGAAAATAGTTTATAGTGTGTTACGCATGTGACAATGTAAGGTTATTTCGGATGTGACATATCAGTCAGGAGCCCTGGAGCCCGATTCTTCGTGCTCGTGATATTTATTTTCATAAGACACATATCACTAAAACACCATGTTTTTAAAATATCACGAGCGCGAGAATTGGGCTCCTGTTATTTTTTGAAAATCGATATTACAGCAAAACATACTTTTTTGTATGGTTTTCATACGATATCCGTTATGTCTTTTCATATCGATAATCCCGTGAATTGGGGTCCAGGATTTTATAATTTGGCTCTATCCTCTTCTTGAGGACATTTTATTTATCTATATTCTTGACTACAATGTCACCCACTGATGGAAAGTGACGATGAGTGAATATTTAGCCAATGACATTATATAATCTTCGACTTCGACTTGTTTGTCGACAGACAAATATTTATTTGCTAGAAATACATGATACATAAGTTCTTAAGTAGAATTCAAGTATTTAGTGTTTGTATTTGACTTCCCTGTCCAGTTCAGTGTCAAAGTCAGTTAAAGTCACAGTTTCCTGTAACATTGTGTAGTATGTGGGATAGATTTTGGTACAGACAGTGCGCCCCAATGATTGGTCCCCATTAAGGTGACGGGTCGATTCGTAATCGATTTTAATTTTTAGCTACTAAACCAGATCTATTTTAAATAATTCGGGGTTACAACCTCTCAGCAAATACTTATACTATTTATTAAATAACCATGCACACATTTTGGGTCCAACGCGTACGCGAAAAATTTATTCACGCTAAAAGTGGCCGCTTTTGGCGTTAATCAATTTTTCGCGTACGCAGTGAACTCAACACATCAATTAAAAAATACAGGTGTCGCTAGTTAGGGCTACCCGTCGCTTTAAGGGCGAATCGACCAATCTTAACCCGATACTATTTTTTTTGGGCCTAATCCCGCGCACGGTGACGGCCGCACATGTGATTCCGCCAATGTCAAGTGTTTAGGTTAGGTTTAAATTAATTAATGTTACAATACTTAACTACGTGCTATTCAAAGAAACCGTTGTACTGAATAACCGACCTGCTTAAAAGTAGCGTACCCAACTAACACAAGTATAGTTACAAACATTATGTCTTGGTTGAGAAAAAACTTCAAAAAAACAACATGATCTAGGCAAACAGCCCTCTTCAACATCCTAGATCTCATCGTCACTTTGCATCAGGTGAGATTGTGGTCAAGCGTTGGCCTATATAGCACATAAACGCTATTATATAAAATCGAGGTAAATCCAACGATTAGCCAAGAACAAAGGACATATCATCACAAGTGCAATCTCATAATTCGATCGGACACAGTAAGACACACTGGAGCCCAATTCTCGTGCTCGTGATATTTTGAAAACATGGCGGATATCACGTGAAAACCATACAAAAAATCTGTGTTTTGGTGATATATGTCGTATGAAAATAAATATCACAGGCACGAGAATTGGGCTCCTGGAGAAGAAACCGAGGTAGTCTCAGAAATAAGTAGGTACCTATTCAGGGGCGGCTGTAGCCCAAGAAGCGCCCGAGTTCAATCAATAACCTGGCGTCCTCTTGTTTCAAAATGCGCGAAAATAGAATACTTACAACATTTACCTATGAGCAGACGCTTCATTGCAAATATCAGACATCACGAATCCTGTATCATGTTCCAAGTGTAGCGACGAGGCGACAGCATTGGACACAACTGGAAAACACACTCTAAGATGAGGAGAACGATCAGTACTCGCGCCTGCTCCTTGCGGAGCGTTACAGTGGAGACTCTATGTGTAGCGAGGGGCTCTCGGCGCCCTCTACCTTCTGGCGCCCGGGTTCAACGCACCCCCTGCACTTAGGTAAAGACACCCCTGTACCTATTGATAACCCTCCTCCTCATATAAAAGTGCAATTCCCGGCTGCGTCCAAAGCTGTCGCTCTGAAACCCGGGGTACGCTTGAACCATGATTCTGGATTTGGGGAGTCTGGTAATTGAAATGAAGCTGCATACTGCAAGCAAGCGAAATACTGCCGTCTGACCTTCGCAACCCTTCAACAGCGCCACCAGACCAACTGAATCATGGTAACACGTTTCAGAAACTATTCTAAACGTGCATATTTCCTCACGTTAGGTATAATTAAAATAATAAATAAATAAAATAAATATTTCACAACATCACATACATTGATACTGCCTTCCCTTATTACTACGAATACGATAATTCTTTCCTCTACCCAAAGGTTGTCTGGAAGAAATCGCTACAAGCGATAAGACCGCCTTATTGTACTGTCTGTTGCTGTTGTATCATGCTTGTATTTTATTTTTGTGCAATAAAGAATATCTATCTATCTATTTATCTATTGATCCGAGATAGGTAGCTCAAGAACCTGTGTTACGGATATCAGAATCAACAGTGGGATTACAAATATATACATATAATACTTTTCTTTTGTAAATACATACTTATAATACATAGAAAACACCCAGACCAATACAAACACACATGTTCATGCACACAAATGTTTGCACTGTGCGGGGATTGGACTAAAGGCAGCGTTCACTACCACTGTTCCAAACAGGTCGTCAAAAGGTATCTACCTGTATATACACACACATTGTCTACTCGAATATCAAGAAGTGCCTCAATGGTATCAATAACACCAAGTTCCGAGTATCAAAATTTAGTTCATTAACGAACAATGCCTGATGAAAGCAGTGTCGCACAATGCCCGCTTCGGAGTATCGCCGTGGTAGCAGTCATAGGGTTGTTACATCATACTAATATTAGGACATCGCGATGGCGCAATGGCTTGTTTATTTATTTATTTTTATTGAGACAACAAACAATTCTGTACACACATAAAATACTATTACTAATATTACGCCATGTTGGTCTAGTGGTTTAAGTACCGCGCCGTGATCTCGGAGTCCTGGGTTGGATTCCCGGATCGAGCAAAAAGTATGTTTCGAATTTTTCGAACATTGCTCGGGTTTGTGATCACCAATCCGCATTAGGCAAGCGTGGTAATTAAGGTATCCTAAATTTTGATACATTTTATGCCAGTGGGTGACACCCCACTGGCATAAAATGTATAGACGATCTGATCATGCATTTAACAAAATAGATTTGTTGCTTATTTGAATTATAATTTCTGTTCTGACTGTCTCGTTGGCGCAGTGGATAGTAAGTCGCACTTTAAAGCGACGGCTGCGCTTGGGGTCCCGGATTCGATCCCCGGGTCGGGCAAAATTTGTATATGAGTTTTTCTTTTAAGAAATTTTTAGTGTCAGCCCGGAGTTGGGAAGTTGTTGGTTATGCGCCCGATCCCTCTCTGGTCGTGTCAGACTGGTATCCCATCAGAATATGAGTGCAAGGTAATAGAGAGTGCATTTGTGTTTGCGCATACACTTGAGCACCATAATTAGCCTGCGTAAGTGGCTGATCGTTGAGCAAGATTGGCCTTCCTTAGCCGAAATCGGTTGGAATATTATTATTACAAATTCACAAATGAGGTAACCCTACAATTATCGAGAAAGCGGAGTAGGTGTATCGATTCGAGCTTGTAATCAACCGGCTATGGGGAAGAAAAATGATCCATTTACGGTGTTATTACGTGCATTATGGAAGACAATGGGGTAATGATGACCTCTTTGGCACAATGAAAGCTTAAAGTAGAAGTACGTTGGTGTAATGGTTTCCGAGTCATACATGTTATGGGATTAAATAACATAGTACCACTTATTTTATTTGGATTTGACCACATGAATGTTTCGATATGTAGTTTGCATCTTAAAAACAATGATTCTGTAGATTTATGAATTATGCGTTGAATAACAACAATAAATAGAAGGTATATACAACAATAAATAGAAGGTTATGAAACGGGTGATTCTTTACCGGATTATATTTTTATTTAGAATTTATGGCATCATAATCATCATCATCAGCCCATTTAAGTCCCCACTGCTGGGGCACGGGCCTGCCTCAATCACATGAGGGGTAATTGCCATACTCACCACGCTTGGCAGACGGGTTGGCGAGGGTTTTGAACTAAATGCAGAGTTTTCCTTCTCTGGGTGCTGATGATTATGCCAGCAGCTTTACCTTAGTCGCCTTTTACGACACCTCGGTAAGAGTGAGGGTGGCCTATTCTACTCTGCCGGGGACCACACGGCCATTTATGGCATATTTCTTCCAAATCTTGACCGCGTGTGCTTTAGTTTTTAAGTTTAAAAATTCTGACAAAGTTCGAATCATGTGAATGACTGCCTGTTATAAAAGATGCCATCTTGATATGATTTTTCATTTAGCTATCCTCTGCGAAGTGAATAAAACTAATTTATGAGCACTTAATAAAGACTCATTTGGCTTCAATATTATTATCCCACAAACAGTACTCTATTAAAATTTGCATAGATCACGAGGAAAAGAGATAGCGTAATAATTAGTTTTTACGGCCATGACTGTCTGTGCGTAATTTCTCGGGGCGGACGCTTCCCGCGGTCACAGCGGAATTATTTGCAGTAAACCTTTTTTATATTATGAAATCCAGTTGGTTTTGTTCCTCTGTAAAGGGCTCCGAAGGTCAGATGGCAGTTACTTATTTGTTTTCACGAGACTTCATCATTTCAGCCAATAGACGTCCACTGCTGGACATAGGCCTCCCCCAATGTTCTCCACACAGATCTGTCCTGTGCCTCCCGCATCCAATGTATTCCCGCGATCTTCACCAGATCTTCGGTCCACCTTGTAGGAGGCCTGCCACGGCTGCGACTTCCTGTACGTGGCCTCCACTCGAGGACCCTTCCGCCCCAATGGCCGTCTGTTCTCCTCGCTATGTGCCCTGCCCATTGCCACTTGAGGGATGCAATCCTTTGGGATACGTCTGTGACCTTAGTTCTCCTGCGGATCTCATCATTTCTGATACGATCACGCAGGGAGACTCCGAGCATAACCTTCTCCATTGCTCTCTGGGTGACTTTGAGCCTCCTTAATCGGCACATTGTAAGCGGCCACGTTTCGGTTCCGTATGTCATCACTGGCAACACACACGCATTAAAGACTTTCGTCTTGAGACACTGCAGTAGATCTGCCGAAAATATGCTGCGTAGCTTCCCGAACTTTGTTTTCACGAGACGTACCAAATTCTAGATCATAGTCCTGATTGTTTATACTGTACGCAGTACTTTTTTTTACATTATATTAGAACATATGAGCATAGGGTCTAGCTGATGTTAAGTGATCACCGTCGCCCATGAACATATGCAACACCCGAGGTATCACAGGTTTGCCCGCTCTTAGAAACTTTTGTTGAAGATCACCAGATCATTTGTTCGGAAACACAATCGTTATCAACTGGGTCCACAGTTTTACTGTGCGCGGTAAGATGTTAAAACTGAATACTGCCGTGGTGGATTAAAATTTATCCAGTTGATGTGGGTTGGTCTGATTTTATAGTAATATCAGCTGACCTATGTGAAAAGATAAAATATTGTTCGATAGAATATTGTCACTTAGGTAAATTAGATAAGATGAATGCCAGACTTGGCCTATACTTGAGCTATACAAGCAGGAGTTGCATGTCACGGAGATGAATGCTGCGGTGGATATGTGGAGTTACTAAGAAACTGACGCACGCGTGGAAGCCTTCATGTCCTGCTGGCGGAGAGTCACCTACGTTGTCATGTCCCACGAAAACCGGCCAGCTTCCGGTCAGACCATGTTTGAGTCACGCTTCGGCATGAATGGGCCGGCTCGACCGGAGTGATATCACGGCCTCAGAGAAAACCGGCGTGAAGCAGCGCTGTGCTGTGTTTCGCCGCGTGAGTTAGGGTACCGGAGGTCCATTCCGTGGGAAAGAGGAGGTTTAAACGTTGGCAGCGCACTTGTGACTCCACTGGTGTCGCGGGAGTCCATGGGCGACGGCAGTTGCTTACCATCAAGTGATCCGTCAGCTCTACCACCTATCGCATAAAGAAAAAGCTTAGTGAGAAACAAATGTCGGGCCATGCCACCACCATCAATGTTTTCTGTACTGTGTCCCGACGTCATGGTAAGTGCACACGGCAGCACGAACGATTAAAATAGGCGTCGTAGTAAATCTCACGTAGGAATAACATAGGCAGTTCTCATGAATTTACAAGGAAAGTGTATAATAGGTGCAAACAGCCACACATCGGGTTACTGGTTTCTTCACAATTGATATTGAACCAAACGTATTTATTTTACGTTCAGGATTGGTTGAAGAAATTTGATATATTCGTAATTGTATACATTGATAAGGGTATTTGTTAATATTTTTATTAGGTTTAATTACTTACCACTGACTCTAGGTTCGTGCCTTTTTTGCTTGTTACATAGTTTGCTGATTTTAAATTATATATAATTTTAGTCTACGAGTTAAAAATATTTTTCTCACATATATATATATTTTCATGAGATTAGGAAATAGACGAGCAAACGGATCAGATTTAACTTAAATTGTCTCATTGGAACAATGGTGGTGAACGCTGCCTTTGATCCAAGGGTTGCGGGTTCGATCCCCGCACAGTACAAACATTTATGTGCATGAAAACGTCTGTTTGTATTGGTCTGGGTGTTTTCTATGTATTATAAGTATATATTTGTAATCCCACTGTTGATTCTAATACCGTAATACAGGTGCTTGAGCTACCTATCTCGGAGTTATATCTGTGTATGTGATGTTGTGAAATATATATTTATTTATTTAAACTGTGTTACTCAAAAATAAGTGTTGTGTTAGTCTCGCCAATCTTCATTAGCACGAGGAGAAGGATGCATTGCTAGCTCTCTAGGACCCATTTCAACTTTCTGCCCCCTGGAGAGGAAAATAGGGTGGTTTGCATTAATAATGGTTTTACCTGATCTGATCTGACCACATTCATAGAAAGTTGTTTAGCAATGCGCACATTTTTAGCACTGTATTTACCTAATAGATCTGTGTATTTAACATCAAATAAGCGAAGTATTTAATTTAGATTTTTTATTTGTTACAGGTATGATGACTTTGCAGTATCTATAGTAAACGAGGTATAGTAGAGACAACTCGATAGAGCGGCTGATCGTTCAGGGGAAGGTAAAGAGAAGCATATCACCCATGCCCTGGACTGAACAAGTAAAATCCGTAGTAGGAAACCAGGCACAGTCGTGCCAGACATTCTGTAAACGGAAGGAGATGATGACAGATCCTGAGGACGACTCAGGGTAATTCTTCGATTTTCGTGGACTGCAACGAAACTTTAATCTAATATTACCCCGAAAACAACATCAATTTTTTTTAAATATTCTGAAAAAAAATATCTCCTCTTCTATAAAGAATACAACTTTTACGTATATTTTATGATTTTAATGTCAATGTCGGAGTAAATTTCCGTAGAGTCACGCTTCGGCATGAATGGACAGGCTCGGCCGGAGTGATACCACGGCGTCACAGAAAACCAGCGTGAAGCAGCACTGTCTTCGCAGCTTCGCTGCGTGAGTGAGGTACCGAAGGCCCAATCCGGAGAAAAGGGGGGCTCTAAAGGTTGGCAGTGGAATCGCTTACTATCGGGTGATCCGCCTGCTCTAGGTCGTAATAGGTATTACATAAAAAAATAGATTTGAGGACGTCCACGAAAGTCACATCTCGAAGAATCATTGCTCAACTTGACAACGACCGATTTGATAACAGCGTAGCGACAGCAGAGACGATAAAATAGAATAGAGAATACGTTTTAACCCTTCGGCTAGGTCACCGGTCAAATAAATTTATAAAAACAGTTGCATCACCGGAGCGGAAAGCGGAATTAAGTGTTTGTAACATTCTCCGAGGGGTTAAAATCACTGGTGTGGAGCCACCCGGAAATCACCTTGGCTTCAAACATCTCTTTTAAACTATTAAAAGAAAATAAATGAATACAACGATGGCACTTTATTTAAAAGTTTAAAACTGCTTACTGTGCCAAGTATATACATTTATGAATTATGCATATTTGTTAAACCAATCCACATTTATTTATAATTTATTTATAAGATAAATTTTCCTCCAATCAAGACAACCCTTTACATTAAAAATACATATTGCATGGCTATAAAAATATTTAATAGGCTAGATTTTATTTTATTTTATTTTTTATTTTATTTGATACAAAAATCCACAGCTCTTAATTTTACATAAAAAACTCTTATATACTAATCTTACAGCTAATAAAGGACTTTCTTTATTTTTCTTATATAAAAATAACAACGAGACGACGAGACATGAGTGAAAGACTTTTAACAATAAACCTAGGTAAATGTTAAGTATCTCGATAATAACTTGTAACGGTTTATTGACTATAATATTATTATAATAATATGCACACAGGAAGTATAAATAATAAAATATGCCAATTAATATACATATACCTACGCACCCAAATACAAACATCATATAAATAAATAACCAACTAAATAAATAAATAGAAAAGGCTAAATAAAATACTTATACGTAAAAAAAAAAAACAATGAAGAAGTCATGTTACGAGGTAGGCCTAAGCATGCCATCAATATCCTTTCTGAAGGAATATAATGATGAGCAGAATAAGTCTGTTGACAAGGCAAATCTATCATTATATGTTTTTTGCAAACGACGTGTGACAGAATTTTGAGCGTAATTGCTGCGTACAAGTTTGCAGCTAAAAAGTTTTGTGCGAGTGTGTCTGGTTCGGGTCGAAGGAGCACATAAAAGTAAAGTTCTTGAAACCAAATCCGCGCTGTCTATTTCATTATTGCATATTTTGTATAAAAATATCATATCTAGAAGAGAGCGTCTATTCTCAAGGGTTAACAGTTGATAGAAGTTGCACGAACTCTCATAATCTGTGCGCCCACGATAATTGCGATAGTTCAAATGTTTGAGAAATTTCATTTGTATTTTCTCTAGACTTTGGGTGTGTATGATATACTGTGGGTTCCAGATGTTACTGCAATACTCGAGTACGCTTCTAACATACGTATTATATAGAATTTTTAGACAGTGCACATCTATAAAAGGTTTACTTACCCGCAAGACGAATCCCAAGTTTTTAAAGGCTCGAGATACTATGTTATCTTAACGTATGAATGTAATGAAGATGATGATGATGATGATGATGATGATGTAATGAAGTCATTTCCATTGAAGGTTTTTAAGAATAAACTTAAATCTTGGTTAATGCAAGAATGCTTCTACTCCGTTGATGAATACTTTCAGCATTTCAATACACAGACATTGTAGTTGTAACCCACGTAATTGTGCTATTGTAATGAATATAGCTCCGTTGTAAACAATTTTTTTTGCATGCCAGTTGCTGGTGAATTGTGCGGATATTGTATTTTTTTTTACCACCTTTATGTACCTACCACTTTTTGAGCAAAAATAAATTGATTCTTGATTCTTGATTCACATTTTGTACTGACCCTGACTCACGCTCCAAGTCCACCAGATGGCCTACAACGAACCGAATCGGAGTTTCCTTCCCTTTCGAATGCGCTGGTGTGTCTACTTTGTTTGGATGCGATAGGCATATTCTCGTTCGTTACGAGACATGTTCATTGTAGGGCATCAGGTGTCGTGCGTTCGTTGCTCACTTTTTTATGAATTAGGGGGCAGATGAGCAGACGGATCACCTGATGGAAAGCGCTTACAGGCTTTTAAAGAGGATTAAATGTCGCTTCGGTCCGGCGACAGTTCAATTTTATTTTTATATATATAAAGGCCAATCAGGATGACCTCACTCCGCCTGATGGTAACCGGCCGGTAATGGTAAAATCCAAATATGAGGTTGACAGGCACAAAAGAACTAACAAAGTACCCATTGTGTCTGCCATCCTCACCCTGATGGCCTGCTGAGATGCCGTTTCACGCCCCGCCTAAAAGACCCCGGATTGTATGATGGATTATATTCCATAGTTTTTTTTTATTTCTTTCAAGATAAAGTGCATGTGAAATTTTTGTATCAACTTTGTGTAATTACGCTATAATTAGATTATTTTAAAAACCAAAACCCTCTTATTTACAAAAAAAACCGAAAAATAAAACCGCCTTCAAAAACCACAAAATAAAAAGTGTAAAATAATATTTTATAACGGCATGTACGCTCGAGAAAAGATGTTATTGAAGTCAGCGCCTAATCCCTGTTGAATAATTGAATGAAGTATTACAAGATAGTATTGTGCGCCGACTTCGGTAACACCTTTTCTCGAGTGTACTGTTATAAAATCTAATTTAAAGTGTATGAAGTGTTAAAAATGTTACTTTTTAGTTCGTGGTTTTTGAAGGCGGTTTTAACATTGTATATTAGAACGGGACAGCTTGAGCTTTAGTAAGGAAACAACTTAAGCCCGCGATTTATTATAAGGGCGAAAGCGTTTAATGAAAATTAATATTTTTCATGGACCAAATTAAGTTTTTACACTTAATTATGTGTTGAGCAGGAAAATGTCACGCCAATGAGTGCTCATTCATCCAAAATAAAACGACATAATTCGATGACACTTTCGCTTCACTATCCGCACTTTATACCTCAAATTCGACTCTAACACTCGGTAATAAGGACCGTGGAAAATAAAGGCCAGTGCCGTGACATGCCACCTTACAATTATCGATAGAAAGCATAAACGGCTGTTTAATTCCATACTAATTATGTCACTACTGTCTGTGTACGTGATCGAACGTTTAATAAGTTGTATGAGGTAATCGCACTTAGAGTAGTGGCCGTTAATTATATAGGATTTTAGTGTTTACGTTCACGTTTTCACTGGAAAGAAATACTTAGGGCCTACCTGGTGATTATCAGTAATTTTAGCATACAGTGCTTCAATCAGCATGCATGAATGAATGAATGAATGAATATACTTTTATTGCACTCAAAGTTTAGTAAGAAAACTAAATACTAGGTATTACAGGATATGTACAACGAAGGCGGCCTTATTACTATGAGCAATCTCTTCCAGGCAACCTTTGGGTAAAGGACACTTGATGGAGGTGTAGGGCAGTGCAATATTAATATTTATATACTTACATACAAAGTTTAAATATTAATAGGTACATAAATAAAATATAAATATACTAATACATATCTGCAATTTTAGTACTTAGAATGATGCTTCGCTTCGCTTTAGCATAACGAATTTTGCGAATGTTTTAAAACCTTTGAGCGTATAAGCCCTGACCATTAGGAGACTTTTGAGCCACGCTTCGGCATGAATGGGTAGGCTCGACCGGAGTGATACCACGGCCTCACAGAAAACCGGCGTGAAGTAGCACTGGAAGCACTAGCGTGTTTCGCTGCGTGGGTGAGGGTACCGGAGGGCTTAAACCGGGGGAAGGGGGTTTAAAGGTTGGCAGCGCACTTGTGACTCCACTGGTGTCACGGGTGTCCATGGGCAGCGGCAATTGCTTACCATCAGGAGATCCGTCTGCTCGTCTGCCACCTATCACATAAAAAAATATAGAAGCGCGCGGCTTGCCTGATGGTAATCTATTACCGCAGCCTATGGATATCTGCTATTCCAGAGCATACGTGTTAACCTCTAAAACCTGGACATCTTAAGACAAAAGGGAACATGCATATTCTAGGAAAACGCATATCATTCTATCGTAACTATCCATCAGATACGATTGTGGCTAAATGTTAGCCTGTAGTAAATAATAAATAAATATAAAATTATCTACCTACTATTTATGAGCTAAATATTTACCTCAGACATCGGCAACGGTCATAGGTAGGGTTGCCAGATGTCCGGTATTTAAGCGTACAGTTCGGTATTTTAGGCTTCTCCGGTAAAAATAAATTTTCGTACTGGACAAAACAATTTTTTTTTCGACACAACATAAATCCAGGTTTGGGGTGTCCACATCTAGCGTCATCTATTGGTATAAAGTGGAATTAAAGCCCTGAAAAGAAATGAGGGCGGGCCACTAGTCGTTCATATTGTGCTTGTTATATTACAACAATTCGTCACTTAATTTATTTTGGCTACTTTTCGAGTAAGTACAAAAATAAAACAAACCCTAATACTTATCGTAACCCAGAGAGCAATGAAGAGGGCTATGCTCGGAGTCTCCCTGCGTGAACTAAGGTCACAGACATAGCCCAAAGGATTGCATGCCTCAAGTGACAATGGGCAGGGCAGATAGCGAGGAGAACAGACGGCCGTTGGGGCGGAAAGATACTCGAGTGGAGGCCACGTACAGGAAGTTGCAGCCGTGGCAGGCCCCCCACAAGGTGGACCGAAGATCTGGTGAAGATCGCGGGAATCCATTGGATGCGGGCGGCGCAGGACCGATCTGTGTGGAGAACATTGGGGGAGGCCTATGTCCAAAAGTGGACGTCTATTGGCTGAAATGATGATACTTATCGTAACAACAGCTTAAGTTTTATCGATAAACTCTGCTGATATCACTATAAAGAATTCAACCTTTTACTCAGAAACATCGTGGCAATAGTTTTCAATAAAACCGTTTCTTGCATATCAAGCAATATTCCAACTAATAATACAATATTAATGTGTATGTATGTAACTTTGAAAATTGTACACGTAGCCATTTGCATTTTAATATGCTCTGTGGGAGTTTGTATCATACTGTACAGACCGCCACACGTAGGTAGTACACACAGTACAGTAAATTTGTTCAAAAGATTCTCATATTAATGATGTTTAGTATTCGCTACTATGATGGCATTAGGCATAATCACCACGCTTGCCTAATGCGGATTGGTGATCACAAACCCGAGCAATGTTCAGAAATTTCGAAACACACTTTTTGCTCGACCCGGGAATCGAAACGGTACTTAAACCACTAGACCAACAGGGCGTCACTTGATGTATGTATGAGGGCGATCTTTAGTATTAAGACCAGAATCGTATGAAGAATTTTTTCGTCTTCGGCATGAATTCGACTCGACCGGAGTGATACCACACCTTACAGAAAAAAATGAGTAAGTGAGGATATCAAAGGCCCAATCCGGGGGAAACTGGAAATGAAGGGTTGACAGCTCACTTATGATTCCATTGGTGTCCATGTGCAGGGGCTATCGCTTACCATCAGGTATTCCGTCTGCTCGTCAGTCACCTCATAAAAAAGAAGCCAGTGGGAAATATATATTGCCTATATGTATATACCCTGAAATACCCCGCGTTATACTTAGTTTCTTTTTCTAGTCACATATCTCATCTTGTGATATCTCAAAGTTTCTAAAAGTTAAAATATGTAGTTAACTAATTGTGAAATACATATGAACATTAAAACCGCAAAGACTCAAATAAGCCGTACGAGCTTATTTGAGTCTTAAAATAACTGCGCGCCAAAAACCAATCTAATTGCAATAAATATAATGAGTAAAAATGCAACTCACGGCTAAATTAACGAGGAGAGAAAGGCTGACTAGCGCCACCAATGATCATATTCATTCACCACCTACCAATGGATTTTAACTTCGTCCTGATGATATTGTGGGTTCTATTATTTCAATATTCATGTAACGATTTTTTTGGATTTTTTCAGTATTTGAGTGTTAAGTAACTGAGCTAACTTAAATTAGCTGCTTTGATTCTAAAACCAATAACACAAGTGCTTAAGCTACTTAAGGCGACGTGTAGGGATCAATAGCGACGCCAATCGATCATAATTTTTAGCTACTTAACCGGATCTATTTTAAACAATTTCGGGTTCCAACCTCTCGGCAAACACTTATACTATTTATCCATGCACAAATGTTGCGTGCGTTTTTGTACGCGAAAAATTGATTACCGAAAAAATTAGCGTGAATCAATTTTTCGCGTTTGTGCACGGACCCAACATTTGTGCAAGGTTATTTAATAAATAGTATAAGTGATTGCCGAGAGGTTGTAACCCCGAAATTGATTAAAATTGACTCGGTTTAGTAGCTAAAAATTAGTGTGCCCTACCCGTCACCTCAATTTTGAATCAGGTAGATAGATACTCTTTATTGCACAAAAGGTTACAAGGTAACGTATGGCGACGGGTACAATTGATTTAAATTAGTAACTACTAAACTGGATCAATTTTAACAATATTATTTGTTTAATTCTTATACTTAACTAGCTGTTTCACGCGGTTTCACCCGCGTCCCGAGGGAACTACTTCCCGTACCGGGATAAAATATAGCCTATGTTACTTCTGAATAATGCAGCTTTCTTATGGTGTAAAAATTATTGCAATAGGTCCAGTAGTTTTTGAGTTTATTCATTACAAACATACAAAAATACAAATCTTTCCTGTTTATAATATTAGTTTAGATCTTTTGATCTGTTTTGCACTTGTCATTTGAATAACGCCATAGGTTCCATACTCAATACCTACTTTATTTTTATGCCTTTTTTAAATTAATTTACTTACACTGCCTAATATTCACATCAATTCATCATCAGCCCATTTAAGTCCCCACTGCTGGGGCATGGGCCTCCCTCAATCACATGAGGGGTAATTGCCATACTCCACCACGCTTGGCAGACGGGTTGGCGAGGGTTTTGATATAAATGCAGAGTTTTCCTTCTCTGGGTGCTGATGATCATGCCAGCAGCTTTACCTTAGTCGCCTTTTACGACACCTCGGTAAGAGTGAGGGTGGCCTATTCTACTCTGCCGGGCACCACACGGCCTCACAATATTCACATCAATTACACTTACAAATATCAACAAATAATGTTTAAAAATTGAAACAGGTTGTGGTAACTTGTCGTCGGTACGTCGTGATGGGGATGATAGACATAATATTAAGACGAGTGTTCGGTGTGGTATCAACATATTTATTAATTACTCTACAGCTTACATACTAACTAGTACGTGCTAACATACCGATTCACCTGAAAGTCTGAAAAATCCAGATTTAATAAATGACCATTTTCTTAATATTCCGGTAAATAATACAATTAACATCTCACAGTTAAGTTATTTTTGTTTTAATCGATTCTCTGGTTCAGTATTTAGTTTACAACCTGTTGACAAAGCATCTGTCTTTAATATAATCAAAAACATCAGGACGAATGCTCAAGGCGTGGATGGTATATCGCTGAATATGAATTTTGATGACTCTGCCACGAACCCTAGGTGTTATCACAGCTATAATTAATATGTCTATTACCAGTGGTATTGTTCCTGACATCTGGAAAGATTCAATAATAAAACCAGTCCCGAAAGTGAATGACCCATTAGAACTTAAAGATTTGAGACCTATTAGTATATTACCTCTGTTATCAAAATAGTAGAAAAAGTAGTATGTATGCAAATGACTAAATATCTTAATAGTAATAATATATTACCTAAGAAACAATCTGGTTTTAGACCGGGTAGGAGCACTGCTACAGCTCTTCTAGATGTATTAGATGACATACTTGCTGGACAGGATGTGGGTGAGGGAGCCATCTTGGTCTTACTTGACTACTCTCGTGCATTTGACACTATAAATACATCTTTACTCATAGCCAAATTGACGTATTACGGATTAGATGAAATCGCACTGAAATGGTTTTCCAGTTATTTAACTAATCGTTCACAAAGGGTAGAGGTTATTTTGCCGAATGGTACCAAAAGATATTCTGCAACCTCCCTGGTTAACAGGGGGGTACCACAGGGATCTATATTGGGCCCTCTGCTCTTTATCTTGTACACTGCTGACTTACCAGATATTGTCTTAAGTTGTAATCATCACTTATATGCAGATGACTTGCAAGTTTACAAAACTTTCAAAAGTATAGATACTGAAACAACGATTAAATGCATAAATAAGGACATTGAACAGATAGTAGACTGGTCAGGCGCAAATTCTTTAATCCTGAACCCAGCTAAGACCAAATTTATGATATTAGGTACCAAAGCACAAGTTGAAAAGATTAGCCTTTATAAACCCGTAATTAAAATTAAAGAAACCAAAATAGAACAGGTTAATGAAGCTCGAAATCTAGGAGTGTTAATTGATAGCCAATTAAGATTTGAAAACCATGTACTTAACATAGTCAAACAATGCTACTACAGATTAAAAGCCCTCTATCAAATAAGACAGTTCTTAAGTGTTGACATACGGATAAGGCTGTGTGAGTCATTAATCCTATCCAAATTAAATTATGCGGATACAGTTATCAGTGGTTGTCTCTTGAGTCGGACTAAAAAACTAATACAGCGAATGCAGAACTCTTGCGCCAGGTATTGCTTTTCAATCCCTCGCCGAGCGCATGTGACTCCTTATTTAAACAAGAGTGATCTCATGAATATGGAGTCACGACGTTCTTTGCACCTTGCGAGTTTATTATTTGGCGTAATTAAACATCAGAGTCCAGAATACCTTTTCGTCAAGCTAAATATTACGAAACGACTATCTCGTATCACTGATCGTCTCATTTGCCCACCTTATAAAACTACAGCTTTTTGAGGAAGTTTCCGATACTCTGCAACTAAGTGTTGGAATAATATACCACCCCCTATAAGAAATTCCGTTACTATTTACACATTCAAGTCAAAGTACAAGTCTTTCTTATTATCCTTGCAGAAGAGTTAGTATCTAATGTAAAAATTGCTTCCAGTCCAGTTATTCTATATAGTAATTTAATATCTCTCCAATATTATTATATTATTTAATATGTGTTATATTATTACTTTATTTATTTTACTTTACAATATTTATCGTATTCTATATGTAATTATTAAGGTATAGGCACCCTATTCCGAGGGGTTCTTGAAATGGCACCTAATTCCGATGTATTTAGAATAATGGTATTTGCACTCAATTTATAAGATATTTTAGTCTCTAAGGTACTTTGATAGATCAATGACTTGTCTATGCATGTTTTTACAAGCATAAAAATGATTTGATGTGTGTGCGTTTTAAGCTAATTGGTCAGTTTTACGCTTGTAGTTGACTTGACCGCGCGCTCCATACATTACGGACAATAAGCACGTGAGTAACACGATTTTTTGAATAGCGTTTTATAATAATTTTATACTGTTGTGAGTTTTTGTTAAGATATCAATTTAAGAAGGATAATATACTTTAATCAGAAAAACTTAAAATTCTAGTATTTTTTACTATCAATTAAACAGAAAATAATTGTTAAAAAAACCACGGCATTAGGAGGCCAAATATTTTGCCAGTTCCTAATTACCGATGTATACCACGCAATTGCAATTTAATAGAGGTATTTTGTTTTTCTGATTTTGAAGTCAGTATTGTGATTCCGAATACAAAGCTTATAGTCCAGTCAAAATAGACATTCGAGTTCGGAAAAATTCGCATAGAGCTGAAAATTGGTAGAGATGTTTAATACATCATTAGAAACAAAATGCCAAAAGTCCCCATCGATCCCTCTTCTGCAAAAATTTTATTCAAGGTCAAAAGTGCGAAATTTACATTTTTTCCGTTTTTTCCTCGAAAAACGGTAGTTTTTATCGAAAAAATAGTTCAGACTAAAGTTGTAGATTATACAATTCTCTACAAAAATCATATAACACTTTTTTCGTACGACTCACTGTTCATAAGATATCGTCATTTGAAAGTTTGAGAAATTCATATCTTACGTAGTATGCACATATTTCCGCACCACCTATGAGATAATGTACTCGGGCGCATTTTTTAACGTGGTTTCCCCC
Organism: Marasmia exigua; assembly: GCA_019059595.1. Classification (NCBI taxonomy): domain Eukaryota; kingdom Metazoa; phylum Arthropoda; class Insecta; order Lepidoptera; family Crambidae; genus Marasmia; species Marasmia exigua. The sequence continues at coordinate 5,205,988 of CM032469.1, read as the reverse complement.
CTAGGCATACTCCACGATCTATTGTAATAGTTGAAAGTTTGATTAGATTTTATTTTAATGATAAAAAAACGGTACTGTTGATCGAAGTGAAATGTCATTTTATTCATAGTCAATCACTACAGATTGAATATCTTCTCGAATTATTGCTGCAGCAGCTTTCAGGACTCTAAATCGTTCTTCGTTTCTATTTTGTTTTCTATTTTCGTACCATACTTTATTGAGAATATCATGTTGATTATCAATAAAACAGATCATGGTAAACTCCCTCTTTTCTCCGTTATAATAATTTTTTCGCCATATTTTAACTTCAATCTCCTTTTAATCGTTTTATTATCCATAGTCGGATTGTTGCCAATATCTTTCAATTCTTCCAATGAAAATTGGCAATCATCATTATTTTCAAGCCGTGTGGTCCCCGGCAGAGTAGAATAGGCCACCCTCACTCTTACCGAGGTGTCGTAAAAGGCGACTAAGGTAAAGCTGCTGGCATGATCATCAGCACCCAGAGAAGGAAAACTCTGCATTTATACCAAAACCCTCGCCAACCCGTCTGCCAAGCGTGGTGAGTATGGCAATTACCCCTCATGTGATTGAGGGAGGCCCGTGCCCCAACAGTGGGGACTTAAATGGGCTGATGATGATTGATGATTATTTTCAATGTATTGAAATATTTTCTCCATCGCCAAATTCACTAAATCGTCTTCAGGTCGACCGACTTTATGCCCCGTAGTGGGCCTCAGAAAAATATTATAACAATTATCGTGGTACTTAGCTTCAGCAGCAACTAAGTCAAACTCATACTCAATACGAGCAATCACAGCGTTTGCTACGTCATCAGAACGAGTCCGAGCTACCTTTAATATAGAATCCTTAAATTCAAGTGTGGAAACATTACGTATTTTACGACGAACATTCTGTGCTTTCTTCTTTTCTGCGGGCAATGAAGCAAATGAAGAACATTTGCTTCATTGCCGCAAAATAAGCAAAATCTTTTAAAACAAAACTCGGGCTCACCTACTCGTGCTCTAGTATGAGGTGGGCTTGTAGATGTACATGATTTCTTCTGTGTCACGCTGTCTTTTAGCCGCTATAATACTACTCTTTTGAGTGTACATTTTCCGACACTGTACGTGAACTGTCACAGATTGCTTGTCTCTCAAGTATTGAAGGAACTCATCATTTCTTTCAACACTTGCATCAATCAAAGACTTCATTCCACGATCCACAGTTACGCTTTCACCTTCTTTCAAAGGTTTATCACAAATAAAACAAACTTCTGACATTTTGTTAAAATTAATTAACAACACAACGTAAAATTGAAAATATAATCACTAAGCACGTCTGCTCACTGCAAAGAATTTTTTAAAACTAACAGTATATTCCAAGTTATGACGTAGCAAGCAGATGTTGCTCAAGGTTACAGACGAAAGGGATTAGGGACTGACAAATATTCTTTAATATACTATAAAATTATATATATTTATATTTTTAATGTATACGGGCAGTATTGTATGAGTCCCACAAACCAATATTTTATTATTTTCAATTGAATGGAACGTCTATGACGTGTACAGACTACATTGAAATATATACTACGTAAGATATGAATTTCTCAAACTTTCAAATGACGATATCTTATGAACAGTGAGTCGTACGAAAAAAAGTGTTTATATGATTTTTGTAGAGAATTGTATAATCTACAACTTTGGTCTGAACTATTTTTTCGATAAAAATTACCGTTTTCGAGAAAAACGGAAAAAATGTAAATTTCGCACCTTTGACCTTGAATAAAATTTTTTGCAGAAGAGGGATCGATGGGGACTTTTGGCATTTTGTTTCTAATGATATATTGAACATCTCTACCAATTTTCAGCTCTATGCGAATTTTTCCGAACTTATGACTTTTTTTTGTCTATTTTGACTGGATTATTAAGTTCTGATCACATTTAGTACAATTTAATTATAAAAATCTAATTACGAGGTACACTAAGAGCTCAAATTTGCTAGTTACAGCAGATATAAGATAGGCTATTTCGGTATTTTTTTTATTCGTTGTTAGCACAGAATTTTAAGTAAGCAATGTTTTCTGATATAATCCACTGTATGTTTTATGTATTTTTTAAATAATAATCTAATTAAGGAATACTGCGTTATAAATTGATCTAAAAATTGTGTACTTTTTATCACTCGGAATAAGCAAACTTGATTTAGTATCCCGAAACCCTATTCCGATGTATTTAAATCGGAATAAAGTTATATGAATTCCTAATTCCGTGGTATCAATATACGTTAAATACAGGATGTTCATAATCTTACTCAATTTATTAACTAAATATTATTTCTACTAAGTATTAAATATAACTTTTGTGTGATTTTTGTAAATAAAAAAATATATTTGCTCTTATGAATCGAATATAGGTACTTGTTCTTATTTATTATTAAAAAACTTACGCTTAGTGGTTTTGTCGTAGATCATGAAGCCGAGAAAAAATACACGGAACAGGATCTGCAAAACGCTATTAAAGCAATAAATGATGGCTGTAGCGTTTATAAAGTTTCCAGACGTTATAATATTCCAGAAATGACATTACGAGATAAACGTGATCAAAAATATTGTGGTGATGTACCCGGCAGAAAAACGGTACTCACAAAGCTCGACACTACATAATAGCTTCTGACACTAAATAATAAGTTATTTAGAAAATATAATATTTTTGATGAAGCCATTCCATAAGTATGATACAGCTACAGGGTATTTTTTTTATCTATTTCGCTTCCCAGTTCAACCGTCTTATTATTTGAAAATCTATGAATGCAGTTTTAATTGTTTTTAAAATAAAATAATATATTTTAAGTGAAGCGTTCTATCTACAATGTGGCATGGTCGTGGGACGTCCTGTATAATATAATAATTAAAGTTTATACGGTATGTTTGTGCCATTTATTAGTTATATAAGAAAAGCGATTGCGACTGATTTGAAAACTAAGAACAATAAATATTCTTTATTTTTGAACATGATGTATCATTCTCCTTATGTCCTTTTGCTTTATAATTTTGCTTACTCGGAATTAGGAGCCAAATAAGTCGGAATTAGGTTTTTTAAATCGGAATTAGGTGCTTTCGACTTATTTATGTTTTTAAATTATTTAATAATTTTAACATATATTTACAGTCTAACTGTCAGTATATTTCAATAAAAAGATAAATAACATTTCTAATAAAAATATCCAATTCTTAAATAACAAATGATAAATACTTAATAATGAATGTTGTATCAAGTTTAGGTAAAAATGCCTCGAAATTAGGTGCCTTTACCTTAATTATAATTAGTATTGTTACTGTACACATACCTAATGTTTTAGTAACTAAAGATAGCTGTCGCTGGTTGAGGCCCATACCTTGGTTGGAATCCGCAGAATACCAGTGGCATAGCGTGGCATTGCATGACACGATAAGCCGTATACTGAGCGGAGACCATTTTGGTACCTGTTTTATTAATTAAGTATTGTTTTCTTTTTTTTTGTTTATAAGTTTGCATGTGGATTCTATTTTTTTTGTTGATTTTCTGTGTTATTTTATTTTGGTACCAAATAAACATTTTTTCTTTCTTTCTTTCAAATACCTTCATTATCTATGTAGTAAAGGTATCACGTATGTGGACGTGATTCCCTTTACCACAGGTATTTTTACATTTTTTATAAAGAAGTCTTGGTGGCGGAAATTAGCTTAATACATAAATAAAATAAAAATTGTTTATTTCCGACCATATAGTGATTTAAATCCATAGATTGTTAGTAATTCAAATTAATGCTAACGAGAGCGAAATTATTTATGCTCAACGCTCTTGTGCGAACTAAAGGATAGTCTAACACTTTCTATTTTCGATATAATTGTAGCTGCCTACTTTTTTGTAATCGGATTAAACAAATGGTCATGTGTGGCCGAATTGGAGTCTTTGTTCGAGATGACAGCCTCTCCCCACATTACCTCAGGTATGATGGATGATGTTGTTTATCTAGATGTATTTTCTTGGTTAAGAAGGACACAACACAACAACGGACAACGTATTTCAGTTTAGACTTTCGGGCATTACTTATAAAGTTTAAGATCACAAATTTAATTGCGTTTTCCTTCTACTTAAACATGAATGGATATTTTCTTTTATTTATATTTTGATTAAGTAGCTACTTTGTGATCAGATTGCACTGTTTTCGGACTTGCTTATTTTTTCTTATTTTTTACTTGACATTTATTGTTTACTTGACTATTAATTTATTGTATTTTAATAAAAAAATGACCAAAAACTTCTTCAAATTAGAGATTCGGCGGGTAGGGCTAATACAAGCCGCATGGGCTGATGCAATTCAAAGGTTTTAAATTAGTGTCTAGTGGTTTTTAGTGTACAAATTTTGTGTTTATTTGTGCAGTGAAGTGCCGCAAAGTGATCCTAATAATAAGAATCGTTGGATTGTATCGTTTTTAACACTGCTATTGTGTGTCGAGTGAGTTGTCTCGTGACAACTTGCTTGGACCAAATAGAGTCTTAAAACCTGCGATTGCTTTTAGAGCCGTAGGTGGATAAAACGTAAAACACTGGCGTTTTATTGAGTGACTGTGACTTTGACTGACTTCGACTGTTGACTACCTACTTATTCTCAATAAGTTACTTGATATTGGCGAATTATCTTCGGGTAGAGTAATAATAAAAAAATAACTAAATTAAAAAATGATTTTTATTTATTTTGAGTTTAAGCTCGAATCACTCGTAGTCACCATTAGGTCATTGGACTGCTCATTTGAACCTTTAACACACTATAAAAATCATTTTTGTATGTATCTACAAATCAGTACATACAAATTTTAAATTCAAGCAACGATTTCAAATGAGAGTGAAATTTTCTAATTCTATTTTGCATCATCATCTCTAGAATACTTTCTAATTCATAATCACACACGTAACTTGCTTTGATAATTTTTACGAGCTTGTTAACTTATTCAAATTACGTCTTTGTAGACCCTAAAAGTTGTGGTTTTAATGCCCTACTGTCTGTAATTGTGGTAACAATGTATGGTAAAAGTTGCGCGTGAGTGTACGAACATCAGTGTATAATAATTATGGCTATAAAACTGTTGTAGCGTAGGTAATTGCTTGACGAGGATGATACAGCGTTTCTTTGATAAAGAGCGATGATAGCTTAGTGGACTAAGGTTAGATTAGGTTCGAATCCGAGCAAGCACCTCAAACATTTTTCAAAACTATTTGAGCATTTGTACTCGGCGCGGCGGTGAGAGAAAACGTCTTGAGGAATCCTGCACGTTTCGGATAGGTTCTGAAACGTGTAACCATGATACAGTTGTTTTGGATCCCCTGTTAAAAGGATGCAAAAATCAGACGGCAGTCGCTTCATTGTAATTACCAGACTCACCAAATCCTGAATCATGGTACAAGCGTACCTCGGGCATCATACTCAATTGTTAAAAGGGAAGTATCACCACATAGTAAAACAAAGTCGCTTTCGCTGTCTGTTCCTACGTATTTTTTTATGCTAGAAGCGACAAACGAGCAAGCGAGTCACCTGTTGGAAAGTAATTATCGCCGCCGATGAACATCCGCGAAATCAGAGAGATCGCTAATGTGTTACCAGCCTTTTCAAAAAGGTAACTCTTTTAAACTATGCAACGGATTTTCATGCGGTTTTATTAATTGATAAAGTAATTCAAGAGGAAGGTTATGTACCTACCTATAATAATATTACAAAATACATTTACACCTTTATTTAGAAAGAAAGAAAGAAAATACATTTATTGACCATCACAATACACATGAAACAAACATATACAGTTGGTACACGGCTTAAAACAACAAATATTACACAGAAGAGGGACAAAGAGATGTGGATAGTGTGTGGTCAATCAGGTCCCGACCTCAGCATTAGCTGCTACTACAATATATGCATTGCCGTAGCAGCGCTGGTATTCTGGCGGGACCTGTTTGCGAGCGAGTGTGATGGTGTGGTGTAGATAAATAAATAAAAAAATATACACGTACTTATTATAGATAGGCAATATGTGATGTGGTAGATATAATAAAATACATATTTACACACACACACGAAAAAAAGAAGAAGAGAATTTAGTTGATAACATACAGATAGATACAAACAACACTCAAAAGCTAGACACAATACAAAGATGAGAATAAAACAGTAGGTAGTACAAAGCACAAACACTTTGAAAAAAACATTCTTTCTTCTTTTACATGGCGGATATCACCTGAAAACCATACAAAAAACTATGTTTTGGTGATATATATCGTATGATGACAAAATATCATATCCTGAGAATTGGGCTCCAGTGGCTCCAACTACTACAATGTGATATTGAATAAACAGCCAAGGCAATAAAAGCTAAAAAAAAAAAAAACAATTTGACAATGTAAAAATGAATAAAATTTTGTATACATAATGTAAGGTAGCTTGAATATTTTACTTTTTGTGTGGAGAGAGTGAGTGAAATAATATGTTTATGACGACATTTTCGAAATGCGTATTACCCTCGTTGGAAGCGGAAGGGCGTTGGCCAATTGGCGGAAGTGATGTGGAGTACCAATTGATCACCATTGATGTTACGCGCCGCCGCCCTGACCTTGCACCTACAGGATGACCAAAGGAGTATTAGGGATTCAGCATGCCCGCCTCAGCGGCGCCGGGGCACCGAGCCTGTCGCCTCCGTCGCGCGTCGCGAAATCCCTGACGGTGAGTTTGGCGTTTTTTGAATTGTCAGTAAGTGTTGTTTAAGCCGTCTTCTGAAAGTAAACACTGATTTCAGCTCACGCAACGGAGGCAACAAATTATTCCAGCACTGAGTAGAAGCGTGTCTAAAGGAGCCCCGGAACGCCACAGTGCGGTGCTTCGAAGTAATGAAGGTGTTAGTGCAAGTTCTACGTGGGTTCCTGCATTTATCACGAGCCCATTCAAGTTTCTCAAACAGGTACTGTGGCTTCCCTGTCATAATAACGCCGAAGAGCAGTGTGGCTAAATGTACCTTTCTGCGCGCCTCCATCTTCAGCATATTGGCGTCATTGATAAATGGTGTGACATGTGAGCGTGGGGGAATGTGATAGCAGAAGCGAGCACAAGCATTCTGTACTCTCTGTATTAAGTTGCTTGTTCTTCCTAGAAGACATGGCCCATACACCGCATCACAATAGTTCAGTTTTGAAAGAACTAAAGACTCGCAGAGTAATTTCCTCAACTTCTATTTAGTATCGTTTTAGGTTTTACACAGTAGGTATCTGAGTCTTTACTCAATTTTCAATTTTGCAAATTCAAAGTCAATTTTGCATTTTAGATCAACAAATCTCATCTCATCTGAGCGTGTATTTCCCAGTTGTGTCCAAAGTTGTCGCTCTGGAGCCCGGGGTAGGGACCTTCGCAACCTTTTAACAGGGGAACCAGACCAACTGAATCATGATTACACGTTTCAGAAATTATCTGAAACGTGAAGGTTCCCTCACGATGTTTTCCCTCACCGCGGAGCTAATGGTAGAAATACACACATAGATTTGAAAAGTCTAGAGGTGCATGCTCGGATTCGAACTCGGTCGGGGGACGCATTTTGAACCACTGAGCTACAATCGCTCTTTACCATCACTTATGTTAGATCAACCTTTGAAATGTGGTGCTGGCGCCGCATGGTAAGAATACCATGGACTGCCCGCCGCACCAACGTCTCGATTCTCAAAGAATCAAAAATAGAGGATACTCAGCACTTGTTCGCCACCTGTTTGCGATGTATCGTGCAATATTTTGGACACATCGCACGAAGGAGTGGGGATAACTTGGAGCGATTGATTGTAATAGGGAAAGTGGAAGATAGAAGACCGAGAGGCCGTAGTCCCCAGCGGTGGTTAGACCAGATAGCGAAACAGCTCGATCCCGATAAGCACTGCCCTGCACCGAGCGGCGGAGCGCAGCCGATGGCGACAGCTGGTCGACAAAAGTCGGAAGGAGTCACGATCCTCAGCACTGAGGGAATCGAGAGGAGAGAGAAAGATATTAGATCAACATCATCATCATCAGCCTATCGCAGTCCACTGCTGGACGTAGGCCTCTCCAATTGTTCACCACTGTGATCTATCCATGGCTTCTCGCATCCAGCTCTTGCCAGCCATCCTACGCAGATCGTCCCCCCACCTAACCAGAGGGCGCCCTACATTACATTTGCCAAGACGCGGTCTCCACTCCAGAACTCGTTTACCCCATCGGTTGTCGGTTCTAATATGGCCAGCCCACTGCCACTTAAGCTTGTTAATCCGGTGAGCAATGTCGATAACTTTGGTTCTCTGCCGGATCACCTCATTTCGGATTCGATCTCGGAGAGAGACGCCGAGCATTGCTCGTTCCATAGCCCGCTGAGCGACCTTTAACTTGTGGACCAGCCGTACCGTAAGTGTCCACGTTTCGGCTCCGTATGTCATGACGGGTAGGACGCACTGATTGAAGACTTTCGTCTTTAGGCACTGTGGTATCGACGATACGAATACACGACGTAGTTTTCCAAATGCTGCCCAACCTAACTGGATTCTCCTATTCACCTCAGCCTCGAAGTTGTTTTTACCCAATTGCAAAGTCTGTCCGAGATTAGATCAACAAAATAAGCGAAAAAATATTTTGTTTGGAACAGCAGATTTATTTTTTCGCTTATTTTCTAAATGGATAGGCATCGTAAACGAATTATGATGACTATTATGAGGTTTTCGGGATGGATACGATAAAAAAATATCGATATATAATAATGCAACCGAGCGAAGCTAGTGCAGGTCGCTAGTTTCTACTACAAACTGTGCTTCTTTATAAGTTAGATAACATGAGAGCATACCATTTGAACAGCACAAAACACGCATTACCAATCATACTGTTACTATTGCTGCTTACATTTGTAACATGTTACAGTTTTTGCCTTTTTCTAGCGAGTTATGGACTGATGGTCGGACTACGGTCATGTAAGGCCAAAGTAGATGCAATGTAATAAGAAACAAAACATACAGCACATTATTAATTGATACATAAACATAGAAGCAGCTAAACTGGTTTAGTTAGCAGCTACATTCATATCATCATCATCATCAGCCCATTCAAGTCCCCACTGCTGGGGCACGGGCCTCCCTCAATCACATGAGGGGTAATTGCCATACTCACCACGCTTGGCAGACGGGTTGGCGAGGGTTTGGATATAAATGCAGAATTTTCCTTCTCTAGGCGCTGATGATCATGCCAACAGCTTTACCTTAGTCGCCTTTTACGACACCTCGGTAAGAGTGAGGGTGGCCTATTCTACTCTGCCGGGACCACACGGCTTACATTCATATAGTATACTTGAATGGATTGGGTTTTTTTTTAATGGTGATAGGTGGCAGACGAACAGACGGATCAACTTCTTTTATTTTTAGTTTACAGTTAATGTTTTCTTTTTACTTCAATTTCTTCTTTAATCAACAAATACAGTTCTCCCTCTCTAGAAAATATGAACGTGCTAACTAATTCCTTTTTTATGTAGTGTTACACTTCTGTATTACATTTTACTATGATTCCCGATACTTTCCTTTACAAACACACAATAGGTACTAAGCAAGAACAAATCGACCATTACGCGACAGGTCAAACCTTTTGCGACAGTTACGAAGACACAGTAAAAAACTAATCAGTATATGACCTCACCCAGTAACCTTATGAGTGTTAGTCAGTAAGTACGACACTGCATAACAGCGGTCGTAACTGTTAGCAATCCGTTGACGACGTGCGCAGTGCGACGCGACGTGCGTCCCACTTCGCTGAGAATGTATGCGTTACATTTGTATTGTCTTTATTTATGTTTTAGTTTGCGGCTTTAACAGTAAGTTTTAAAAAAATTGAAAATATAACAAATAAATCTAAGAGTCAATATTTTATATAATACAAAGTGAGGGCGCCCTCACTTTGTTTCGAGACATTCGTTCTACTTTATACCAATAGATGGCGCTAGGTGTCGATTACATCACACAAGCGCTTCGTGTTTTCGGATTACCGTATAAGCGTTGTCGCTGCCTATAGGAATTAACCTTTTTAGAAATAGTAATGATTGAATAATCTAGGTATTCTGAAGGCTATTCAAAATTTAAGGATATTAGATAAAAACTATTACAATACAATTTGTGTGCTCAACCTTGATTCCAAAATACGAAAGTTATTGTCGGCTTTATTTCAAATGGAGGATTGGAATAGGTTCTTAATTACGGACTTCATGTTTTCCAATTTTAAAATTTAGTAAGTAAACTCAACAGCACTCACAGACAATACTAAACTGTCCATTTTCGAATATTCCATTTTTTTTTAAATCGTATAGGTAAATTGCACTTCGTAGAATATTTTACGATTTACATGTACGGTAAACTTGGCAAGCCCACTGCCACTATAGCGTGCTGATTCGCCTTGCTGTATCAAGAGTTTGTTACGTATACGATACGATTCCTACTTCATATGTAGGAAGTAGGAATCCAAGTCTATTTTCGCCTAAACATGTCTGTTTTTCCACCTCGCACGATAATCATGTTCATACATCATCGAGCAACGGGCCCCGGTTAGTCAGAGATGAATTCTTGCAATTATAAGAGGCTGTAAAGAGTTTTAAATTATGATGCAGAACATTGATCAAGTTCGCAGACGTTAACCATAGCTTGAGCACTCGTGGAACATGTTGAGATACTTGTTTTTATGTTACTATATTTGTTTGGTACACGTACAGTATAAAGAGGGTGGTAGCTAAGTTGCACCGACGAGTGAATGGTAATATGCATTAGATTTAAAAAAATCTAGAGGTGCATGCTCATTTGAACATTCTTATCCACTGAGCAATAGGGTATTTGATCGATTGATCAAATACCCTAATCTTGAGATTTCAAGATTGTACAAAATATAAATATTTTATCAAAATCTCGTGCCCAGGTTGTTATGTTTAGTATTTCATCATCAGCCCATTTAAGTCCCCACTGCTGGGGCACGGGCCTCCCTCAATCACACGAGGGCCAATTGCCATACTCACCACGCTTGGCAGATGGGTTGGCGAGGGTTTTGATATAAATGCAGAGTTTTCCTTCTCTGGGTGCTGATGATCATGCCAGCAGCTTTACCTTAGTCGCCTTTTACGACACCTCGGTAAGAGTAGTAGTGTTTAGTATTTAAGATTCTTTTAAATTAATATTGTTATTAAGATAAAGCTACCCTCTAATTTGAAATTTGATTGAAATTATCTAAAAGGTAGCTAAGTTGTAAGTGCCTGTTTAACTAGAATACCTCATATTAATGTAACACTTAGCAAGCAAATAAATATTTCACTTCATTTCATATTAAGTAAATATGTACCAATAGCAAAAAATCTCAGGCAAGATTCATGGGCAAGTCAGTTTTAAAAGTATGAAATTATTAAAAAATAATTATACCAACTATTATAATAGAACCGTTGACATAAACAAAACAAATATTTTGTTTATGTCAATGATATAGCTACCATACAAAATTCAAATGAAATGCATACAAAATGATTGCGTGTGACAATATCACATGCCAGTGGCTATTTGTATGGAGCGTTTTGGGTTTGCTCAAAATAATGTGATTTTAAAGGTATCTCAGGTAGTTTAAATGAGGATCAAGTAATTCTTTCAACGATTTTTCTACAATTGAGAGGTCTTTTGATTACAAAAATAAATAAAAATAGTCAAATACCGTATTGCTCTAACCATTTCATAAGTATTCATTACAAAATCCTACCACGGTGGCGGCGTGGTAAGTGGGTCGAACTATAAAGCGACGCAAGAGGTCCCGGGTTCAATCACCGGGTCGGGCCAAACATTTGTAGGTACCAAAGTTTTTGGTAAGAAATTCTTAGTGTCAGCCCGGAGTCTGGAAGCTGGCGGTCTTGTACCCCCGTGCCTCGAAAAGCACGTTAAGCCGTTGGTCCTGCGCCCAATCCCTCCGGTCGTGTCACGCTAGTGTCCCATCGGAATATGAGGGTAAGGGAGAAGAGAGTGCACTTGTGTTTGCGTACACACTTGAGCGCTTTAATTATATCCTGCGTACGTGGCTGATCGTTGAGATTCGCTGCCATAGCCGTAATCGGTTGGAGGATATTATTAAATTAATTTAATTAAATTAAACTATCATTTATTTCAGATTATAATCCATATCTTGTTAGTACAAAGTCTTAATTTTATGTTAGTAACATTCAATTTTAAATTTAGATTAAAAGTATGGTACTATATTCCATCTCAATTATTATTTCAAATGAAATTTAAATGCATATACATATAAATATTGCATATAAATATTATTATTATATTACATAATCATACCTTTTTATAACACCTATTTGTATACAAATATTGATTAGCCAGCAACTACCAGCAAACAATGGAACAATGTTCAGATTCCTATCTATCATAATACAGTTACATTTCCAGTAATACTTCAACATCGACTACCGCATACTGTCCCGACAAATCGTCCCGTCCCAGACCTATAACCCGCGCATCATCACACTCAGCTGCTATAACGGGACAGCTACTGAGGTGGACCATTTGTACCCACTTAGGGCTATCTCCCACTTAACGACACATAGTTAGGTTGGCATTGAGCGATGGTAGCTCAGTGGATATGAACGCGCCTTCTTTCATTAGTCTGGTTACCCTGTAAGCGAACAGGGTCATTTTATTGAGTACTTTTTTCATAAGTATGGGAAAAATAGTTCAGCGGTTTTCGTTAGATGGAAAAAGTAGATGTAGCTTTAAAAAGCAATCAAGCAGATGGTTCGGCGTTGTTTCGGTAGATGTCACCACGCATTTTGACATCGCGCTTGTAAAGTGTGTGACAAACAATGCCCTCAAGCCGCCTGCCAACATTAGCAATTTTAATTAAGTATGGGAAATAAACCAGAGATCTAGAAAGTATTGGGAATTTTGTTATAAAGCAAATAAAATTATTTCGAATATTTTATTGAACTAAAATACAAACAATTTATTCAATGTCAAAACACTTAAATTACACAATAAAAAGGAACATAAATCAGATTATATTTAATCGTATTGCTGATTGATTTTCGAAGGTGGCCGTACAAAGCCGTTGAATATTGGTCGTTTTCCTCCAGATGGCGCTAGCACTGGTTAGCCGACTGATGCCTCTATCTCAGTATATATATGTAAGTTACTCTATGGTAGCGAAGATCCGACGGCAGTCGCTTCTTACCAGACTCCCCGAATCCTGAAACATCTCTCTGGGCGCATCCGATAATTCCAGAATGGTATAGACCTCGCACAAGACACGATCGATCTGGCGAATTCATGTTTAAATGTGGATGGAAAAACTCACCAGAATACGACGGAGCCAATCATACAATTGTATGATTAAAATAGTCAGACGATCTTGCGGCCCATCTGTTAGAGGTACATTGTAACCACCGCTCTTAGACATTAGCACTGTCATGCCACTGCCTACTTTTCTTGTAAAAATATTTCTCAAACGTCGTAAAAAGGACAAAGTATTGCATGCCTCAAGTGGCAATGGGCAGGACATTGCGAAGAGGTCAGACGGCCGAACAGGGCACAAAGGCCCTTGAGTGGAGGCCGCGTTTAGGTGGTCGAAGCCGCGGCAGGCCCCCCAGAAGGTCGACCGACGATCTGGTGAAGGTTGCGGGAATCCCTTGGATGAGGGCGGCACAGGACCGATCTGTGTGGCGATCCTATGTCCAGCAGAGGACGTTTATTGGCTGAAATCATGATACTTATCGTAACAACAGCTTAAGTTTTATCGATAAACTCTGCTGATATCTGTGTGTGTGACATTTATTAGCTAAATGATGGTAATGATGATAAAGGACCTGTTATAGTTATCAGTGAATACCGCAGCTGTAAGCTTGCAGAGTTTGCACAAGTGTAGGAGAACATGAAGTTTTTAACTATTTGATTTTTTCCCAAACGAACATTATTTATTCCCTTTCTTGCCAATTTCACCTCCAACGTTTATAAGTCGATCTCAAAAAGACTAGATACAGAAACTAGCTACCATGTGGAATTGGAAATACATATCGCAGTTTATAACAACACACTCTCTGTTTAATGTACCTACATCCAAGAGTTATGGGACACGCAACCGATCGTACATCTGGGATTAAATACAACCCCGGGATTCAATAGGGCATGAATCAAAAACAGAAGCTGGTACACACCGTTTAGTGATGTCTTACAGTCGAGGTTATTTATGTTAAGAACAAACGGTTCTACAAAATGATAATCTAAAAGTAGAGTAATTTAAAAGCGATCTTCAATTAAGTAAATAACACACTTGAAAAGTGTCATCTCGTGTTTAGGCGGGACTCGTACCCACATCTTCCACAATTCGGGTGCGTTACTAAGCCAACGAAATTTATAAGTGCTTGATTCGGCATGAGCTGTCGACAGTTGCATCAATATTTTAAGTATATTTACAATATCCAGTGGAAATCCTCCTTCAAGAGAAGAGTGTACTCCTTTTTAAAAAGGCCGGCATCGCATTAGCGATCTCTCTGATTTCGCGGATGTTAATGGGCGGCGATGATTGCTTTCCATCAGGTGACTCGCTTGTTCGTTTATCTCCTCTAGCATAATAAAAAAAAATATTATTACAAATATTTGACCACTAGCTAAGATGAGACTGCTAAATCGATTATTTATGCTAAATTATTTATTGTTGATAATTTTTTAGAATATCAATAGTTGAATAGCCACGCGGATTTTGAAGATGTGCGTTCGAGTCCCGCCTGAACACGAGATTTTTAAGTGTGTTATTTACTTAAGAAAAAATTGCAAACGATTGCTATAAAAAATATCTTATTACAATATTAAGGTGTTGCCACGCAGCAGTTATACAGGATGGAAAAAGAGATTGAGCTGGGCAATTACCTTCAAGCCTTAAATTAGCCCGTTATAATGAAAAGAAACATTCTCTAAATTGTTTAAAGAAATAAAACTGCATTAATAGTTTTTTTTTTATTTTGCTTACTGCCCGGAAATCGAATCGGAAAAAAATAAAAATATCACCATCTTATTATTTCACCAATCGATCCAGTCGTTTTTAAAGATAACATTTCTTAAGACAAACCTTAAAAATAATATCCTCCAACCGATTGCAGCTAATTTCAACGATCAGCCACGCAGGATATATTATAGTGCACAAGTGTATTCGCAAACACAAGTACACCTTACCATAGAAACCTGACTGCCGCACTCAGAGACGTCAATTAAGCTACATTTTCACTTACTTCTTCTCTCACGGTAGGCAGCGGCATGACTGTGCTCCGGCATTGTTGATGTCTATGAGCGGCGGTTACCGTTTACCATCAGATGGGCCGCAAGCTCGTCTACCTACAATAAGCAATAAAAAAAAATAAAAACTTAATTATAGACAGTCTCTATGCGTATTGAAATAAGTGTCAATATTTTTTCTTAAGTACCAATTAAAGTTAATTTGACGCCTCTAAGTGCGGCAGTTAGATCGTACTTTAACAAGTGTCGTGTAACGTATCGAATATGTAGAAAAAGTACACTTTGTGTTAAGAAGTCCCAATGTACCTTCGTGAATTTGGACTCGAGTCTATTCGACTCGAGTTTAACCTGAGTTGGAACATCTCTAACGAGCCATGTCCATTGATTCCCACGGTACGGTGCCAGTTGGTTTATTAGTAACGAGACAAGCCCTGTATATGATTTGTGGAGGAATTGTCGGGAAAGTTGCGAGGGAAAAATGTGCTATTTGAAACACGTTATTTTACCACTTATGATGTATTTTATCTACTTTAGTACAGCGGGTAGTAAATGTACTCAGAGAGTCAATCTCACTAAACGATCAACCACGTAAATAATAATATCGTCCAACCGATTACGGCTACGGCGTGCAATCTCAACGATCAGCCACGTACGCAGGATATATTATAGTGCTCAAGTGAGTGCGCAAACACAAGTGCACTTCTCTATTCCCTTACCCTCAAATCTAATGGGACCCAAGCATGACATGACCGGAGAGGGATTGGGCGCAGGACCAACGGCGTGCTTTTCGAGGCACGGGAGCACAAGATCGCCAATGTAACATATATTTAATTATTTAGCACTACTTTTTGTTCTGTTTTTGTACTCGAAATTTGAATTACTGCCAAAAACGGCCACTTATGGCGTTAATCCAAATTTCGAGTGCAAAAACAGATCAAAAAGTAGTGCTAAATAATTAAATATATATAATATATATTTGCTTAGATCCGGTTTAGTAGCTAACAATTTAAATCGATTGGTTGGGCTACCCGTCGCATCACTACTTTGTACCTACTACCGATATTGCCCATGAAATTGATGTAAAAAGAGTATATATTTGATCTTTATCGTTTCCGAAAGCAATAAACAACATAATACTTATCCATATCCGAAATCACACATCCCAACTCGCAGGATATTAATTTGACGCACTCATAGCGTCATTTATTTTAAAATGAAGTATAATGGATACAGTTTAACTTGTGAATAGGCTCACTTCATAATTTATAATCAGATACTCCAAGCCCAGAGGCCCGTTGATACGGAAAATGATAAATTCGCATGGCCACAACATTCCATCTCCAGAGAAAATGCAACTTAAGTTTCCAAGGAATAGGACTGAAGTTCTAATGGCGTTGTTATTAGGATTTGCAGACTCCTTTGGCGTCTTTTACGTTAGCCATAAGCCTAAGGAAATTTATATAATCACAGGCAGTGGTGCGGTTTAATAAGACTCGGCTGTAGATCATGATATTGCAGTTGTATCGGTAGCTGAGTTGAATTTGTTTGGACTGAAGAGGAATACCAAATTTGAATATCTTCAATTTATTGTTCGATTAGGCACATAAGTCGTTGCACTCTTGACACATAAAATTATCTCAACCCAACTCGGCACGTTCTCAACTCGACACGAAAGGTACATATATATATATGAAGACGAAGTACAAAAAGATGTTTTTTTCTTGTTTCATTAGGAAAATAAGTCGTTGCACTCTTTACACATAAAAAATTCTCAACCCAACTCGGCACATTCTCAACTCGACACGCACGATAAATATGAAGTACAAAAAGATGCATTTTTCTGACATATCGAATTGAGGATATACAGAGTGAGCATAAGCCAACTTTTTGAATGTTTGTATTTCAGGGGACAGTAGACTTGGATAAATACGCTTTTTTTTAACTCGAAATAAAAGGTCTTGATACACAAACGCACAACAAAGTGACCTTAAAGAGTACTAGTTTGAGATACGGAACCCTAAAAAGCTATCGGTCTTTTTTTTTGTTTACCGCTGCCTATAGACCCACCTGCACCACCAAAGGAGTGACAAGTGCGCTGCCGGCCTTTTAAAAAGCAACTCCACGCAAACAGCATCCGACACTTCGGTCGATCGCAATAATCTAAGCTCCATATAAGGCCGGGGCTAATGGCAAAGCGGTTAGATTGAACGATCAGCTTGTCGCCGGCGCAGCTACCTACGAGAACAGGCCGAAGTTGCGGCGGAAATACAGCGTCATCGACCGCTCGTGTGCGTCCTGACACACATAGATACCTATGTTTCATTAACGCCCGTCGCATACCTCCGCTGCGGAACTCATAGCAGACCATACTGTTGATCTGATATGATACACTTCTTACGTTAGATGCGGACAACAAAAATGTCTCTTAGAATTGACTATAATGCTATCTCTTTCATTCCGCTAACAGCAGAGGTGGGCTACGGGCGCTATGGTTTTTGAAAATTAAAAAAAATAATTAAAACACTTTATTTGCGTAGGCTTGGATACAGCTCTTACATCATACATGAAAAATATAAATTATAACTAGGTACTTATATTATACATGTAATTAAACATATAGGTCGATACAAAAAATATGTAGTGTTTTGTATGGTATAGTGTTTTATAGCGTTTTACGTCGAAAAAAAAATGATTTTTAATAGCATTATATAATTTTATTGCTAAATGCAGAGCCGCTACATCTAAGTGCTAACATGTAAATGCTTATGGAAATAAACAAAAAATAAACTTAAATAAAATGAAGCAAATCTGGTCTTCGCAGGCTCCTGCACTACTATAATAATAGTAAAAAATTATGGAAAAAATTTAGTAACAATAAAGACATAAGTCTCAGTCATTTTTAGATTATAAAATCTACTTTAGTTCGGTGTATCTCAAGCAAAATAAAAGAAAAATACTAAGCAACTCTCAAAACTAAAACGCAAAAGAGTATCTTTTCAGGGATTATTTGTTCAAAAATCAAGTAGCATCGAGTAAACAAATACACAGTAGCTACTATTTATTCTGTGGCAGCGGTTAACATGCATTGCAAATATTGACTCGTTCCCAGAGTCTAAGTGAGGGAGACGTCTTGGAACCCACATTTTATTTAGCCCCTACGCTACGACATCCTGCTACAGATGGCTTCTAGGAATATCCAGGGACTTCCTCAGCTAGTTCAGTATTTTAATGTTGTACCCGACTTAAGGTGACGGGTAGGGCACACTAGCGACGCCAATCGATTTTAATTTTTAGCTACTAAACAGGATCTATTTTAAACAATTATGGGTTTACAACCTCTCAGCAAACACTTAAACTTTTTATTAAATAACCATGCGCAAATGTTGGGTCCGTTTTTGTACGCGAAAAATTGATTCACGCCAAAAGTGGCCGCTTTTGGCGTGAATCAATTTTCCGCGTACTCGTTAAACTCAACATTTGTGCATGGTTATTTAATAAATAGTATAAGTGTTTGCCGAGAGGTTTTAACCCCGAAATTGTTTAAAATAGATCTGGTTTAGTAGCTAAAAATTAAAATTTGAGTAGCGTCGCTAGTGTGCCCTACCCGTCACCTTAACGAATAATAGTAAGTCGATAAACTCGAGCGATGGTAGCCCAGGTTTTTTTTTATGTGATAGGTGGCAGACGAGCAGACGGATTGTCTGATGGTAAGCGATAGCCGTTGGGCCTCCGGTACTAACAAAGTATCTTAGGGTGTAGTTACGTAATTATGTACGTACTTATCTCTATCTTTTCTCTATATACTGATTTTTTTTTACACTATGGCAGACAAACGAACAGACGGCTCACCTAATGGTAAGTGAATTACCGCCGCCCATGGACATCTGCGACACACGGGGCATCACAGATGCGTCGCCGGCTTTTAAGGGAGGAATAAGCTCTTTTCTTGAAGATCACCTGGTCGTATCTGTTCGGAAACACCATCGTTGGTAGCTGATTCCATAGTTTTACTACGCGCGGTAGGAAGTGGCGTGAGAAGCGCACTGTGGTGGAATAAAATCCATTCAAGTGATGTGGGTGAAATTTGGAATTATGGCGTGAGGTATTGATGCACCGTACATTTGATAACATCTACAATCGTCTCTCAAAATAACAAAAAAAAATCAAGTATGTATTCCCAGAGCAGAACATCTAAAATAAGTTGTAATTTTTCTTGTTCTCACAAACTATACAGGTTTTAAAACGTGCGTGCATTAATAAAGACGGGATACAATATATCTGCATAATAATATCATTAATTACTCCACAACTAGTAAGCTTATAGTGGTGGCTAGTGCCTTATAATAATATCCTAACCGTTTACGGCTACGGCGGCCAATTTCAACGATCAGCCACGTACGCAGGATATATTATAGTGCTCAAGTGTGTGCGCAAACACAAATGCACTCTCTATTCCCTTATCCTCATATTCCGATGGGACACTACTGTGACACGACCGGAAAGGAATCGGGCGCAGGACCAACAGCTTAACATGCTTTCCAAGGCACGGGGGTACAAGACCGCCAACTTCCAGACTCCGGGCTGCCACTAAGAATTTCTTACCGAAAACTTAGGTACAATTTTTTGGCCCGACCCGGGAATTGAACCCCGGACCTCTTGCGCAGCCGTCGCTTTAAAGTGCGACCCACTAACCACTGCGCCACGGAGGCAGTCAATGCGTTATAGTACTAGCATAGGCTAGTGCCTATGCTAGTACTATAACGCATATATAAAATATTAAAGCGTACTATTTTTCCATACCGTCTATAGGGAACCTGTGTGCATCGACCGTGGTGCCAACTGGTGCCATTCATTTAAAATTAGTTATCAATACAAAGTGATATCAGTCCAGATAGACTTTATTTTATTTTATTTTATTTATTTGGTACACAGAACAGAGTTACAACAATACATGAATACCAAAACAAAACATAGAAAATAATGGTAGGTTGCAACACCAAAACTATGTGTACACAACATAACAATCATACAAGAGAACTATCGTGTAAATATTAACAAGTTTGACTTTGCCACTGACTGTGCCAACTGATAAAGATAAAGATTTCTTTATTGGCTACAGAACACAAATCAAACATGAGTGACATAAATACATAATTATGGCAAATTCTGTAGCCAACAAGGCCCAACCTCAGCATTTGCTACAGTGGCCGAAGCCGCTACAGCGCTGGTTCTCAGGCGGAGCTTTGGTGCCATCCATTTGAACTTACTAAGATAAATTGGACCTTGAATCACTCTAAGTGCCATCTATAATTACAGCAAGTTCCCTATGTAGCGCGTTACGTGGCAGACGATCTAGTTGTTGCGTGACGCCACGCAGTCGCACGTGTATTCTGCGTCCTGCGCAATATAGCGTGCTACGTACGTGAAAAAGCTTGCTCTGAAATCTAGCGTGTGTCGCAATCTAGCATGTTACGATATCTGGTGTGTTACGCGTTACAGCATGCTACAAGATCTAGTGTGGTAGTAATTCTATTTATCCTTATGTCCATAAGTGATCTATGCATTGTATCGTTTGATCACAGCAATACTCACACGATGTATGAGTGTGTACTTGGACATGGTACGACCTTCATAAGGCTCAAAAGTCTATATATATATCCTCTTTCGTGTAATTAACCACTTGGGTTAATTTGTACAGCTTGAGAGGACACTAATGTATATAATACATAACATTAAACATAAATAAACGCTTTGTGTCGCCTGTTTAATCTTAATCTATATTTGTAGTATATAATTCAATTGTGTTAGTATTAAGTGCCCACTAGAACTACTGTTCCAGAGTTTGGCAGAATGTAATTTTATGCTATGTACTTAATATTTTTTTTTATAATAAAAAAAAATTCTTGAGTGCTATGCATTATAGCGTGCAATGAGATCTAACGCGCTACGCGTTACAGCATGCTACGAGAACTAGCGTGCTACGATATCTAAAGCGCTACGCGTTACAGCGTACTACAAGATTCAGCGTGCTTCGTTACAGCTTGCTACGGGACGCAATCTAGCGTGGTACGCGTAACAGTGCGCTACGAGAACTAGGCTGTTACGCGTAACATCGTTCTACAAACTTGTACTAAATCTTGAGTGCTACGTCTAGCGTAGTACTAGATCTAGAGTTCATCAATGAAGATATAAAAATATATATAGCGCTCTATAATTTAGCTTAGTAATATAATATAATTTAAAATAATAGTCCATAGCCTGCTACTATTTAATATCTATTTTGAAAACCTCGAAGTAATCTTGACTAGATTAAAATAACATGGCATTTTTCAATTACCACGGCCAGAAATGGTAAAATGTCGGCGTATTATTTAAAGGGAATATTCTTTGAAAGGGAATATTTTTCCCATAGCTAAGCTTGCTCTTCATTAGCAGATTAACGTCGATATCTGGACGGTAATCTATTTACGATGGTTCTCAAACCTTCTTATAAAAATGTGTACTATTCGCAAAGAGGTAAATCCTACAGACAGCGGCAACGCTTATAGGTAATCAGAAAACATGGAATGCCTGCGCGATGTAATCGACACCTAGCGTCATCTATTGGTATAAAGTGGAACTAATGTCCCGAAACGAAGTGAGGGCAGGCCACTAGTAATAAATATAAAAAGGGACCAATCAATGGACCGTTCGGCATGTTGCGGAGTACCCGAATCAGCCCAATTTTCAAGATATGATTAAGTATTTCTCTGATATTTTGCTAAATAGATATATAAATAGATAGAAACATTTATTCACTGAGAATACGACACCATATGTTACAGATACGAACAGACACACCAAGTATAATTATACTACATTAAACAAACAAATACAAACGAACGAAACATTACAAGAAAAAGGGGAGATAAAAACATCTGAGCTGTTTATTTTGCAAATGCTTAAATAATCAGCTTCGTAACTTTGATAAAAGTTAAGTAAAAAAATATTTTTTGAATTAAAGATAATACGTATCTAATTCGGGTACCCCACATATTAACATTATATTAATTCAATTTAGTGACGTCACTCAAACCGCACAATCAACATTATACCTCCTGCAAATTATTTACTTATTTAATATAATTATACGGGATAAACCCAATCACATAATTATACATAATTAGCTCTTATTGTATTTATAAACAAATTTCAATTTTATTTACTAAGGACTTAACATTATCTGTAAATATGTCTAGTTCTGGATGCAATGTCAAGAGTGCGTTAAGCGTGTGATGCATGCGACAGAGCGGCGACTGCGCACGTGTGAAAAGATGTTGTGTTTTACGGACAGTAAGTTTGAGAACCTTATTCACGGACAGGTTTAAAATGCATTGTGCACTTGTGCAGTACATTACACAAGCATTAACTTTAACCGAAGTCGATCCATTATAAAATAATGCACCTGATAATATCCATTAACTTAATATATCAGGTTATGTCACTTGACTTCATACTTTATGCAGACTGCATAAGATCCGTCTTACTTTTGACAGTTTAATATACAGTGTGTACATTTTGAGGGAATAAAATTTTTGCTGTAAAAAACTTGATGATTTAGAGTTGTAAATGAGGAGGAAAGAGGGTTTTAAATTAGAATATGTCATAATAGAGTAATGAAAACTCAGTGGATAAGAACGCGTATTCCATACGGGGGGGATCGTGCCTTGAATCCGAGCAGGCACCTCTGGATTTTTGATAATTATGCGCTATTTCTACCATTAGCTCGGCGGTACGATAAAGGGTAAAACTCATCCGGATAAGTTTATAAAAAGCGTAACTATAATTCAGTAAGTCTGGTTCCCCTGTCAGACGGCAGTCGCTTTATTGTAATTACCAGACTCCACAAATCCTGAATCATGGTTTAAGCGCTAAGCATACCCCGAGCTTCAGAGCGACAGTTTTGGACTAAGATGAGGATTATAATAATAATAATTCTCACAACATCTCATACGTTGACCTGATTCCGTACTAAGTAACTTAAGCACTTGTGTTACAGATATCAGACAACAGAGGAACACAAATATATACTTAAATACATATATTACACCCAGACACCGAACAAACACAAGTATTCATCGCACGTCATTTTACGCATGTCACGCAGGATTGTCATAATATCAAATAACTTGATATAATTTTTAGATCAGTTGTCATAGTAAAGTATAGTATCAGCTTAAAGACTGTCCCACTACAGGGCAAAGGCCTTTATCATAGAAATCAAGTTATCGCTACTATGATGGGATTAGGCTTAATCACCACGCTTGAAAAATGCGGATTGGTGATCTCAAACCCGAGCCATGTCCGAAAAATTCGAAACATACTTTTTGCTCGACCCGGGAATCGAACCAGGATCCCGAGATCACGGCCCGTTAAAACCTGTGCGGATAAAGAATGGGATCAGAAATGGCGGCACATCTATTCACTTCTCGCTCGCACACCCACGAGTGGGAGTATAGACGCAAATAGTGTGCGAGCGAGAAGTGAATAGATGCGACGCCATTTCTGATCCCATTCTTTATCCGCACATGTTGTACTTAAACCACTAGACAAACAAGGCGTTAGTCAGTTGTCATGTATAATAATAATATTTTTTTATTGAAAAACCACAAGCACAATATAAATACTTATAATCTACTTATACTAAGGGATTTTTTTTAAGTTTGTTGCCTGAACTAGGAATACAGGGTGTATATGTGAACATTTATATTCCTTTAACCACGTGTTCTACCAACCATTCTGAACAACATTTTTTCTGCGATTTTTTTTTGCCTCCCCATACAAATGACGTGACCGAATTTCTACGAAAAGTTGATATGATTTTCATGCGAATTTCCAAAAGAACAAATGTTGTTCATAATGGTTAGTAACACGTGGTTAAAGGGATGTAAATGTTCACAGATACACCCTGTATAATAGATATATTACGATTGTCATTAAATAAGCATTCATACATAAATGGAATTATTTAATTTAAATAACTCTATAATTTATAATAAACTATGATAAAAATAATAATAATTCTCACAACATCTCATACGTTGACCTGATTCCGTACTAAGTAGCTTAAGCACTTGTGTTACAGATATCAGACAACAGAGGAACACAAATATATACTTAAATACATATATTACACCCAGACACTGAACAAACACAAGTGTTCATCGCACGAATGTTTGTCCAGGGTGGGGATCGAACCCACGACCTTTGGCGTAAGAGGCAGGGTCACTACCAATTGCGCCATCCGGTCAGTCAAAACTATCGCACTTCTTATCATATAGCTTGATGTGTCCCTGACGGTACTTAAGCTGTCGGTCAGCCGGAAATGTTGTGTCAGACTGTTAATTAAACTCTATGGTGGACGTCTGCCTAACAAAACGAGAAACCGGTTTGCCACACACTGACTGATAAGTCGGGGACCCCCGGGTTTGCATAGTTGCATCTAATAACTTTTAATAAAATATTTATATAGAACCGTATTTATTAGAGCCGTGTGGTCCCCGGCAGAGTAGAATAGGCCACCCTGACTCTTACCGAGGTGTCGTAAAAGGCGACTAAGGTAAAGCTGCTGGCATGATCATCAGCACCCAGAGAAGGAAAACTCTGCATGTATATCAAAACCCTCGCCAACCCGTCTGCTAAGCGTGGTGAGTATGGCAATTACCCCTCATGTGATGGAGGGAGGCCCGTGCCCCAGCAGTGGGGACTTAAATGGGCTGATGATGATGATGATGAAAATATTTAAGGTGACGAGTAGTGCACACTAGCCACGCAAATCGATTTTAATTTTTAGCTACTAAACCGGATTAATTTTAAATAATTTTGGGGTTACAGCTTCTCGAAAAACACTTATACTATTTATTAAATAACACTGCACAAATATTTATCAAGTTTCCGTTTGTTAGTTTGTCCGCTATTAAGTACTGCAAAAAAGCGATTTGTATTTCTGAAAGCTGTGGCAGATGGCAGCTGTTTCATTGTAATAATCAGACTTATCAATTCTAGATCATAGATTATGATGGTGCATGTCTACTCCAGGCTCCGAGGAGATGGTTTTAGATGCAACTGAGGTTTAATGATGAGATGTTAAAATAACGTCGGTACAGCTCGTGGGGGGCTTGCCACGGCTACGACCCTCCCCTACCTACCCTACCCTAGGTGGCCTCCACTCGAGGATCTTTCCAGAGGGTCCTAGGTCCTATTCTCGAGCACTCGACATTGAAGTCGACTTAAATATTTATATGGACCAATGTATGAAATTTCTACATTGGATATAAATGTCAGCTAATTTATTTGACAAACTGATGACTAACACAAAAAATATCGTATCGCTACTAAAAGTACAGTTACCCCAATAAAACCCATACAATTTTCTTTCTCATAAAATTCCATGGGCGTACCAGTGTCATCTTTGTATGGAAATTTATTCATACAAAAATTTAAAAATTGATTCACTCGTCATCACTTAAGATAAACCATGTGTGGTGGCAATAAAGTTGAAATTATTAGTCTTGTGTGTAAGTAATAAAAAAGTATAGGCTTCTCGAGAAATTCGTCGGTGCTTATTCAGTATCTCGTGTGAATTTTAACGTTGTCAGTACCTATCATTGTTTTTACCGTGGCTTTCCTAGTGATGTGTCTATCGATTTAATTATCAACATCAATATTTTCAATACCAGGAGCCCAATTCTCGGGCTCGTGACATTTTGAAAACATGGCGGATTTCACATAAAATCCATACAAAAACTACGTTTTAGTGAAATGTGTCGTATATTAATAAATGTCACGAGCACGAGGATTGGGCTCCCTATATATTTTTTGCACGTAGGTGTGTTATTGTGTGCCAGTCACTCAAGGTCCAAACTGAAAACCAGCGCGGCAGCGGCGGCAAACCGCTGCAGCACATGCTAAGCTTGGACCTTGTTGACCACTTCACTTTGTTCCTTTTCTTCTTCCTTGGTCACTGGTTTATATATTAACTTACTTTTTTGTCTTTGTTTAATATTTTTTCCTATGTATTACTGTGCAATCTTCTTATGCTTATGTTATGTGTCCTGTCTATGTAAATCTTTTAAGTGGTCAATAAATGTTTACTTACTTACTTACTATATTCCATTTTATTTTATGGTATGAAAATATTATTATTTAATCTGTAAAAAACTGCCTACATAATAAAAGAAAAAGTTTATTGTGCAATAAAGTATATCTATCTAAGTACATTATGGTTTCGAATCTATCCATAAACTACGAATGTAAAAATGGTAATCGAAATCAATTTAATTTATCTTCTTATACGGTATACTCGTATATAGAAATTACAATTTTCACATACTCATTATTTCTTTAGCTAGATTTTCACCGGTTTTTATTTAAATTTCATTGAATGACCTAAGATAAACTTAATATCATCTTAATTTTTTTGCTCCGTCTTCGGGATTAAGACAAATCCAATAAATAAAATCAAAGATCATTAGAGGCATCAGGACGGCCTTTCTTGAGTTATACGTGGTAAAACTGACACTCGGTACTATTCTTCTTCTTCTTCTTCTTTAATACTTATTATAGGTAAGTAAATTGCCTTTTTAATATGGTTTCCACAAAACCTATTTCAGGCACCAGTTCTCTCACATGATAGGTAAGGCAAATGGACCATAAAATTAACAAAAGCCTTGTATTAATGTAAGGCATGTGTTATTGTGAAAGAAATAATAAATAATTTATCTATTAGTATTACTTTAAGTGTGATTTAATTAATTTATCGATGTTGTTGTTTACAAACAAAACATCCCTATTTGTTGTTTACAAAAGATCAAGGCCTGTGTACATGAGATGGGTACTTATACAATTATTCACATAAAATGTATTCACTCTGTATGCACCGCATTTTAAGACTGTATGGTTTTTTGTCCCATACAGAAGCAAAATCAAAAGTATACGATTTTGAACCTAAATACAATTAATTAAGAACGTGCCTAACTTGACTTTTTAAGAAACTTTTCAAAAGATGTATCTTCGTTTAAATTACGATAAATTATACCAATTTAATGCCAGTAGCCATATTTTGAGACGCATAAAGTTTTTTATGGAATAAATCAAGTTGATTGACTGGGTCAATTTAATTTACGAACAATTCAGTGGTTTGTTGATACAATGGTAAATATGTGCATAAAAAACAGTTTGACGTAATAAACAATTTTTATCCGACTTCGGCGAAGCCAAAATGGAGTGGTTATAGAGTGGCCATTCCTTTATATTTTAGTATGTAATAGAGTAAGAGATGTAGGAAATAATAGAAATCCAGGGTTGCCACTATTAGGGAAAAAATCAGGTTCGAAGTTTGGTCCAATAAAAATATGACCCATGTGAGAAAGTCAAAGGAAAATGAAACATTTTTTTTAAACTTCATTTCACAAAATTTATTACAATGGGCGAGCGGGAGAAGGTGAAGACGAACGCGGTACATGCGGCGCGCGATAGATGGAGCGGTGGCGCGTGACTGTGTTGGGTACCCGCGAATAAATTGATTGAATCTATCGGATAATATTGTCAATAATCGGGACGAAATTGATAGGCCAACGAGACGCGGGACAATGTCGTTGAAATCGGGACGGGTGAACAACTCTGTAGATGTCACATAACTTTTACCACGTAGTTTATTCAATACACTCTTATCACTAATGTGCACAATGAAGGGAATAGGAATAAGGAAGTATTTACAGATGATGCGAGCTGTAACATTACACAAGAAAACAACCGAAATCTGACAAGATAAGTTAGGCGTCAAAACTATAAAAACCATATTGGCGCGCGACGCTCTAAAGATGGCGCGCGTCTTTTAAACTGCGCGCAGGCGCGGACGAGCAATCCATAGAAATAGATGAATGACATGCCTCTTAATTATCTAGTAATAAAAATATTGCGCTGTGCTTAGTGCATGAATACACAAAATATTAAGTAATTATTAAAGTAGTTATTTCATACAATGTAAACAAATTAAATTAATTGGATAATTATACAATACAGAAAAATAACAATATTTACATTTTAGTAGTTCCCTACAATATATTTATAGTAGTCAGCTTACCTGATAGTAAGCCGACTCGTCTGCTCGTTTGCCAACTATCATTATCACATAAAAATATAATATAATATCCAGACACTAAACTCAACTGTTCTTTTGCCCAGACCCGGAATCAAACCCTTGGTGCTCAAAGCTTGGACATTCAATCTAATCTTAAATAAAAGAAATACGAGTAAAACCAATTTAAACCGTTTCATCATTTAATAAACTGTATGCATACATTCCTAAGAAAATGAATACCGTATCAACCATTAGTGCGTAACTCTTCATGTCGATAGAAACCAACAATTAGTGATGCAAATATTATCGATAGCTCAACCAGGCCTACGTATTTAATTGACCAAGATGTGAGATAGATATAGCGAGCGATGTTAAATCTTCGGAGACAGTTATTGCTTAAGAGTATTTTTGCGGTTCAGTCGCGCCACCGATATATTTTTAATTATTGTAAAATATATCAAGACATTTCACTAGAAAATGATTTGTGATTTTTCAAGCTTATTTTGTATGCATGTCACAATCATCGTTAAAACGTGGTCAATAGAAAGGATATCCTCATTTCATTAAAAGCCGGCCAGAAAAAGTGTTCTTTAAAACTTGTCCCCCTGATTATTTATTACTATAGAACCAAATGTATAGGGTATTGATTATCCTTGCTTAGATATGAGTTCAAAGTTCAAAATCGTCATAGATTTTCAGTGAAAGAACTATTTTTTTTTGATGCTTTATAGAACATTACTAAATATCAGGAGGACAAGTCCTTACAGAATATAGAAGATTAAGATAGTATTATATGACAACCCCCCTCGATATAGGTATCAAATAAAAGGGTTTGAGTAGTAAAATAAAATACATAATAAAAATTTTCAAATCCAAGATGGCCGCCCCATCCAAAATTTAAAAACCCGCGACAAAAATTTAAATGGTTTAAAAATATATTGAAACTGCTGTTGACGTCCTACGTATGAACATTTTTGCTTAAATATTGTCGCGTCGGAAAACCGCTACTTACCTACCTACAAATGTTTCCTTTTAATAACGTTATGCCACAGATATTATGATATGTTATGCTAATATATACCTTTATCGGGATACAGTTTTGATATGAAACTTGGCTTGTAATTTAGTTGCATGTACGTTAAATTCTATTCTGTAGCTGTGCCTATTAATAAATAAATCAAAAAGTACGTGAACTCCGCCCACAGAAAACAATAAAAATGTTGCCATCGAATAAACCCTTATTCAAAGGAAAAACCTAGCAACTGTAACTTGACCGTAAGCTTAGATTAAATCAAAATAGCGGAAGATAGGTGACTCATCTCAATCACGTGGACCTCTTAAATTAGGTCCCCGGCGCCTAACTGCACGCAGTCGCAAATTGGCGAGTCTTACAAGAGGTCGTGTCACAAAATGCCTTCGTGCGCTTTTTCGCGTTGTAAAAAATATTCACGAAGAAATAACAAATCTCATGGAATCACATTTCACTCATAAGTAAAAGAAAAGTTTGAATTTCTCATGATATTTCTAAATTCATTAATGTTTTGGTCACCATTTTGCAGAAAGAGGTAGAAATATACGACATATTCATTTGTGATGAGTTAAGTCGTTTTTATAGGACTTGACTCTGAAGCGTAGCTGGGCGAAGTACGATTGACTCACTCACGCTTATGTCAAAAAATAGGTTTGTCTCTGTCTTCCAATATCGTACAACTTTAAACCTATGTGTCATTGAGCTATGAGTATGTGTGCATGTAGTTGTGCATCAGGCCCGTTTTCAGTTGTCTAATTGAAAGGACGTACCGTATCTTCCGCTATTTTGTTTTAATCTAAGCCATAAAGTATAAAAATAGGAAGCACCGTACCTATCGGCTCCCATCGATATTTGAGGCACAATCACGAGCGTGGAACGTGATAGCCATAGCAATGGACGAAAATATGTCTTTAAACTATAATAAATCGGCCGATCGTGCATGCCGTGCGGTAGGTCATGTTTATAAGAAAGGTTCTCAACCTTCCTCAGTCCATAGACCCCGAAGAAATTCGAGAGCAAAATGGAAGATCAGTAAATAAGAAGGTACGCCTTTTTTTGTCATAGATGGCAGACTAGAAGACGGATCACCTGATCACCATGACACCCGCGGAGTCACAAGTGCGGTACCAACCTTTAAAACTCCTTTGCCGAGGATTGGGCCTCCTGCACCCTCACTCACGCAGCGAAGCACACTGCACTGTGCTGCTTTATGCCGGTTTTCTGTGTGGCTGTGGTATTACTCCGGTCAAGCCGGCCCATTCATGCCGATGTGTGTCTCTCCCATGGTTAAGAATAGGGTGCCAGTTCTCGGATCAAACCTATGAACTCCCGTAGACACCTATGTTTTTTTTAATGTATGTGCGTATTTCTATCATTAGCTCAGCTGCGAGGGAAGGAAACCGTTTTGGGTCGTGTCAATCGCTAACCATCAAGGTGATTCGTCTGCTCGTCTGCTACCTATCACATAAAAATAGAACTTCATGAAAGTTTTAGCAGAATTTTTCACTATTGATGATGGTTTATAAATGCGCTACCTGTCTGGATAATAATTTAAGCTCATGTAGGTACCCCTAGCGGTCAGTGGACCACAGTTTCAGAAACACTGTTAATCTATAGGAACCATAGAAACATACGGCAAACTGTTGCGACAGGGCCTGCTGCGGGTAATTTGGAAAATAATTCTTAACACGCAATTTTTAAAAGTGAGGTGGGAAACTGTTCTGTGCACGCGATTTTTTTAGTGGTTTTGCAATTTTATGGTTTCACTTTGAAATGGTTTGTAGAAGCATTATTCTATTATATGATAACATAAAGATAATTATAATTAATCTTACTTAGTTACGTTTGTACATAAAGATAG
Organism: Marasmia exigua; assembly: GCA_019059595.1. Lineage (NCBI taxonomy): Eukaryota > Metazoa > Arthropoda > Insecta > Lepidoptera > Crambidae > Marasmia > Marasmia exigua. The sequence goes on along the minus strand of CM032469.1, from coordinate 5,174,648 downwards.
ATCTAAATATGATTTTAATTTTATGTTTTTCAAGAACCTTGCAGCATATTGTATACACTCTATGCTTTTAAAAAGTATCACCTGTAAACATATTGCTTATTCTAAACTTTCCTAGTTAATTAATAGTTAACTTCATCGTTAGGTTAGTTATTGATCCATCATGTCGGCTACACAATGTATTTATTGTATTTTGTATCTCTTCACGGTTTTATTCCCGTCAAATACTTTTGTATTGGGCAGCAGAAGGATAGACCGTCGTTCATAGACCGGCAATGCTAGTGGAGTCACCTCTTCCACAGAATTGGGTGTAGTACCCTAACTCTCTCGGAGAAAACACATCGCATCGCTGCACCACGCCAGTTTTCTGTGAAGTCTGTCTTTATTTTAATCTTAGACAGATGGCGCTGAATGGATTACAAATGAGAGTGCTAAGATTTCGATACTTTATTATGGCGGCGTGATACAGATGGCGCTGTTAACAAGTATTTCGCTGTTTAACACCGTGGTATGACTCACGTCTAGCCGGCACATTCATGACGAAGCTTAGCTTTCCCACGGTAAAAAACTACATTTACATAGAAAACCTCGTAGCACCTTATCAATGTGCATCTTGCGCGTCTCCTAATACACTCTAGTGAGTAGTTTGTTAAATATTTAGTAGGATCAGTGGAGCAAATGTGCGGGCTCTAATTGATACTGAAAGAAGTTGCCCGGAGTATGTCACCTACAGGTCACTGGTCCAATTCACAAGCGAAACACCTGTGGCGACACCTACCATCGCCCGAAGAAAGAAGTTCGCCACTAGTACCATCCTACCAGCAGCAGATGGCGCTAATCTGACAGTTCATACAAGATCGGAATTCTCATACGATCCTACATCGCGAAAGCAAAGTTCGCAGACCGACTTGAGATATATCTCGAAAAACCAAGATAGTACTCCGGAACCTTGGTCCCCGAGCCAATAGCACCCGGCTCGGCGGAAGATCTTCCCTTTTCGTGGGAATAATTATAATAATAATAATTCTTACAACATCTCATACGTTGACCTGATTCCGTACTAAGGAGCTTAAGCACTTATGTTACAGATATCAGACAACAGATGAACGCAAATATACTTAAATACATATATTACACCCAGACACCGAACAAACACAAGTGTTCATCGCACGAATGTTTGTCCAGGGTGGGGATCGAACCCACGACCTTTGGCGTAAGAGGCAGGATCACTACCAATTGCGCCATCCGGGTCAGTCAATCAATCCAAATCAACAACTTCTTCTTCTTCAGGTTGCGTCCAAAGCTGTCGTTGGGATCGCACTCTCACGGTTATCCGAGCAGATTCCATAAAATAAAATGGTCTATCATTCCAAGGTGCAACGTCCTTCCGTGTGTCTTCGCCAGTTAACGGTACCAACAGTTACAATACCAACAATATGTTGGACTTAACGCTAAATCTACCTCCATTTATTGCGTGGAATTGGAATATTGTTTTATTAATTAAATTTCGCATCTGAATGTTGCAAGTTATTGCACTTCCTGCATTTGCCTCGCACAATGAAATGAAATAGGCATAGAATGTGGACAACGGACGGACGGATATGGCGAAACTGTTAAGTAAACACTTATTGACCATATTCAACGATTAGAGGGATAGGACACATAACACTAAATAGATATTGCACAGTATTACATAGGAAAGAAATAGACAGAGAAGAATAAATAAAATAAGTTAATACATAAACCAAGGAAGAAAAAAAGGAACAAAGTGAAGTGGTCAACAAGGTCCAAGCTCAGCATGTGCTGCAGTGGTTTGCAGCCGCTGCCGCGCTGGTTTTCAGTTTGGACCTTTCATTAACATTAGGGGGGGGAGGTCGTTGTTCGAAACCGAGTATACTCAGCTCTGATTTTTTTTTTTTAATCTACGTCCGTATTTCTACCATTAGCTTGGCGGTGAGGGAAAACATCGTGAGGAAACCTGCACGTTTCGTATAATTTCAGAAACATGTAATTATGATTCGGTTGGTCTGGTTCCCCTTAAAACAGCCAAAAATCAGAGGACATCGTAATTACCAGACTCCTAGAATCCAGTGAGTGATACCCTAGTCTGTTGTGATGTTGTGGTTTCTTTCTGGCCGCCTAGAAAGTGAATTATATTCCATATTCTTTACCCCTTAGAGCACAATTTTTTTTTTTTATTCAGATTAATAATACTGACATCTTACCATAAACACATTCTATAATCTACCAGAGACAATAGACCCGCATGTCTTGTCTATGGGCCAAATCCTTGCTAAGGGTCTACGTGTTTATGGTTTTGCGGTGCTCAGCGGTTATGGAAGATTAAATTAGAAAAAGCCAAATGGGGATTTTAAAACATATGATATGGACGGGAATTATGAAAACCGCAATGGCGATTGGCCATTTACCAGTTACAGGAGGCAGACGGCTAGACGGATCACCTGACGGTTAGCGATTACCGCTTCCCATGGACACTTGCATACAAAAAACGCGATGTTTTGCCTATTACCGTACTTAATTAGTTTTATTTTTGTTGTTCGCAGAGTCCTCATCGTGACTGAGATCATAGTGCTACCTATTTATTTCAATGTTACGCCTTATTGTTGTATCTATGATTACGAAATAAATTATTATTCTATTATTATTATGAGATATTGCATGCAGGATCAGCACATCATCAGCAACCCACACTCGTCCACTGCTGGACATAGGTCTCCCCTAATGCACGCCACTGCTCCCGATTTTCGGCCACTCTCATCCAGCCCACACCAGCCAGCCTTCGAATGTCATCATCCCATCTTGATCAGCACGCTGCAGTGTAATTGGAGGTGGGCCGGTCATGTATCTAGACGTACTGATGAAAGATGGAATCGACACGTACTGGAGTGGAGTGGTCGCCACGTGGGGAGACGCAGTGTTGGACGCCATGCGGCGCGATGGACTGACGATTTGATAAAGATGGTGGATGCAGATTGCTCAAAACTGGGTTGGTTGGCGCTCTATGGGGGAGACCTACGTTCAGCAGTGGACGGCGTAGGCTGATTAAAATTGATTCTAAGGGTGGTGATCACCATTTGAAGACGTTTCCACGTCAAAATAAGACTTCATGAATTTTGGGGAAATTTCCCCACTTTTTCAGATGTCATAAAGACGATTTCTATGATACAGGTTCGGTCTGTTTAGGTTAGGTTTGCCCGAAATCGACGTTTCCACGTCGATCACCTTAATTAATCACGCCATTCATGTCACAATCATATCCAGTATCATTTAAGTTTTAAGTGGCCACTTTTATTAGAGTCCCGTAGCCAAATGGCAAAATTTAAACCATACTCGGTACTTACATAAATGGCGCGTGTAAAATAAGCAATTTTCTTTGTGTACTCGATCACACGTCTTTTCTCTGATCACGTTCTTCCTTCGGCGTAAGTCTGTGCGGATCAAAGAAAATTCTATTTATTTATTTATTGTTTTTCAAAATCTACAGCTCTTAAATTATACAATTTAAAATTTATATACTACTTACAGCCAATAACAGATTTTAAATACATTGACAAACTTGTACAAATTACAACAGCCAAGGGGCAGCAAAAAAAGGGAAAAAAAAAAGAAAACAACCAATACAATTTGACAGTTGTGTACAGACAGCCACACATCAGGCTACTATAGTCCGTCAAAATTCTTCAATTGATATTGAGTCGAAAGTGTTTGACATTCTGAAAGTATGTATAGGTACCTAAATATGTTATGCAAAGAAGAGTTAGTAAACAGACTTAACATAAACGATCAGTACCAAGACAAACGTACATTATAACAGCACTTGCTATTGAGTCGAGTGGACCGCTGCTCCACCGCGGCCTCGATCGAGTAGCGGGTTCGACTCCCGGTGATTTAGTGCCGGGTGGCAGTGCTTACAGAAAGCCACATAAACCTAGATACAAACTCGAAGAGATATAGTATCTTAAGGCTGATAATCTGGTCTTAATGTTTGTTGCTCTATATGTAGAGCTTAGCGGTATGGTATAATCAGAGGTCGGAATTAAGGTGACGGGTAGGACACACTAGCGACGCCAATCGATTTTAATTTTTAGCTACTAAACCGGATCTAATTTAAACAATTTCGGGGTTACAATGTTTCGGCAAATACTTATACTGTTTATTAAATAACCATGCACAAATGCTGACCAAACATTTGTACGCGAAAAATTGATTCACGCTAAAAGTGGCCGCTTTTGGCGGTAATCTATTTTTCGCGTACAAAAACGGACCCAACATTCCTCACGCCGGTTTTCTGTGAGGCCGTGGTATCACTGTTTGTAGCACTACTAAACCATAATGCGGCATAATGTGTGAAATCACACATGCTATAAAGTAGGCTAGTAAGCAAGAAGGAAGCATGTCATCGCCGGCAATTGCTGGGGTAACGAAGCGGTCGCAACAGCGGTCTGAACCCATAATAAGCTGTTACTCTTATTTGTACCATTTGCATTGGGTTTTGCGGTCCAAGTTGAGAACTTCTGCTTTTCAAGCTAAGATTATGATGACCCGTTTGGAACAGTGGTAGTGAACGCTGCCTCTGGTGCAAGGGTTGCGGATTCGATCCCCGCACAGTACAAACATTTGTGTGCATGAACATATCTGTTTGTATTGGTCTGGGCGTTATCTATATATTATAAGTATGTATTCACAAAAGAAAATTATTATTTGTATATATTTGTAATCCCACTGTTGATTCTGATATCCGTAACACAGGTGCTTGAGCTACCTATCTCGGAGTCAGATCAATGTATGTGATGTTGTGTAATATTTATATTTATTTATTTATTATGATGTCCGCACCATCAAAGAAGTCCCGTGACAGGCGCCAAATTCTGTCTGTCGAAATTTGAATTTGAAAGTGTTATTTTTTTTATTCGGCAGACGAGCAGACGGTACACCTGATGGTAAGCGATTGCCGCCGCCCATGGACACTTGCAACACCAGTGGAGTCACAAGTTCGCTGCCAACCTTTAATCCCCCCTTTCCCCCGCATTGGGCCTCCGGTACATTCACTCACGCAGCGAAACAGCACAGTGCTGCTTCACGCCGGTTTTCTGTGAAACCGGGTATCATTCCGGTCAAGCCAGCCCGTTCAACGCCCTATTGGTCTAGTGCTTTAAGTACCGGATCGTGATCTCGGGGTCCTGGGTTCAATTCCCGGGTCGAGCGAAAAGTATGTTTCGATTTTTTCGAACAAAGCTTGGATTTGTGATCACCAATCCGCATTTGGCAAGCATGGTGATTAAGCCTAATCCCATCATAGTAGCGATGACTTTTTTTGTATGATGGATTGCATCACATGTGGTTGTCATAAGATATTACAAGTAATTATTGTGTACAGCACATGCACCCTGTAAGGGCATAGCAACTTAAAATCTAATTTATGTAAATTATTAGGTATTTTTACACTTCAACTACTATTGCAGTTACATTTAAAATTTGAGAGCTATTTTATATAAAATACTATTTAAATGATGATTATATGAAAAATTAACAACTCTAAATAATTCCCATTTTGTAACAACAAAATCGGCTCGTTCTAAATTTGAAATGATGTCATTCTCTATTCAAATATTAAATAAACTATCACAGATTAAATCACTATCCGTTTTGACCATGACGTCGAATTCTAAAAACAAAAGAAAGAAAGATTTTATAAAATTCCCGCCTTCTCCATTGTATACGGTACCGTTAGATTGTCACAAGAATCTGATATCACGTCCACATGGTCCGAGCTGATCCGGCCTTTTGACCTCTAGCACGTGAGAAAGCGAAGAACAGCCCAATTGAATGATTTGTAGGTACTTATATCTCAGAGGTACGGACAATCAATTATACCATACTGTATAATTTGGAGGATTTTGAACGTACAGTACGAAAAATAAGTACCTACTACTGATATTTCGTGTTGGAGATAGAAATCTGGTACAAATAACTGCGTGCAGTGTTACATCACTAGTAGGCCAGATTTATTTCTATTTTGTAGCTACAGATTCTTTATTTGTTCTTTTTAATCACTTATTTACTAAGGGGATCCATATTTGTAGCTTTTCGTCTATATGTCAACATACACAACAGAGAACAAATAGCTATTTAGACAACTTTAAATATAAAAATAGAACACGTTTAAATATTACGCTGGTAAATAAAATAATAAAGAAAGAGTCAATTTCAATTTGAAAATAGAACGATAAATTAAATTTTTGTTCGCCTGGTAAATTAATAATTTCTTTTTAAATATCATATTGTGTTCTATAATTAAAATGGTGGACTAACAAAATTCAGTGAATTATTAAATAAGGCTGTGTGCACACTGCACTGTGGGCACGTTGCAAAACGCTTTTTGCGAATACGAAATCCATTAACCTTATCATTCTTTGGTTTGATTTTGAAAGATTCTCGCTTGTGACTCACACCTACCATATGGTTGTACCGTAGTGGCCGCAGGCGCAGCAGCTACCGAACGCGTGGCCGTAACACGAGTCCGCCCGAGGCTGGCTCAAGACGTTTATGTACCATCAAATTGTTTGTACCGTTTTATCTTAGTTTGTAGTTTGTTTTTAAAGATCACTACCGGCATCTTCAATGTTGTATTGGATTACTGTACAGTTAAGTGCGATTAGATAAAATACATACAACCACACGTCGGGTTACTGCAATATTACTTTTCTTACTTGAACCAGTCGATTAAGGTAAATTTACTTTTGCATTGTATATTTTTTTAAATAAGAACACTTTTTAGGGTTCCGTAGCCAAAATGGCAAAAACGGAACCCTTATAGTTTCGTCATGTCCGTCTGTCCGTCTGTCCGTCTGTCCGTCTGTCACAGCCGATTTACTCGGAAACTATAAGTACTACAGTGATGAAATTTGATGGGAATATGTGTTGTATGAACCGCTACAAAAATATGACACTAAATAGTAAAAAAAAGAATTGGGGGTGGGGCCCCCCATACATGTAACTGAGGGATGAAATTTTTTTTTTCGATGTACATACCCGTGTGGGGTATCAATGGAAAGGTCTTTTAAAATGATATAAAGTTTTCTAAAAAACATTTTTCTTAAAGTGAACGGTTTTTGAGATATCAGCTCTCAAAGTCGTAAAAAGTATGTCCCCCCCCCTCTATTTTTATAACTACGGGGTATAAAATTCTAAAAAAAATAGAGGTGATGCATGCTAATTAACTCTTTCAACGATTTTTGGTTTGATCAAAGTATCTCTTATAGTTTTTGAGATAGGTTGATTTAACTGTAATTTTGGACTTTGCTGCTACGGAACCCTTTGTGCGCGAGCCCGACTCGCACTTGGCCGGTTTTTTTAAATTTTATCACGTTGTACTAAAACAAAATTTATTCTAGATTTGAATTTGAGGGATATTCTACGAAATACTTTCCGCTTGTGATTTACTTACTCGTACATGTAATTACTTATCGATATTACGATTCGATTATGCGCTCCACATGGAAGAAAGTCCGTTAGATAACTCACTAATTGGCATCGTGGAAGTACTGATTATCGATGCGTTATGTTTTTGCGATTATGTTGGTAAACGTTACGGAATAGTTGATAACTAGTTTGCTTATAATGGACAGATGGGCTATTTAATAATAGGGTACAGGTTATTTTTTGTTAGAAAATATCGGAGCGAGCGGCGAGGACTTTCATCTTTATTTTCAACAGACCCTAACAAAACTCTGATTTTTAATATGGGGACTGAACTGACAGATATCAATGTATCATTCCCACACATTTCTGCTCCTTCTGACTGATACAAAAATGGGAAAACGTGTAGGAACGTAACATTTGCATCTGTCAGTTTAGTACGCTTAGTTGAAAATCAGAGTATAGACAGAACACTGTCAATAAAAGTTAGTATAGGTTATAACTTTATCAGCCGCATTAAGCTATCAGTAGGTAGGTAGAAGGTGGACAGGGTGGTTTATCTTTTCTATCGCACGGTGTATAAGGATGTATTTTAGCTCTCTTGTAGTGGGTTATATCTAGTGATCGGATAATCGGGCGCTTATTTACCTAAACTTTACATATTTACCCGACTACGGAAAGCAAAAGGAAGGGTTATGATTTTGGACAGGCTATGTATGTATGTTGTAGGTATGTGTATGTATGTATGTAGTATGTATGTATGTATGTTTCATCTGTTTCCACGTAACCTTCTTAACTACTTATAGAATTCGACAAAGACATATCATTATAAGCGTCTTGATCGTCCGTGGTTATAGGCTAGATGAGTTCACAAAAATCTAATGTGGCGCCCTCTAGCGGACAAAACATACAGAGAAAAAAAATAAAGTTTGATAAATATGCGTGTTTGGATCATTGAAAGGCGCTTCTTCTTGACTTGTACATTTTGAAATATATATAGATATTACTAGCACTTGGACACCAAATAGTACAAATAAAATAAAAGTAAATAAACTAAAACCCAACTACGACAAAAAACAGTCGCTGAAAAAGTATAAAACAAGCCTTCGTTGTCAATTTATGCAATATTCACTATGTAGAGATAAAATTTCATGTTTGGAAAGGCGTAGTCACACGTAAATATACTACCCTTTGACAACGTGTGACTGCGGATTTCCAAACATGAAATTTTATCTCTACATAGTGAATATTGCATAAATTGACAACGAAGGCTTGTTTTATACTTTTTCAGCGACTGTTTTTTTTTAAAGATTATTATGGACAAGACTTTTTGAATCAGGATGATGACTTTTCTTTTGTAAATACATACTTCTAATACATAGAAAACACCCAATCGTAAGATTGATACTAAGTTGAATCCATCTTATTAAATACATTTGATTTAAAACGCCTGTCCATATTAATCTTTAGTGCTAAGTTTAGGTAAATAAGCGTCCGATTATTCGATCACTAGACTTTGTGAGGTTTAAGGTGACGGGTAGGGCACACTAGCGACGCCAATCGATTTCAATTGTTACCTACTAAACCGGATCTATTTTAAACAATTTCGAGACGACAACCTCTCGGAAAACTCTTATACTATTTATTAAATAACTATGCAGAAATGTTGGGTCAGTTTTTGTACGCGAAAAATTGATTCACGCCATAAGTGGCCACTTTTGGCGGTAATCCAAAATTCAAATGCAAAAGCAGACCAAGCAGTTAACTATAAGTACTAAATAAATAGTATAGGTGTTTGCCGAGAGGTTGTAACGCCAAAATTGTTTAAAATATATCCAGTTTAGTAGATAAAAATTAAAATGGATTGGCGTCGCTAGTGTGCCCTACCCGTTACCTTAATTTAAAGCGCCAACCAGCGGGTGACTGCTATGTTTCCAACCAGCAAAATTACACCTGTCCTTTTATTACGCTTTTTACGATTAAGTAAAGTTGTAATATTTTTAATGGCTACCTATTGTTTGTGACGAGGGTACAATTAGTTCTGCCAATGTCGAGTGTTTAAGGAACATTATTTTATAAATGGACAGGTGAGTTCAGGTTTTAATCCTCTTGACTTTTATTTTTTTTAATAATTTAATCCACAGACTCAAGGTTCGTGCCATTGTTTGCTAGTTTACAAATTTGTTTGTACTGTTATGTGTTGCTCCACGAAAATATACTGTTGGTGTTGTTACCTATACTCATATACATACATTGTCTAACTATCTACATACGTATGTGCTTATTTATACAAAAGAAAAGTATTATATGTATATACTTGTAATCCCATTGTTGATTCTGATATCCGTAACACAGGTGCTTGAGCTACCTATCTCGGAGTCAGATCAATGTATGTGATGTTGTGAAATATTTATTATTTATTTTATTTTTTATACATTTTTCCTTTGCTACTTTTTATTTTTATGTTCTGGTAATAGTTATTTTGCTTTTTATTTCAACTGTGTTTAATGTAAATTAACAAGATGTCACAATATCTAAAAGGTATTCACGCAAATATCTAATATTATATCAAAATAACTGGCAGGTGGAGTTAGCCAACGATCGATTGGAGTGATGAACATTCGGAGAGGCGTATGTCCAGCAGTGGACTGCAACTGGCTGATTTTATAAATGATACCGCTTTATTAAACTTGCAAAAGAGTAATTTATAGCTGTGCTGTATCTCTTCCCACTAACACCAGAGAGCAATGGAGAGGGCTATGCTCGGAGTTTCCCTGCGTGATCGTATCAGAAATGATGAGATCTGCAGGAAAACTAAGGTCACAGATGTAGCTCAAAAGATTGCATGCCTCAAGTGGCAATGGGCAGGGCACATAGCGAGGAGAACAGACGGCCGTTGGGGCGGAAAGGTCCTCGAGTGGAGGCCACGTACAGGAAGTGGCAGCCGTGGCAGGCCTCCTACAGGGTGGACCGTCGATCTGGGGAGGATCGCGGGAATCCATTGGATGCAGGCGGCACAGGACCGATCTGGGTGGAGAACATTGGGGGAAACCTATGTCCAGCAGTGGACGCCTATTGGCTGAAATGATGATGAATGATGATGATGATGTGTCTGTTTATCCACTGTCTCTTTTCTGATTTTGTTGATATTAAGTACATACTACCTATACTTTTAAAAACATAACAAACCAGTGCAATACATATTCTACGTAAAAAAAATAAAAATAAAAAATATAATATTTATTTCAAATAACTTATGTCTTATGCCGTGTGGTCCCCGGCAGAGTAGAATAGGCCACCCTCACTCTTACCGAGGTGTCGTAAAAGGCGACTAAGGTAAAGCTGCTGGCATGATCATCAGCACCCAGAGAAGGAAAACTCTGCATTTATATCAAAACCCTCGCCAACCCGTCTACCAAGCATGGTGAGTATGGCAATTACCCCTCATATGATTGAGGGAGGCCCATGCCCCAGCAATGGGGACTTAAATGGGCTGATGATGATGATGAAATCTTATATTTAACATTTTGCCTGAACTAGGGTGACCTGTATGTCTATCTAGGACAAACGCTCCAATTAGGCAGAAACAACTTCGAGAGAGAAGCCAATAGAAGAATTCAGCTAGGCTGGGCAGCATTTGGTAAACTTCGTCAAGTCTTCTCGTAACCCATCCCTCAAAGTCTTAAGTCGAAAGTCTTCGACCAGTGCGTCCTTCCGGTCATGACTTACGGTGCCGAGACGTGGACACTCACGGCTGGACTAGTCCACCGGTTCAAAGTCGCTCAAAGAGCTATGGAAAGGGCTATGCTCGGAGTATCTCTGAAGGACCGCATCAGAAATGATGTAACGACAGAGAACCAGAGTCACCGACATAGCCCACCGAATTAGCAAACTGAAGTGGCAGTGGGCTGGTCATATTAGCCGCAGAACTGACAGCCGTTGGAGCCGTAAAGTCCTTGAGTGGAGACCGCGACTCGGTAAGCGTAGTGTAGGATGCCCTGCGCTGGCTGGTGTGGGCTGGATGAGAGTGGCCGAAAATCGGGAGCAGTGGCGTGGGGGATTAGGGGAGACCTATGTCCAGCAGTGGACGAGTGTGGGTTACTGATGATGAGGGTGATCTGTGTTACAACGTACCTAGTTGCTCTACCTCACGAGGCTTGCACAGAAGACCAGAGTCGAAGCGTCCCTTCGGCTTAAGCTGAGTGCAAACCTTTTTGGTGACACATTTTTTTGCCTTTATCTCTTTTACTGTACCTAACCTTAATATTTTTATAGATGTAATAATGTTTTGTAATTTTGTTATTTTATTTATCTCTAAAAATTTTTTTTCTTTTTTTTCTTTCTTTCTACTAATCTGAAAGCCATCGAAGAGTCGCTTATTCAGCAGTGGACGTTCTATGGCTGTTAGGTGAAGTATATTATACACAGTTTAATAATTTAAATTGCATTAGAAATATAAAAAAAGTATTTACAGTATCCAAAAATAAGCCTAAAATAAACAAAAATAGAAAATTCTTTTCAAGAGATGCAAAATGTTGGAAAGAAAACATATGAGAAGAAAGTAACAAAAGAGTACCTACTAGAAGATTTTGCAGACAAGCAAACGGATCACCTGATGGTAAGCGATTCCCGCCGCCCATAGACACCCGCGACGCCAGTGCATGAAGCAACAAGTGCGCTGCCAACCTTTAAACTGAAACGCCCCTTTCCCCCGCATTGGGCCTCCGGTACCCTCACTCACGCAGCGAGACACAGCACAGCGCTGCTTCACGCGTTTTCTGTGAAATCTTTCGTAAAATCGAGCAAACTAAAAGGAAGACTGTACTTTTGCCGCACTAGAGTTTTTCGCTTACAAAACTTTAATAAGAATGAAAGTGAAAACTAAAAGGAAGACTGTACTTTTGCCGCTCTAGAGTTTTTCGCTTACAAAACTTTAAGAAATATTAAAGTGAAAACTAAAAGGAAGACTGTACTTTTGCCGCTCTAGTGTTTTTCGCTTACAAAACTTTAAGAAAAATGAAAGTGAAATCTTAAAAAGTAATTCACCCAAGGTCGGTAAAGCCCGTTTCAGCGACCCAGTTGGGATCATCTACTTTCGTTCAAATTGCGCCAATTACATTGAGAACCCACCATAAAGTCGGTAATTCATAAAATCTAGCGGCGAAAGAAAGTTTGAATGCCATTATCGACCTTGCATATGCAGGGTTGTCAAAATACTGAAAAACACTAAAAAGTCATATTTTTTTACGCTTCGTTCGTAGCCAATCGCTAATTGTATATAAAACAGAGATAATTTAGTTTCTATGAATATTGCGACACAGAAAGAAAACAGAAATCATATTAAAATTACCAAGGAGATAATTTCTAGTGCAACAGTTTTGCCAAATATCAGGATTCTAGGACAAGGGCAAGTAAAACTTAAGGTTTCGATTCGAAGAGGCCGGCACACATCAGCCACATCTCTGATCGGCAGGTATAATTGACAGCGATCAGACGGATCACCTGATGGTAAGCGATTACCGCCGCCCATGGACACCTGCAACACCAGTGGTGTCACAAGTGCGCTGTTTACCTTTTAACAACCCCCCTTCCCCCGGATTGGGCCTCCGGTACCCAGTAGTGCATGCGCTGTGTTTCGCTGCGTGTCACTCACGCTGCGCATGCACTGCTTCACGCCGGTTTTCTGTGAGGACGTGGTATTACTCCGGTCGAGCCGGCCCATTCATGCCGAAGCGTGGCTCTAGCACTGATAAAATTGCCGCCGTACATAGACACCCGCAACACCAGTGGAATCACAAGTCACCTTTAATCCCCCCTTTCCTTAGATTGGGCCTCCAGTACCCTTACTCACGCAGCGAAACACAAAACAGACGCTTCTTCACGCCGCGGCGGTTTTCTGTGCGTCGGGAGTATCACTCCAGTTGAGCCTGGTGGTAACCCTGAGTTTAAGAGAAAATGATCGATACCCCGATCGATTTTCATAATGTCGCTGTTTACCGCGACCGTAGCCATGTTCCGCTCCACCGGAACTGGCACAAACTGTACAGCCTTTGAAGATGAGATTACAAATAGTAATATTGTATTGGGCAAACTTTGATTATTTCATACGTTCTTTCTTCTACCCAAAGGTTGTTTGGAAGAAATCGCTAGAAGCGATAAGGCCGCGTTGTGGCCCGGCAGAGTAGAATAGGCCCCCCTCATTCTTACCGAGATGTCGTAAAAGGCGACTAAGGTAAAGCTGCTGGCATGATCATCAGCACCCAGAGAAGGAAAACTCTGCATATATATCAAAACCCTCGCCAACCCGTCTGCCAAGCGTGGTGAGTATGGCAATTACCCCTCATTTGATTGAGTGAGGCCCGTGCCCCAGCAGTGGGGACTTAAATGGGCTGACGATAATAATAAGGCCGGCTTATTGTACTGTCTGTTGTTCTTTTATCGTACTTGTATTTTGTTTTTGTCATCATCATCATCAGCCTATCGCAGTCCACTGCTGGACGTAGGCCTCTACAATTGTTCGCCACCGTGATCTTTCCATAGCTTCTCGCATTCAGCTCTTGCCAGCCATCCTGCGCAGATTGTCCCTCCACCTAGCCAGAGGGCGGGCGCCCTACATTACGTTTGCCAAGACGTGGTCTCTACTCTAGTACTCGTGTACCCCATCGCTTGTCGGTTCTGCGGCTAATATGGCCAGCTTTTGTTTTTGTGCAATAAAGAATATCTATCTATCTATTATGCTTTATAGACTTGTTTAAATAGTGCGAGCTAACGTACGAGTTAGTCTACCTCCTAAATTATACTATTGTATGTAGGATCGTTAAAATTCAAACGCATTGTAAAATATATTTTACCTCTCGTCCTGAACCTAGACAAACCCGGTGGGCGAGGTTAACGCGCACTCGGCTGGTTTTTTGTTTGTAATTTAATGTTTAAGTAAAAAACACACTTAAAAATTTCATCTCATACAGGCAGAACTCGAACCCACACCTTGTACAATCCAGGTGGATGGTCTACCAATTAGACCACTGAACGCGTTACTAAGCCGACGAAACTTGTAAGTGCTTGATTCGACATGAGTTGTCGATGAAATTTTTAAGTGTGTTATTTACTTTGCAAAAGATTGCTATAAAAATATCAACATAATGTTTTAATTGGTTTTTTGTTTTGTTACAGTGAACTGACACTGCTGGAAGGCATGGCAAGCTGCGGAGGGTGGAACGGGGAGCCTGTCTCAAAGGTAATTTGTTATTACAATATTTTATACAAAAGTATTCTCGATTAGATCGTTCTTCTAAGTGGGAAGTCAAAAGTTCCAATCCAAGTATTTTTAGGTTTTTCAAATCTATGAGCATAATTAGGCGGTGAGCGAAAACATCACGAAGAAACCGAGGACGTTTCCAAGAATAAATCCCTCCAACTGATTACGGCGGCCAGTCTCAATGATTAGCCACGTACTCAGTCTAAATATTATAGTGCTCAAGTGTTTACACAAACACAAGTGCACTCTCTATTCCCTTACCCTTATATTCAGATGGGACACCAGCGTGACACGACCGGAGAGGGATTGGGCGCAGGACCAACGGCTTAACGTGCTTTCCGAGTCACGGGGGTACATGACCGCCGACTTCCAGACTCCGGGCTGACACTAAGAATTTCTTACCGAAAACTTAGGTACAAATTTTTGGCCCGACCCGGGGATCGAACCCGGTATCTCTTGCGCAGTCGTTCGCTTCAAAGTGCAATCCACTAACCACTGCGATGTTGTGAAACGGTTCTTGAAGTTGAAGTGGGAGTGGGCTGGTCATGTCGCCCGAAAGCACGGCTCGTGATGCAAGGCAGTGGTAGAGTGGAGACCGTGGGGCGAGAAACGCCCAAGAGGAAGACCCACGCATTTGGGGTGACGACATCAAAAGGCTGGCAGGAACAAAGTGGATAGGAACCGCACAATATCGATAACAAGGGCATAAACTAAAGGAGGCCAACACCCTAGTGTTTGAAAATAGAATAAAATGGCTAAGAGTTTTTAATATCAAACATGAAGCTGTAACTTCATTGTAATGACCAGACTCTTCAAATCTTGGAACATGGTCCAAACGTACCTTGGACACCAAAGCGCCTGTGGAAGCAACCGGGAATAGTACGCTGAGATGATAGTGAATGAGAAGTATCCCCAAATATATGGGAACAAACCGAACGAACTCGTGTTGTGGGATTTCATGGAATCAGCAATCGCTTACCATTAGGTGGTCCGTCAGCTCGTATGCTGCGTTTCCACACATATTCCGTCCACATTATTCCACACAATTCTATATGAATGAGCCAGCTGCACAGAAGTGATACCACGGCCTCACATAAAACAGCCGAGAAACAGCGAGCGCTGTAGTTGATATTTTTTATAGCAATCTTTTGCAATTTATTCTTAAGTAAATAACACACTTTCAAAATCATCTCGTGTTCAGGCGGGACTCGAACCCACACCTTCCACAAAGCGAGAAAGTCTCCAGAGAAAGGACAATCTGGAGAAAGGGGTTTTAGAGGTTGTATTGGTATTGCGAGTGTCATTAGGCGTCATCAATCGCTTACCATCAGGTGATTCATCAGCTCGTCTGCCACCTATCACTTAACAAAAACCCAAAGAAAGTACTCGACGTTTTGCAATCGAGTTATAAAGTCAATACCCTAGTACATAGATAAACGTGAGAAAAATATTTCGCGTGTAAAATTTTCCCATTGAAATAAAAGAGAATATAATCCGTACTTTCTTAGCCTGCAGACAAGCCTTAAACGACTAAACGGACTAATTGATATAAAAAAAAACTTGGTAATAGTTAGTACCTACCTTAAGTTATCGAGCTGTAATCCATTTTTCATTTTAACAGCACAATGCAACCTTCACGCTCATAAACAATTTTGAGAAAACCTAGTGCTGTGTGTTGATACTATAGGCAGATAAGCAATATGTATCGATAATTCGTTTCAATTACTTTTATTACTCCTCATCTTAGCGAGTAGTTCCCGGTTGCGCCCAAAGCTGTTGTTTTACAGCCCAGAGTACACTTGGGCCCTGATTCAGGTTTTGGAGAGTCTCGTAATTTAATCAAAGAAGCGATTGCCGTCTGAATTTCGCAACGCTCTAATAGGGGAACCAGGCCAACTAAATCATGGTCCAACGTTTCAGAAACTATCCGAAACCACTTTCAATGAATTTTATTGGATGCCACTAACTGGATTCGTTAATACGTAGGGTAAGGCAAGCAAACTCGAGGCAATCAAAATTTTAAGATTTTTAACTAAATTTAAACTAAATGCCTTAGGAACATGGCGAGATAGATAAAACTAAAATTGACCCGGCTTGGACCATTTAATCGTGGGAGTCAAACGCTTCAGCATGAATGGGCCAGATGAGATAGGCCTTACAGAAAAGCGACGGCAAGGAAGTCCTGTGCTGTATTTTGCTTAGTGAGTGATTGTACTAAAGGCCCAATTTGGGAAGAAGGGGAGTTTAAACTTGTCATTCCTCTAGTGTTGCTGGTGACCATGGGAGGCAGCAAACGCTTATCGCCAGGTGATTCGTCTGCTCGTCTGCCTCTGACCGTTCTAGCCCATTAATTCTGAAGCGTAGCTCTCCCATTGTCAAAACGGTCTGGGCATTAGTTCTTCTTTACCATTTTTGAGTTTCACAACCAGGCAGTTGTGGAGAAAGAAAAATCCATCGTCTTTGGCAACTGGTTGAATAGCAAGAATGCTAGTTCTTCTTCGGCAACTGGTTGTGAACCTTAGTAGCCAATATGGCCGGGGCGATAGCTACTATCCTACTATCGATAGTGCTAAAACATTACTGAACATCACTAATCACAACATTGTCATGAATACAGTCAGTTAGCAAAAGTTCACAACCCATTTATTTTATTAGTAATTTGATTGAATTCGCGTGTCGAAACTGCGAAGTATCGAAAACGAGAGCGTGCGAATTACGAGCTTGATTGTACCGTGACGTACGACTGTACCAGCTTTATCGTCACGTTTACGTAAGGGTTTATATTTTGGGTTCCGTAGGAAAAGTACTTTGTCTTTAGGTAGCCCAGTAGCTTGTGCCGGCGGCGCTTGAGGCCTGGGTTCGATTCCCGGGGAAATTTAATTAGGTATTCACTAAAACAGTGTTGTTAGAGCTACCATGAGAGAACCACACTTCGATATTAATGGGCCGGCTCGACTACAGTGATACCACCTCACAGAAAACCGGGGTAAAGTAACTCTTGCGCATTGTGTCGCCGAGTAAGGAAGGGTACTAGAGACCCATCTGGGAAGAAGGGGACTTTAAATATTGGCAGCGATCTTGTGTTCTACTGGTGCTGCTGGGTGTGCTATTGGGTTATGCTTGTCTTCCACCTGTCACGTATAAAAATAACACAGAAGTTAGTAGATCGCACTTAAAGCTTTTAGCTTATAACTGCGACACAGTCGACGACTGCAGCTATTGTGTGTAAAATGTTTTTGTGATTGTTTCGAATAAAGATTTATTTATTTTATTATTTAAAGAGATGGCTGATTTTCAATTAAGAATTTCTACTATTTTTATAGTCTTTAAATTGCCTGTATTGGACTCCTGAATCACTTTAAGCCGTAAGTCCCGCACCCTAGTACTGCGCCCGATCGCTCTTCAGTCGTATCCCAGGTGATTTTATAGAAAAATATTCTGCACTATTACCGTTATTCAATATTTAAGTTAGACCAACTTGAATGCACCTGTCATTTTTATTCGAAGCTATTTATTTAAATTATGCACTAAGCACTATGAACATTACGAGTTGTCAAAACCGAGCGAGTAATATGCGCGTGATTGCACTTGTGTGAAAATGATTTTGTAACTTAGGAACGCGCTTAATGGTGATGCGTTTGTTATGGCTTTGTGATTTTTGTGTTCAGTTTAGAATGAATGGCAATTTGTTCATATTTGTGCAGAAATAGTGACAATTTGTTCATATTTGTGCAGAAATAGTGACAATTTGTTCATGATTGTTCCGAATGAGTGGTAGTCTTTTCATTTTTTTTTAATTTTTTTTTTATGTGATTGGTAAGCAGACGAGCAGACCGATCGATGATGAAATAATTAAAATAATAATAATAATAATTCTCACAACATCTCATACATTGACCTGATTCCGTACTAAGTAGCTTAAGCACTTGTGTTACAGATATCAGACAACAGAGGAACACAAATATATACTTAAATACATATATTACACCCAGACACCGAACAAACACAAGTGTTCATTGCACGAATGTTTGTCCAGGGTGGGGATCGAACCCACGACCTATGGTGTAAGAGGCAGGGTCACTACCAATTGCGCCATCCGATTAGTCAAATAATAATCGTTTATTACGTACGTAATACGGCTTGCCTGACGGTAAGAGATTACCATGTACACACAGCGTCACGTGGAGCCACCCTATTTGGACTTCGAAGTATCCTTATCTCTGACTCACAAGTGCTATTTTTGCAATGCGGGGGGTGGGGTGGTAACTTAACTGTACCTACTTGTATGGTATAAAATAAGGAAATCATTTATTGACTTAACCATGATTATTTTAGAGTTAAATATTACACTTTGTTAGTGTGACAAAAATATTGTTATCTCATATACATCATCATCATCATCAGCCCATTTAATTCCCCACTGCTGGGGCACGGGCCTCCCTCAATCACATGAGGGGTAATTACCATACTCACCACGCTTGGCAGACGGGTTGGCGAGGGTTTTGGTATAAATGCAGAGTTTTCCTTCTCTGGGTGCTGATGATCATGCCAGCAGCTTTACCTTAGTCGCCTTTTACGACACCTCGGTAAGAGTGATAAGATTGGTAAGATCTCATATACATATGAGAATGTAATCGCACGTTAAGTATAAACCAGTCTTTTTAAAATTAATTATCTAATCTCTATATCGCCTCACTTTCTTGACATGACTTTGCCAAAATCGTCATGCAAATGTTATTTAGCAGCGCACCAATTTATAATTCGCTGTCATTTTTAATTAATTGGTGATATAAGAAAAAGTGAAGCAGTCTAGTACATCTAATTTATATTCCTCTATTGAGTAACACAATTACATAATATGTAAATAGTGATAGACTTTTTAAACGAAAAAAAAAACAAAATTGTTTTATTGTAGAAAACATTGTCACAGTTAATTAATTAATTAAACTGCTCATTTTGTTAAATTGCTAGCGCTCGCAAAAACACTTTATTTTTAGGGTTCCGTAGCCAAATGGCAAAATACGGCACCCTTATAGATTCGTCATTTCTGTCTGTCTGTTCGTCCGTCCGTACCTATGTCACAGCCACTTTTTTCCGAAACTATAAGAATTGAAACTTGGTATGATATATTTTGTTAACAGCATTACGATTTTTACACAAAAATAGGAAAATAAAGTTTTTGGGGGGTCCCCATACGTAGAACTGAAATTCCATTTTTTTTTTCATCAAACCCATACAGGGCAGGTCTTTAAAAATGATGTTGAGGTTTCTAATATATTTTTCCAAAACTTCGGTAATACTTTGTCTAAGAGACGCTCCCAAAGTGGTAAAATATGTGCCCTTGAACTTGGCATTGTGATTGTGGTTGTATGTGTTGTGTAGGGATGTGTGTGTGTGTTTGTAAAAAGAATTATTTACCTGCAGCGTGTATGCATGTAGATTAAATTCTGAAAATTACAGTTGTTATTATTAAAAGATAAAAGTTAGGTCCTATAATATCAAAATAGGTAGCTATTTTGATATTCATAAGTGTTCTACATGGACCTAACTTTTAAGCTGATGAAAAAAGCTTTAAAATAGAATATCCACCTGACAATATTGTATGGTACAGCTGATTTTTGTATGTACATACACATCTAATCTACCGCTGGTTCGGATTTATTTTTATCGTTTCAATCCCGATAACCTCAAAATAGGTCCAGTGAACAAGCTAAAAAAATCAGCTGTACCATACAATATTGTCGGGTGGATATTCTATTTTGTATGGATGAGCTGATTTTTTATTTCAATGTTATTTTGTTGTTATATAGGGGCCTATAACGGAACCGTCCTGTAATTAACGAAATACAGGTCACATCAGTCCCCAAGAGACAGGAATACCTAGTTTAGGGGCTACCAGTAATCCCTACGTTGTAAACTACATCCAATCCCTTATTTCTGTGTTTGTGACGCTGTCTATTATCAGACTGAGTAATTATTCACTACCTTTAAAAATCGTGCCGCCTTATTTTTTACTTTCGGCTCCTTTTAAAGCCCAGTCAGCAGACACAATAAAAAATAGATTATTTTTGACTTTAAAAAGGACTTAGAACCTTGGGACCATACACTTGACTCTATCACAATAATAGTGAACACTTCAAAAGAAGAGTGCCTACAAGTAGTCGTTAACAGTGTGACCACATCCTTATGCAACTACAACCAATCAGCATTTTTTTTTTCCAATTGAACACTATCCCACTACAATAAGGTTGAAAGTCGCATCATCATTCAATTTGCAGGCGAATTATAGTGAGCCCATCACAGGCCTATCATTAATTACGATTGGTACAGTTTTAATGTGGGAAAATGCACTTTTTCTTAATTATGGAATTAGATCTCCCATTGTTGAACTTGGGAATAAAGCAATGGTTTTAGTACATAGATAAACAATTTTTCTGTAAAAATACGAGCTGTCGATTGTTTGAAATTGTTTCTGTCATTCGTGCTATTAGTCTTTTCATTGCACGTATTTTATGTTTTAATTAATATGAAGACATTGCTTTTTATTTCTAATGAATAGTCATTAGGTTTGCTAGTAGTGAAATCATCACGCTATATTATTTATTTTACCTATATATACAAATCTAATTTACTTAACTAATAGATACGAGTGTAAACATAACAAATGCATGAATTTGACGACCCGATTGGAACAGTGGTAGTGAACGCTGCCTCTGATACAAGGGTTGCGGGTTCGATCCCCGCACAGTACAAACATTTGTGTGCATGAACATGTTTGTTTGTATTGGTCTGGATGTATGCTATGTATTATAAGTATGTATTTACAAAAGAAAAGTATTATATGTATATATTTGTAATCCCACCGTTGATTCTGATATCCGTAACACAGGTGCTTGAGCTACCTATCTTGGAGTCTGATCAATGTATGGGATGTTTTGAAATTAGAAATACCTACATAGAAAATAGTTTTATTATTATTGAATTACATTTTGTCACGATAACTTCCTCTTGAATATAAACAAAATGCTTGCCAAGATTTTTACATCTGGATATTTTATTTTTATTAGCCTGCGTCGTCCCAGTGCTGGGCAAAGGCCTCCCCTTAAAGTCGCCATTGGACTTGTGGCGATGGTTTGCCAATTGCCCGAGATAAGAAAATCATCACGCCATCTCTTTTTGGGCCTGCCTCTCAACCGACGTCCTGCTGGCTGCCAATGAGTGATAAGTCTGGTCCACCTCTCCGGGTGCATGGATAATTATAATTCCCAGAATTCTCTTTTATTAAGGTTTTGAGCGCCATGGGGGACACCGGTGACCGACAAACAATAAATGTTTATTTGTGTCTGGTTTGATGGCAGTCAATGTGTTATACCAACTTACTTGGCGCATTCCGAGATGGAAAAATCACGATCTCATACTATTTAAAAAGTATAAAATATATTATCTGTATAAATAAAAATGGTCTAAAAGGTGAGAAGTTAAACAAAAAGTAGGCGGAACGAGGTTCGCTGGGAGCCACTGTAATATATAATCATAAATAAAATATAAGTATATATCCTCGTCTGAGTAAACGAAGTGTAGAGCTCCCTCAGGCCAGATGGAGTGGATATCTGCGCAGGATGGCTGGCTGGAGCTGGATGCGAGGAGCCAAAGGTCGATCGGAATGGCGAACGTTAGGAAAGTCCTGTTTCTTGCCGGATCTTCTCGACCAGAAACAACTTTCCGAGCCGGTGGTAGAATCGCATTATGTTTATTTATTTCTTTAGTATATTTTATGTATCAACATATTTATGTATTAACATGTAAATTATACATAAGTACTTATAAATAGTTTTAAGTCACTCAAATGTATGACGATTTGTAAGTGCTGTGTACAAGCCTATGCAAATAAAGAATTATTTGACTTTGACTCCTATGGCTATATTTTCCAGAAAGAACCAAATAAGAAATCGATTGCTATCCCGTTCATTAAAATCATAGTTTAGGTACATACTATTATAAATGAAACAGATTTTTAGTAGGATTACAGTTTTACTTGAAGTTGACTTAATGTATTAACAAATACAATACGCGCGAATCCTACGGAAAAAATATATCAGCTTGAGTGTGTGACGTTGCTAGGGTTGTGTGTATATCGCGTAGTGATGTAGTCAATCGATTTTTATGTTCCGCTAACAATACTTAATACGAAGACTGCAAAAAAAATATTTCAAATGAACGATTCCTCTAACACATCTTAGAAGTGACCTTCCTCGTTATGTTTCTAATTTGTAACTACAAGTTTAAACAGTCAGCCATAAATAACAATTAGTTATACAGCCACAGCGATTACGACAAAAAGAACAATTATTTTCCCCTATTTGTTTCCGTTTACACTATTTTCACACAAACATAAATCATGTTACAATTAAAAAACCCTCAAAATGCAATCAAAATAGGAGATACGGATCTCCTTTCTCTTTTGCACATTTTGTGACGCGCAAACTGTTATTATGAATGTATAATTAAAAGTATAAGTACTGAGATGATCCGCCCAAATTCGTTTGCTATAACATACTAAGTGATAAGATCTTGAGGAAAACAATGGTATTACAATTATGTTTTAAAATAAAATAAATTGTAATTTTTGGGTCGGGTCCAAGTGTTAGCGTAACGCCTCATACCTGGATATCATCATAAATAGCAGGTAGACAGATGAACATTTTGATACAAGGTACCCATAATACTAGGGAAAAACATTGACTAGGACAATGTTCGTGATTTTGTCCCCGTTTATTTTTTTTTTTTTTTTAAATTAAGGTTTTCTCACATGACTTTTCCTTGTAGACATCGGTTTCATCATCATTACCGTTAGATGATCTCAAGGAAGATCACAAGAAATCCAATTAACATTACTATCAACACAAAAGCTATAGTCAAATTATCATTTTATTTACAGAAACCTGTTTCCAAACCAATTTAGAAAAAATAAAATATATCATAGAAGGAAGCTCTATGAAAAGAATCTGTCATTTTGAAAATGAATAATATCTCAGATCTCGGAAATAATTAATAAATAAGAGCTGGTCCCGTTCATGTGGCGATATTTTAGTCCTGAATTTTAATAGCCACTTTTATTTAGAGAGACTTAATTAGTGAAAATCGCTACCGCTCATGACTTATACGAAATAGGCTCACACATGCCAGAATGTTGAAAATATGAATCGCGGATGCCACATAGTTCATTCACCTTGCTATATCTGCTTTCTTTCAACATTTAATTACCTGGTGTCAGTTTATAGCGCACTGTCGAGTCTGGGAGCTGTTAATTTAATGTTTTTGCGTAATTCCGTTTTACTTTTAGTAACGTTGACGTTTATTACTGAATGAAATATGAGATTTTTATCTAACCGATGTCACATTGTAATTGTTTGTTGCAATTAGAGGGAAAATAACTCTCATGAACAACGCTGAGTTCCCACTAACGACTTAATTTTCGTCGGATCGATTATCGGTCCTACAAGTCAGCCGATTTTCAATACTATTTCTCACCGACTTTTTGTAGAACGTGTGTGTTGCAATATTGAAATCTGTACGTTCTATTTTTCTCCGTGAAAAAATCGGTCACCGATTTATCGATTGAATATTATGTTGTGTTAATATTGTAACTCACTAAAATAAGACAACTATCCAAGTGCGAGTTTTTTTTTTATGTGATAGGTGGCAGACGAGCAGACGGATCACCTGATGGTTAGCGATTGCCGACACCCGCGACACCAGTAGAGTCACAAGTGTGCTGCCAACCTTTAAACCCCCTTACCCCCGTATCCTATCTCACGCAGCGAAACAAAGCACAGTGCAGCTTCACGCCGGTTTTCTGTGATGCCGTGGTATCACTCCGGTCGAGCCGGCCCATTCTTGCCGAAGCGTGGCTCTCCTTCGGAGTTCGGAGACTTAGGTACCATCGTCATCATCATCATCTCAGCGTGACATTCGCATTTGCATCCAAAGCCGTAGCTTGGGAGCCCGCGGTACGTTTGATCCTCTATGATCCAGCATTTAGGATATCTGGTAATTATAATGAAGCGACAGCCGTCTGACATTCGCAACCCTTAAACAGAAGAATCAGACCAACTGGACCATGATTACAGGTTCAGAATGATTAACTTGACAATTGAGAAACTATTCGAAACGTGTAGTTTTCTTCACGATGTTTTCCCTCACCGAAAGCGAATAGTAGAAATAATATCGTCCAACCGATTATCGGCTTAGGCGGCCGATCGCAGGATATATTATAGTGCTCAACTCTATATTCCCTTGCCCTCAATTTCGATGGGACACCAGTGTGACCCGACCGGAGAGGGATCCTGCGCAGGAGCAACGGATTAACGTGCTTTTCGAGTCACGGGGTACAAGACCACCAACTTCCAGATTCCGGGCTGACACTGAGAATTTCTTAACAGAAAAACTAGGTACAAATTTTGGCCCGACCCGGGAATCGCACCCGGGACCCCAAGCACAACCTTCGCTTTAAAGTGCTACGCACTAACCCACCGCGCCAATGAGGCAGTAAATAGTAGAAATATGCACATAGATTTAACACATAGATTTAGTACATAGATAATTCCAGAGGTGCATGCTCCCGTTAGAAAGGCCCCCGTTCTTATCCACTGAGTTACCATCACTCTTAATTTCGGTACCAACATGTAGTTATTTAAGTGGTTAATGCATAATTATGGGTCTCAATCTTAAGTTCTTGTAATAATATACTAAACGATATAATAACTGACTTTGAAGAAAAATGTAAGGTACCTATACATTTTTTTTAATTTTCTACTCATTCACACGCACGAATGAAACAAAGCGAACCGATTAAAAACCCATTATTTAAATCAAACGTTTGATTACAGCAACACGTATCGCTGTCATATTAACAATGAGGTTTTTTACAACAGGGGTGGTAAAAAGTGTTTACGATGCTATTTGAATGTTTAATTTATGACCTTTATTGTAAATAGTGACGTGCCCTCACTTCGTTTCGGGACATTAGTTCCACTTTATACCAAAAGATGGCGCTAGGTGTCAATAACATCGCGCAATGTTTCGTGTTTCGGATTACTTAGAAGCGCTGTCGCTGTCTGTAGGATTTCATCATCATCATTTCATCCAATACACGTCCCACTGCTAGACAATAGGCCTCCCCCAATGTTCTCCACACAGATCGGTCCTGTGCCGCCCGCATCCAATGGATTCGCGCGATCTTCACCAGATCGTCGGTCCACCTTGTGGGGGGCCTGCCACGGCTGCGACTTCCTGTACGTGGCCTCCACTCGAGGACCTTTCCGCCCCAACGGCCGTCTGTTCTTCTCACTATGTGCCCTGCCCATTGCCACTTGAGGCATGCAATCCTTTGGGCTATGTCTGTGACCTTAGTTCTCCTGCGGATCTCATCATTTCTGATACGATCACGCAGGGAGACTCCGAGCATAGCCCTCTCCATTGCTCTCTGGGTGACTTTGAGCCTCCTTAGTCGGCACATTGTAAGCGGCCACGTTTCGGTTCCGCTTGTCATCACTGGCAACAACCACGCGTTGAAGACTATCGTCTTGAGACACCGCGGTAGATGGGCCGAAAATATGCTGCGTAGCTTCCCGAACGCTGCCCAGCCGAGCAAGGGCGGATCCAGCTTTGGCGCCAGGAGGGGGTCACATAGTCGTGCTCAAGTCAAGAACTCATAATTTAATTTTGTTAACAATAGATAGGTATAAGAAAAAAGTACCTAGGTATTTTTAGTAGTAATTTGGTAAAGTACGGAACTTAAAAATATTTATTATTTATTGTACACTTGAGAAACTTAACACATAATTACGTATATATATATACGTACATATTGTCATCTTCTCTTAAAGACATCCAAAGAAGCACTATCGCGCACGGAATTCCAGAACCGTGGTTAATGATTTGCCATACTTAACAGAAACAACAGGTATGTCGAGGGGCATCTATCTGCCATCAGCGTGGACTCGGGCGAGGGTCACTTACATTCCCAAGGGAGGGGACAAAGACAAATCACAGCCCAAGTCCTACAGACCGATAAGTCTCACCTCATTCCTACTAAAAACGATGGAAAAGGTGTTGAACAGTCACATCAGGGCAACATACCTCGTGGAAAAACCCCTGAGTGCAAGACAACATGCCTACCAAACAGGCAAGTCCACGGAAACGGCACTTATTGACCTGGTGGACAGAATTGAGAAAGCCATAGAAGACAAAGAAATTGCACTCTGTGCTTTTCTCGACATCGAAGGGGCGTTTGACAACACCAACTTCGATGTTATAACACGTAGCATGGTGAATCGTGGAATCGACGACACCACCACCAGATGGATGGGATCCATGCTACAAAATCGAACTGCAACAACAACGTTGATGAATAAAACCCTTCATTATAGAGTGACCAGAGGATGTCCACAGGGCGGAGTCCTATCACCCCTTCAATGGTCATTGGTTGTTGACAGTCTCATCTGTGAGCTCAATGAAGCCAGATTTCTGACTCAGGAACGTAGATGACATAATAATAATGGTCATAGGAAAATGCCCTAGCACCATTTCCAGTCTTATGCAAAGGGCCCTACGAATAGTAGAAAACTGGTGCACAAGACACATGCTAACAGTCAACGCACGTAAGACGGTCTTAATCCCGTTTACCAAAAGAAGGAAACTAGAAGCGCTCCACGCCTCAACACTTCTTGGTACGAAGCTATGCTTGTCCAACGAGGTCAAATATCTCGGAGTCTTTTTAGACCAAAAACTAATGTGGAACAAGCATCTCGACTACATTACTAGAAAGGCAAAAATTGCGATGGGGGCAAGCAGTAGGTTGGTGGGGCTAAAATGGGGGCTACGGCCCATGGCCGCACTCTGGATTTATTAAACCATAGTGAGGCCGATCGTCACTTATGGCTGCTGTGTGTGGTATAAGAAGACGCACCAACTTAACTGCGTAGAGAACCTCAGCAAAGTTCAAAGAACAGCCTGCCTTATAGCCACTGGCGCTCTTTCGTCTTCTCCCTCTGCAGCACTGGATGCCCTCCTGAACATTCCACGCCTGCACATTCACGTGCAGATGGAAGCGAGGCGGATGGCTATTACGAGAGCGAAAATCAGAGGGAGGACGAGATGGCTATCTAGGGTCATGAGAAACCTCTACAATGAACTAATGAAAATTCCGGTCATGGATATGCCCTCTGACTCCATGGTCCGTGAACACCGCTTCGATAAGCGGTTTACAGTCTTGTTACCTAGTAGACAAGACTGGGAGGCTGGAACTCTCGGAAATGTTAAGCAGAATGACATCGTTTGGTATACGGATGGTTCCAGGAAGCAGGGCATATCCGGGGCGGGATTTTGTAATGATCGCTGCGGAATACGCAAATTCGCCAACCTGGGTCGCTATACCACAGTGTACCAAGCGGAAGTCTTCGCAATAATTGGCTGTGTCCAAGAGAGTCTACAAATGAATCTTCAGAATAAGAAGACATTCATCTTCTCAGATAGTCAAGTTGTCCTCAAGGCGTTAACATCCTGTGAACGTGACTCCAAACTGACTAGCGAGTGTGTCCTGCTCCTAAACCAGCTTGGCAATGCCAACATCGTAAATCTGATTTGGGTACCGGGACACTGCAATATCAGAGGCAACGAAGTCGCTGACGTGCTAGCAAAGGCCAGGGCAGAGAGCCCACTACTCGGACCGGAACCAATAAATGGCGTTCCAGCCTGCATGGTCAGGTTCGAGTTAAAAGAGTGGGAGCATAAGCAAAGCACTGAATTCTGGAAAGGACTACCTCGACTAGAACAGTCTAAGGCGTTGATACAGGCGTTCGATCAGAGACGAACTGTAGAAATAATAAAACTGAGTAGAGGACATGATAGGGCACTCACTCGGACCCTCACAGGGCACTGCAAATTAAACAAGCACCTGCACAACATGGGCCTTTCAGATACCAAAATCTGCAGATTCTGTCGCGATTACGAGGAAACGATTAGCCACGTCCTTGGCGAGTGCATAGCGCTGCACCGCTGCAGAAGCCGGCACCTGGGAGCACACATGATCTCAGCTGAAGAGATCAAGAGCTGCCCCATCAGCTCCATTCTCGGGTTTATCCTGGAACTGGAGCTACATGAGGTGAATGAATGAATGAATGAATATACTTTTATTGCACTCAAAATAAAGTATGAAAACTTAAAACTAGATATTACAGGATATGTACAACGAAGGCGGCCTTATCACTATGAGCGATCTCTTCCAGGCAACCTTTGGATAAAGGACACTTGATGAATGAGGTGCTGTAATAGGTTACGGGGCTGCCACAATAGATCATCTACTGGTCGCAGTGGCTATGAGACGTAGGGCTCACCCCATTTCTATCAAATAAATGTCGAGGGGTATAGGTATAGGGAAGAAGTGGGACGACAAGGGTTTCCAATAAACAAAACAGAAACAATCATCATCGTTCTATTAGTGGTCCACCTAAGTCCTGGAACCAGCCCAGGGGGGGGTCATGACCCCCATGACCCCCCCCTTGGATCCGCCGTTGCAGCCGAGTTGGATTCGTCGATCGACCTCTTTCTGGAAGTTGGACTTACCAAGCTGGACTTTTTGTCCGAGGTATCTGTAGGATTTACCTCTTTATAAATTGTATAATTTCAATATTCACATTGTTATCATCATCTGGATGAGTGGCGGCCCACCGCCGAGAGCTGTGCCCAGTAGACCTGGCAAATGAGTATTAGCGTAAGTTTCATAAGATTGTATTTGGAACATTTGCATCTGGATCAGTTCAAAGATGCGGAACAGTGAAGCGAACCATCGACTCTTCCGCTCACTCGGACGGATGATTCCGTTTGTTAGGATCATTCAGCTCACTCGAATCATTCGGTGAACGAGATTATTACCGCGTACCGATTGGCCACGAGATCAATTTGAGTCGAATGATACATTCGTAGCGAACATTAGAGATTCGGAACATTGTATTATTTGGCTGAGTCGGATCATTGAGTCGTTTCTATAAAGAGTTACACACGTCTAGTGCCCAGCATTTCCTGCGACACACCTCATCAAAACGGCGGCTTATGGACTGAGCTATCGAGGCTTGGTTGTGTTTATATAAGTGTCAATACGTATGAAATCTTTATAACACCGAAACACGATGCCATTAAGACTCTTTTTCGTGTTAAGCGTCATTTCCGTTTCCGGGCAATAAAAAAGCAATAACACCTAGAAAATAGCAAATAAAGTGTCATTTGAGATACTGTTGCATATTATTAGATCTGCAAAGCTGTCTAGATAATGGACTATGGGCGAACCGAGGAGAAGGGTAAGGGTATTGTGACAACGTCCTAAAGTGTTGTTGTGATGTCCAAAATAATATTTTTTTCTTTCTTTCTTTCTTATTTGTATAAAGTATTAAGCTAACATTTTTCATTATCATTTACACAAAAAAATAAGTCATTAATAAATTGCGGTGTTATCCTTCTAAGGTCTAGACAGCAGGCACTATCAAAAATAAATTATTTTTGGCTTTAAAAAGGACTTTGGGCCTTGGGAACTTAAGCTGACGCAGTCGCTTACGCAACCTCATTATTAACACTTTTCATTCGAGAGATTCGTGAAAAATTGTGTGCAAAAGTGCCAACGTAGATGTTTGACATCACTTCCGTTGTGATTGCATCTTGGGCTCTTCTGTTGCTTACCATCAGTCTAAGGAAAACCAATATACTGAGCCTCTATAAAAAAAGAAGAGAAAACCCTCAAATAGCTTTTGATCTACAATATATTTTGCTTTGAAAACTGAACTATTCAAACCGATTTGCCAGCAAAACCGCGGACTTTCTCACATACCGATAGAATATATCACAATGGCCGGGCTTTCGCTACTGTCATAACTCCATTGTTAGACAGAATGACGGATGGTCGTTGGGATGCGCACGAGTTGGGCTAATGATGCATTGAGGTGCTAGTAATTGGTTTGGATTAGTTTAAATTTATGTACGAGAAAATTTAATTAACTTCTCTCGGTGCCTCGAGTGCCGGTGGGCGCAGTGATTAGTGGGTCGCACTATAAAGCGACGGCTGCGCAAGAGGTCCCGGGTTCGATCCCCGGGTCGGGCCGAAAATTTGTGCCTAAGCTTTCGGTAAGAAATTCTTAGTGTCAGCCCGGAGTCTGGAAGTTGGCGGTCTTGCACCCCCGTGGCCTCTGAAAGCACGTTAAGCCGTTGGTCCTGCGCCCAATCCCTCTCCGGTCGTGTCACCTTGGTGTCCCATCGGAATATTAGGGTAAGGGAATACAAATACACATACAAAATTATTTATTTGTGATACACAGGTATAAAATATGTAGTTACACTGGTTTACAATAATGCTCTCTGTAATCTACCTTTTGGCGTACAAATATACAATAATATAAACATTAATAGAATAGAGAGTGCACTTGTGTTTGCGCACACACTTGAGCACTATAATATATCCCGCGTACGTGGCATCACTCCAGTCGAGCCGGCCCATTTACGCCGTGGATCTCACACGGTCAAAAAAATATTGTTGCTGGTCCATTTTCTTACAGACTTATCTACTCGTATTTCTACGTGTGAGAAGGTCCTTTTCACTGTATTTTAAAGAAACATATTTTAAAATATCGTAATGTCTTCGCAGGACAAACAACGACCACCGATCTACAACCCTGAAGATTACGCTACTTCGTTGAAGAAATGGGGCAAGAAGACTGGCGGGGGCAGCCTCTACGACCTGGAGTCTGGGCAGGACCCGACCAAGGCCAGAACGCTGCCCAGCCAGGGGAGCAAGGACTTCAGGTAACAAACAATTGCTAGCTTAGTCCAATCAAGTAGGTCAGCGTTGATGAACAAGAGCATCCTCTGCAGCGCGCCTCGGATATACAACAAACTCCCTGGTTATATCCGCCACGTTACCAAATTACTGACATTCAAATTTAAACTGCATGAATTCCTGGTTCAGAAATGCTATTATGCTGACAGCGACTCTTTATTTTTTTTTATGTAATAGGTAGGCAGACGAACAGATGGATCACCTGATGGTAAGCAATTGCCGCCGCCCATGGACACCCGCGACACCAGTGGAGTCAAAAGTGCGCTGCCAACCTTTAAACCCAAGAATGTCGATACAAAAATATACTAAGAAATGAATAAATATAATTTGAATGTAAGAAAAGTATTTTGTAATTCCGCTGTTGATTTTGATGGATATCAGATTACGCATGTAACACAGGTGCTTGAGCTACCTATCTCGGAGTCAGATCAATGTATGTGATGTTGTGAAATATTTATTTATTATTTATTTAGTTTTTTAGATTTTCGCGTTGCATTATAACTATAATGTATCAATACGGGGATTAACACGGTATTTACGGGGATGTACCGCCGTGGTCACGAGCGGACCACGGCTGCTGTAACGTACACAATGTTGTTTCACATAATAAATATCGTGTTAATCCCCGTATTGATACATTATAGTTATTATTTATTTATTTATTTATTCTACCACTGGAATCGGAAAGTTGATTGTTGACGAGAAGATCTGGCAAGAAATTCGCCAGTTACTCTTTTTAATCGCCAAATTTTTTTTAAGTACAGTATCATCGGTGTAGGCGAACAGTTTATCATTTCCACAAATTCTTGTCATTTAAGTAATCATTAACTGTATAATAGGCTTTTGCCATTAAATCATGTTTAACATGTGTTTTAAATTTAGGCTTATGTGGTAACTTATTAAATATTTAATACTTATTTCTACAAATGAATTACCAATCTTATGAAGTCTGAGATGTGGAACAGCAAGCTTGTCTTGTCTAGTATTTAGGTTATGGTTGTCAGATTTTTGAGGGAAGTTTTCTAAATTTTAAAAACCTTAACACTTCTTTTTTTAAAAACCTCATGCTGTACTCCCCTCATGCTGTATGCTGTACTGTTTTCCCTGGGAATGCTCTGATAGCAGCTCATTCCACAGCCGGGGCGTTCCTCCAAGATAGGCCTTGACAGACCAATTTCTTTTCAAACTAATTTTAAGTCTACTTTCCGTATTTTTCATTAACTCGATGAGGTAAGTAGCCTTGCAGTGGCCGCCCATACCAAATTACTTAGTTCTTTTTTTTATTAGTAATGTTACAGTTATTAAGCGTACGAAATGATTCGATCGATTTTGTCTGATGATAACTGATAACTGATTTATGCAAACGAAAAAGTTGTACGCCTCAA
The DNA here is from genome assembly GCA_019059595.1 of Marasmia exigua. NCBI lineage: Eukaryota > Metazoa > Arthropoda > Insecta > Lepidoptera > Crambidae > Marasmia > Marasmia exigua. The sequence goes on along the minus strand of CM032469.1, from coordinate 5,141,686 downwards.
ACAGATAAAAAAACAACAGATCTAGTGCTAGCACATTAGAAGCACTATAATGTTCTTTTTGTATAAATACAAGATCTAAAAGCAACGCAATTAGAAAACTTTTTCTTTTTAGTTCCAATTGTAACTTTCTATTGTTCAGTGTTTGTTTTGATATTATTGTTGTTACGAATGTACAATACATATCTATTAAAATAATTTTTTTTACTGTTAGTCATCCATTGTTAGTGTTCAAAGCACATTTCAAGTCATTAACAATCGTCCCGCAAGACAATTAATGTAGATAGGTAAGTTATTATTTGGCAATAAAAACGGGGCCATATCTACAGCCACCGATGACTAGAGACAAGGTGCTACTAGTGATGTGGCCATGCTAGGCGTGATGGCCACCAGCCATTTGTGGCGGCCACTTGCCATTCGTGGCAGTCACCGGCCATTCCTGGCAGCCACCGGCCATTCGTAGTGGCCACCAGCCATTTGTGGCGGTCACCGGTCAGCTTTAATACAGCGCGATACCAAAGGACGTGATACACGACAGCTATCAGTGTGGTCGGTGGCCAGTTTGCGCGGAGCCTAAAGTTCTAATTGATTAAAAGATATGTCTCTGAAGTTTGAGTTTTCGATAAGTAATACAAGAAAATATTTTTGTTCCAGAAATCCATGTTTGAGCGTGGGAGAGGAGATGACTCTTAGGCAGTTTGGCTCCCCGAGTGAATTGCTGACCAAACTAAGGGCAGACTTGCGGCTATCTTTTCCAAGGTAAATATTTACTGTAGTGGGTCATTTGAGAAGCCATCATTTTAGTGTAGTTAATTGCTGCGAACACCTAGTCCTCAAATTCAAAGCTATATATTTTATGATCGACTACAAGCGACTAACAAAATATTTTTCAAAATCAAAAATCAAAATCAAAAATGTCTTTACTCAATTTAAGTCCATACAGAACATTTATGAATGTCAAATATTATGTAATCTACCGCTGATTTGGAATGTCAATTTCTACCGAGAAGAATCAGCAAGAAACTCAGTAGTTACTCTTTTCAAATAATATGGTAATTACAATATTCATTCTTATACAAATTATGATTACAGTGACAGTATGATATACAATGCTTATAATCAATATCGTTTAGATAAATCGTCAGAGAAAAAGTATGAAATGAATTATACATTAGAGGACAGGCGAAGAGATCAACATGTCCAAGAATCCTTATGATTCAAATAATCATCTACTTTATAGTAGCCTTTCTGCATTAGGCAGTTTTTTACATGCAACTTAAACTTATGTACAGGTAAATCAATGATATTTTGAGGTAACTTATTAAACATTCTAATTTAGGTAAGTAATCATTATTTATCGAGTAGTCGTAAGGCAATTTAGATCCATAATGCAATTATAGAGCTCATTACAGCACTATTTAGTAATCGATAATAGGCAATAGGAAATTGCTTATATTGTTAAATTAACTAGACTGGATCTTAATGATGTGTAAGATAATTTGTTTTATCGAGCTTACATCCGGTTTGAATAGTAAATTAGTGATCAAAAAGATAATTTTAATCATTGGCCACATTCTTACATAGTGTTCATCTTATCCATACTAATATTATACATTTGAAAGTGTGTGTGTCCATCTGTTTGAAAGGAGTCAAAATGTAGCAACGGATTTGACGTGATTTTTATGTACGCACTCGTTGGGTGCGAGTATAGACGCAAATAGTGTGCGAGCGAGAAGTGAATAGATGCGCCGCCATTTCTGATCCCATTCTTTATCCGCACGGGTTTTAAAGATACATAGGCTACAATTAACGGCCAAATACAAATACAAATACAAATCTTTTATCTGTAAAACATAGGTGGAATGATACAGGTGTTAAAATGTTTTTGTAAGTGTAGCACTATGTGTTGCCCTTTGTAGGCGTACAAATATAGGTATAGGTAGGAAAATAATTATTTATCATTAATGTTGATTCTGATCAGATTACATTTTTATACAGATTTCAATACTATTTGAATTATACACATTCTTAAAAAATATTACAATCAATTATACATTCTTACAAAATACAATTCTGGTATTATAGTTTGTCAGTTAAAAACTCCGTCAGTGTATAATAAGCCTTACCTATAAGAAGAGCTTTTAATTTTTGCTTAAATATATTAATGTCAAAGTCTCTAAGGAGTTTTGGCCAACCGAATTTCTCCGCCTATTCATGCCTAAGCGTTGCTCTCTCTTGGCAAGCCAAGGTGGCTTACTATAAAATATTAATCTCTTTGTAATTTAAAAGTCGACCCGTTTCGAACAGTGGTTGTGAACGCTGCCTTTGGTCCAAGGATTGCGGGTTCGATCCCCGCACAGTACGAACTTTTTTTGTGCATGAACATGTTTGTTTGTATTGGTCTGGGTGTATTCTATGTATTATAAGTATATATTTTGAAAAAAAAACCTTTTACGTATATATTTGTAAACCCACTGTTGGTTCTGATATCCGTAACACAGGTGCTTGAGCTACCTATCTCGGAGTCAGATCAATGTATGTGATGTTGTAAAATATTTATTTATTTAAAAGTCTATAAGATTGTACTAGTTAATAGAATTTCGCAACATTAGTTACAAGCTTTACCAATAGATGGCACTGGGCGTCGATTACATCGCATTAGTGTTTCGTTTTACGATTTACAGATAAACATCATGTGATTCTTCTGCTCGTGTGCCACCTATCACAAAAAAACGCAAGACGTTGTCCGCTTCCCATGGACACCCGCGATACCAGTGGAGTCACATGTGCGCTGCTAACCTTTAAATCCCCCTTTCCCCCCGATTGGGCCTCCAGTACCCTCACTCACACAGCGAAACACAGCACAATGCCGATTCACGCCGGTTTTCTGTGAGGCCGTGGTTTGACTCCAGTCGAGACGGCCCATGCATGTCTTTAGAATTACCTATTTATAAATAATATAGACAAAAGGGTGCAAAACCAAAATGTAAGAGTATCATAAAATTGTAGGCAAAAAAGTATCATAAAATTGTAGGCTAGATCGTAAACGTGGCGTCCGGTAGCCATCTTAATTAACACCAAATTATAAATAGGTTTTATGGCGCACTAATGCACTAAGTGGACCAAGTGGCTTGTTAATCAGGCTAGAGTTGCAAGTAAAGAAATGGAAGCGATTTTTATGTACTCTTCTTATAGTTGGCCCAAAGAGTTTTTGCTTTGATTATTATGGACATGCCTTCTTGAATCCCGCATGCGGAATTGCTCAAAGGTCTTAAATTAATAAAATTGTTACCTACGTGTAAATATTTAATAGAAACCGATTGTATAATGGATATTTTATTGAACTATTCCAAGTATTTAAATAAAGATTTAGAATCGTCCATATTAATCTTTAGTGCTAAATGTTTTAAGGTAAATAAGCGCCCAATATTCTAATCACTAATAATGATACAATAGCAACATTTACTTTTAACTACATACATAATACGAAGCTGTAGCGATGGTAGCTCAGTGGTCTAGATCGCGCCTTCTATCCATGCACCTCTGCAACTTTCAAATCTAAATGAAAGAAAAAAAGAACACAGAAGTTATAGCAATTGTAAACAGAACACATTTTGACACAAACAGAAAACAAAACATGAAACAATTAAAAATACATAAAAATAAAACAAAAGGAAAAAAAAAACAAAACTATATTCAATCATGTCCAGACAGTGCCAAATGAATATTATGATGTGTTATGACGTCTAGTATAAATGGCCCTCACTCAGCTTATGTCACAGCCCAGACAAAGGCCATGACGCTGGTTTTCAGTGAGACTAGATGCATATTTAGCTCGACGGTGGGGGAAAACATCGTGAGGAAACCTGCACGTTTCGGATAGTTTCTGCAACGTGTAACCATCATTCAGTTGGTCTGGTTCCACTGTTAAAGGATAGCAAAGGTCGCTTCATTGTAATTACCAGACTCTCCAAATCCGGAATCATGGTCGAAGCGTACCCCGGGCTCCAGAGCTTTGGACGCAACCAGGAACTATGAACACGCTAAGATGAGGATGAGGAGAACATAATACGAAGGTGTTTGTATTATTATTTTTTATTAGATTACCAACATCAGGTACAAAATACACAATTATTTAATATTTAATAAAATCTTTTAAACTAACGCCAGTCCTTTCAGTTACATATACATAGAATAATCAATTAAACAAGATGTAATTATGATTAATTATAATCTACAAAATATTGGCAAACGTTATAAACAAAAAAAATTTTTTTTTTTTATTTTCTTATAATATAGGAATAATAAACAGCCAACGTAACAATATAACTAAATAAGATTAAGGAACTAAACTAGATGGGGTCAAAACAGTTATTCACAATAAACCAATTATCAAAAAGAAACAGGTTGGCAGCGCACTTGTGACTCCATTGGTGTTGCGGGTGTCCATGGGCGGCGGAATTGCTTACCATCTAGTGATCCGTCTGCTCGTCTGCCACCTCTCATATAAAAAAAACAACGTCAGCACAGGTAAGCATGTATATATATTGACCCCAATATATATGTTAAAGTCAAAGTCAAAACCACTTTTGACTTCAAAAATACGTGTATAATAATATAATACGTACCTAATAATACAAAATAGGAGATCCATTCAAATATTTGAAAAGATACAATACACATACATAAAAATACTTACACGTACATACATACATTATCAATATATGATAGAATGAAAACAGAGAAGGAAAACTCTGCATTTATATCAAAACCCTCGCCAACCCGTCTGCCAAGCGTGGTGAGTATGGCAATTACCCCTCATGTGATTGAGGGAGGCCCGTGCCCCAGCAGTGGGGACTTAAATGGGCTGACGATGATGATGATGATATGATAGAATATTGTAAACGTAACTTTAAAACCATTCATATGGCTTCTTTAATTTTTTTCAAGAAAGTTTTTTTGTTGCCCATTAAAGGGTCAACTTTGCAAAACTCTGTGTTGTAGGTGTGCAAGATCCTAGTCAATACTGCATTGCAGGCCTAAGGTAATTCAATGAAATACCCTTAATCTCTTTTAACATGCACCACAAAATAAACTTAAATATTAACCTAAGAAACTTTTAAGCAAATTTATAAATTAACAAAATAAACAATAAGGTAAGACAAGTTTAGTATCTCAGTAAAACTCATTCTAGCCTGAGAGTGCCTACACCTGATCGTAAAATGACTTTATGGTAGCAATGAATAGACTGTAATCTCCTTAGCTATGGCTTAATAAACGATAATGAAACTTAGTATGATTTTAATTTTTCCCTGATGGAAAGTGATGATCAGGGTCGGAATTTGAATTTATGTTGGTACTTGCATCAAAATGTTTATTTTTCGGCATTTGCAATAAATAATAAAAAAAATTTTTGGTCGTATCTCCTAAATTACTAAAGATTTTTTATGTAATAGGCGGTTGAAGAACAGATGGATCACCTCATGGTAAGCGAGTCGCAAGTGCGCTGCAAACCTGTAATTTTTTTTAACTATATCTGCGACATAACGATGACAATTCTTTCATAATCAGAATCCTAATCAAACTCAGTGCCAAGCGGAAGCCAGTTACACACAATTATCTCTCTCTTTCCCTGCCTCTCAGTTCGGATCGTCACGGTGTGTGAAGCAACCGCACAATGGTTTTTTGGCATAATTAATAGAATGACGTGCTATTACCTGCTCCAGTTCACACACTGATCAATGCGCCGTTATGACGTTAACTAACTTAATTGTTGCTTAAGTAAGTAAGTACTTTTGTACGGTAGAGTAAGCTGATTTTGTGTGGGCCTTTAGTAGTGACCCTGCCTCATACGATAAATATCGTATGCTCGATACCCGCCCTGGATAAACATTCGTGTGATAAAAACTTGTGTATGTTCAGTATCTGGATGTACAATCAGCGTCAGATCAAGTTACCCCCCTGTAGTGGAAAAATGGAACAGCCGTGTGGTCCCCGGCAGAGTAGAATAGGCCACACTCACTCTTACCGAGGTGTCGTAAAAGGCGACTAAGGTAAAGCTGCTGGCATGATCATCAGCACCCAGAGAAGGAAAACTCTGCATTTATATCAAAACCCTCGCCAACCCGTCTGCCAAGAGTGGTGAGTATGGCAATTACCCATCATGTGATTGAGGGAGGCCCGAGCCCCAGCAGTGGGGACTTAAATGGGCTGACGATGATGACGATGAGTGGAAAAATGGTACTTGTGCCCCAGACATATCCTCCAATCGATTACGGCAACGGCGGCCAATCTCAACGATCAGCCACGTACGCATGATATATTATAGTGCTCAAGTGTGTGCGCAAACACAAGTGCACTCTCTATTCCTTTACACTCATATTCCGATGGGACACGGACACAACAAGGGTAACTCGACGTAACACGGCGTCACGTGGGTACCTACAATTTATTTAATTATATATTTGTAATTCCATAACACAAGTTTGACCGTGGGAGAGCCACGCTTCGGCATGAATGGGCCGACTCGACTAGAGTCATACCACGGCCTCACAGAAAACCGGCGTGTAGCAACACTGTGCTATGTTTCGCTGCGGGAGTGAGCGTAGGGTTTAAAGTTTGGCAGCGCACTTGTGACTCCACTGGTGTCGCGAGTGTCCATGGGAAGGCGGCAATTGCTTACCATCGGGTGATCCGTCTGCTCGTCTGCCACCGATCACATGAAAAAGTGCTTAAGCTACTTACTAGCTTGATCACCGGTTTGGATCAGAGGTAGTAAACGCTGCCTCTGGTGAAAGGTTGCGGCTGTCCCTATCGCCCTCTCCAGTTTGACTGGGGGAGGCAGTGTTGAGCCCATAGGGTAAGTGGGCCCTGGGCCTGGGGAGGGACGCGAAGTAAGGTTCTTCAACCCGTACTCGTGTCCTCTCCCCACTCTGGCGATGAGGGAGCGTCGCTGGGGTATAGTCGGTATGCCTCTGGCTACCTTCTCGTTAGGAGAAGCTCCCGCCAGAGGAATGACCCACATTATTTTCCTTATGTAAATAAAATAAAATAACATAAAAAGGTACACATAAGGATGCATTGCCCAGTGTCAAAAAATAAAAAGTTCCATTTCCATGGAACACGTCGGCTCTATGGGATCTTTTGTACCTTCGCTATCTTTTCCACGCTTTGAGAGTGACCGAATCCTCAATCAATCAACCAATGACATTTAATGTCATTGGTTTGAGCCTCACTCTGGACAAACATTCGTGTGTTGTCCAGAGTGGGAGCTGTCGCTTCGGAGATCCAAGGTACTATGATTGAGGATTCGGATAGTCTGGTAATTACATAAAGTGACTGCTGACCTTCGCAGCCCTTAAGTAGGGAGACTAGACCAACTGGATCATGATACATTTAGAATCGGTATCTCAATAGGAGGCTCAAAGTCACCCAGAGAGCAATGGAGAGGGCTATGTTCGGAGTCTCCCTGCGTGATCATATCAGAAATGATGAGATCCGCAGGAGACCTAAGGTCACAGACGTAGCCCAAAGGATTGCATGCCTCAAGTGGCAATGGGCAGGGCACATAGCGAGGAGAACAGACGGCCGTTGGGGCGGAAAGGTCCTCGAGTGGAGGCCACGTACAGGAAGGCGCAGCCGTGGCAGGCCCCCCACAAGGTGGACCGACGATCTGGTGAAGATCGCGGGAATCCATTGGATGCGGGAGGCACAGGACCGATCTGTGTGGAGAACATTGGGGGAGGTGGAGGGGAGGAACTATCCAAATCCTGCATGTTTTCCCTCACCGAATGAAAAATACCCACATAGATTTAAAAAAAACAGAAGTGCATGACTTAGGTAGACTGTATTTTGATCCATTCTACGTGGATTTGAAACAACGACCTGTTTGGAAGGTGCACTTTCTTACCCACTGAGTTATCATTACTAATGACAGCATTTTCAAGAATAAACAATTACCCCTGTCTGTCTTTTTTCGCGAATTCTCCGAGTAAAATGTAAAAATAAGTACATAGGACGGTATTCCATTAGACAGGCATGCCGGTACAATAAGCTGAGCCATGCAATTTGAGAGCATAAAGAAAAATTGCAAGCACAAATGAGCGCTGCTTCTGTGAAATCGTCCTCGCAATTTGAAATACAAAAACTCAAAATGTGGAGCTATTAAATGCGCGGGCGCCATGCATCGCGAATGGCAAAAGGTGAAATTGTTTTTACTGTTAATATGCGTGTGTATTTTTTGAGGTAAGCATAATCAAATGCACTAAATGTAGACACGTAAAGTAGGGGTGCGGGGTGCACGTTGTTACAGCGGGTGGGAAGTTACACGCCTTTTCGACAGGGATATTAAGCTCTCTAGGTACTGTTAAACATGCTTATTTTCATGCTTAAAGCATGCTACCTTTAATTGCTACTTAGTAGCATGTGTAGATGTGATACTAATACAAGGTGTATCTGTGGACATTTACATCCCTTTAACCATGTGTTCACCAACCATTCTGAACAACATTTGTTCTACGACTTTTCAAAATTAGTCGAAATTTTTTTAAAATTAGGCGAAATTAGGCGAAAAAATTACTTTAAAAAAAATGATTGACTAATAAGCTTGAAAAGATTTTTTTTGCGAAAAAAACCGCCTTCAAAAACCACGAACTAAAAGGTGTAAAATATTATTTTTATCACTTCATACACTTCAATTAACATTATATAACAGTACACTCAAGAAAAGATTTTACCGAAGTCGGCGCGTAATCTCTATTGAATAATTGAATGTTGTATTAAATTACAAGATAGTATTGGGCGCCGACTTCGGTAAAACCTTTTCTCGAGTGTACTGTTATAAAATGTTATTTGAAGTGTATAAAGTGATAAACATATTATTAAAGCGGAGCGACGACACAGCAACCACGTCGTGAAACAACTGTTTTTTTCGTTTTTTTTTTTATCTAATACGCTAAATTTTCTTTATTAACGATACCTATTATGTGGTTTTCGGGATGTAGATACACGATAAAAAAATAACGTTGTATAGTATGACTTGATCCTACCTTTTCAGGCATACTCGTATCATCAACATCAGCAACCCACACTCGTCCACTGCTGAACATAGGTCTCCCCTAATGTACGCCACTGCTCCCGATTTTCGGCCACTCTCATCCAGTCCACACAGCTAGCCTCCTAATGTCATCATCCCATCTTGTAGCAGGGCGTCCAACACTACGCTTACCGAGTGGCGGTCTCCACTCAAGGACTTTACGGCTCCAACGGCTGTCAGTTCTGCGGCTAATGTGACCAGCGCACTGCCACTTCAGTTTGCTAATTCGGTGGGCTATGTCGGTGACTCTGGTTCTCTGTCGGATTACATTATTTCTGATGCGGTCCTTCAGAGATACTCCGAGCATAGCCCTTTCCATAGCTCTTTGGCGACTTTGAACCGGTGGACTAGTCCAGCCATGGGTGTCCACGTCTCGGCACCGTAAGTCATGACCGGGAGGACGCACTGGTCGAAGACTTTCGACTTGAGAAAAGACTTGACGAAGCTTACCAAATGCTGCCCAGCCTAGCTGAATTCTTCTATTGGCTTCTCTCTTGAAGTTTTTTCTGCCTAATACTCGTATACCTACACATTATGGTTATACTCAGTTAACTCAGAAAACATCGTGTAAAATGTTGTTCTACACGATGTTTTCTGAGTTAGTCGCCAAGCCAATGGTAGAAATATACGCTTTTTTGAAATTTAATAATTTCGTGCTTGGATTCATAATTAAGTTCTTAGGTATATCTACTGATAGGTCACGATGGATCAAATTTGGTTGCAGTCTCCACTTGGCAACGAACGCTCCCCAGAACTTCGAATATCTACTGAGTTCGCTACTATCGCTCTTCCACCATTTCATTACTAACCGTTAATCTTATGGCCCGAAACGGTAGCAAAACATCGCAGGCCTATCTAGTCGGCGCGGGCGTCACGCGGACGCAATTAACTGATGGTTACCGCTTATTTACCCAACCCTGGCCCTTCCTGATGACTCCCATTCCGTCAGAATGAATTAAATAATAATTTTCAATTACGGACGCAATTATATAATTGTTGTTATTTTCTTTATTAGGCCGTTTGTGATTCCCTGATGGAATTTTATCACAGGATCTTAGGCGTCTCAAGGAGTAACCCTTGTGAGGACTTTGAATCGTCCTTATGTCTGAGACATAAGTGCTATTTTCGCACTGCAGGGGGGTCAGTTCCCCTGACTCCGTCTGTACTTCTACTTACGAGTAACTGAGTATCTTTAAACTGTAGATACCCACACTCCTATTTATTCATTATAATAATTTAATAGTATGTATCTCATTATTATTTGATATTTTCTTCTTACTAGATATATATACCCACATTACACATACACGTTAGGTACACAAAATACACTAGACAAGCGTCCGTGGCACTCATTCAGCTGGTCTCACTGAAAACCAGCGTCATGGCCTTAGTCTGGGCTGTGACATAAGCTGAGTGAGGGCCATTTATACTAGACGTCATAACACACCATAATATTCATTTGGCACAGTCTGGACATGATTGAATATAGTTTTGTTTTTGTTTTTCCTTTTTTTTATGTATTTTTAATTGTTTTATGTTTTGTTTTCTGTTTGTGCCAAATTGTGTTCTGTTTACTATTGCTATATGTTCTGTATTGTGATGTCTATAATAAAAAATATTTTCTTTCTTTCTTTCTTTCTATCTATAGCCAGTAAAATGTTATAGCTGTCTGACTTGCCTGATGGTGAACAGGGTTCGATTCTCATTCTGGGCAGACATTGGTATCATAGATTGTTACCACCTTATTATAAATCGCGATCTAAAGTTATTACCGTACTAAAGCTCGTGTCATCCCGTTCCAACACGCAATGTGTAAAGGAGCTGATACGAATTTTGTTCCGGGACTATCCCTAGTTCGCGATTTTTTAATAAGGAGGTTAAGGTTTAGAACTTATGGCAAATTTAAATCCACAAAACGATGTGAGCGCGTACAACTAGTAAAATAATAAAATATGAATGAGAGTTTCGAAAGCCCAATCGATCGAAGAGGAGTTAAAATATTGGCAGCACACTTGTGGCTCCACTGGTATTGCAGGTATCTATGGGCGGCGGCTATCGCTAATGGGTCGCTTACTAGGCTGCGATGTAGCACACCAAAAAATCTGATATTCATTTAAATCTTGTCTCTTATTTTCAGTTTCGTGCAAGAGTTCGCATGCGAACCGCTAGATGGCGTCACGTTGCTGCTGGAACTCCTGCGCAACGTGCAGCTCAGCCAATCAGGAGAGGGCGCGCGTGGGCCGCCTGCGGTGCGCAGGAGACCGCTATTAGATGAGCTGGCTTGCTTGTAAGTACATACATACATACTCGTACTTGGTTTTATATCTATTCAGATCTTTTTAGAGATTTTATAGGGCATCTCATGAAGTTCGCCTAAGTAGAGTACCAACCCAACATACCTACCTACAACCTCTATTTAGTCCCGACCGTGGGAGAGCCACGCTTCGGCATGAATGGGCCGGCTCAACCGGAGTGATACCACGGCCTCACAGAAAACCGGCGTGAAGCACTGTGCTGTGTTTCGCTGCGTGAGTGAGGGTACCGGACGCCCAATGCGGGCGGCGCAGGTCCGATCTGTGTGGAGATCATTGGGGGAGGCCTATGTCCAGCAGTGGACGTCTATTTGCTGAAATGATGATGATGATGATGAAATTGCAAAAATTGCTATTACCAAAAAATCATATCAAAAGGATTAAACTAAGTACCTAACGCAGCTGTTTGAGACATGTTCATTTTCACCAGGCAATGCCTATGGAGCTGCTGCAGCCGCTACCCTGACTGCGTGCGGCGGCTGGTGGCGGGCTCCAACGGGACCTACACCCTCACCGTCTGCATCATGTCCACAGTCAACAAATCTAGGATATTGGCATTGCAGGTACTTATATCTATACGTCTATACTATTTATAATAAAAATAAAGTTAAAAAATTAAAACCCAACTGCCTAAAAACATGCTCTAAAAAGTAAGAAACAAGAAAATTTACACTGCTGAAATTCTTATGCCGTATTGCCGTGGTCGTATGCCACATTGATTTTATTTTGTTATTATAATTAATCTGTTTTGCTACAGTAACGGCACGGCAATACGGCAGGGTCACTACCAATTGCGCCATCCGGTCAGTTTAACTGATTGAATGTTGTTTAAATTACATTACTATCTTGTAATTTAATACACCATTCAATTATTCAACAGAGCTTTGGGCCGATTGGGCGCCGACTTCGGTAACACCTTTTCTCGAGTGTACTGTTATAAAATGTTATTTGAAGTGTATAAAGTGATAAAAATAATATTTTACACTTTTCTTTTAGTTCCTGGTTTTTGAAGGTGATTTTTTTCCGAAGAAATTTTTTGTAAGCTCACTCTCATAAGAGTAAAATCGCATTGAAACTTATATTTATTTGTTACCTGTTATATGTACATACATGTGATTTATGGCAATAAATGAAATGAACTTAGAGGTTATTATTCTAAGGAAATGAATGAATGAACGAGAGGCAAATGAAGCTAATCAATATCAGATAACTGATCACCACTTCCGCTATACCAATACATATTATTATCCATATTGCAAAACTTTGTAGACATTTTAAATTTACTTTGACTCAAATTCGAATCTGTTTCCAGCTCCTCACAAAAGCCTGCTACCCCCCAGCGTGCGGGCACAGCATAGTCTCAGAATCCCTGTCAACCCTTCGCCTGCGGTACGGGGAGCCTGTCCGCTTCAGGTTCCTGGTGGGAATGCTGCAGAGCGCCGGGGGCTCGGGGGAGCTTCAGGCAGCCGGCATGGCCTTCATCAATGCCCTGCTTCTGAGCGCCCCCACTCCTCAGAGGAAACTGTACATACAAGCTGAACTGGAGCAAGCTGGCTTCGATATTGTTACATTGAAAAAGGTATATAAAAAGTAAAGCGTCAGCCTATATACGGTCCCACTGCAGGGCAAATGCCTCCATCATAGAAATCAAATCATCGTTTCTATAAAAGGATTGATGATCATCACAAACCAGAGCTATGTTTGGAGAATTCGAAATATACTTTTTACTCGACCCCGGTACCGAATCAGATATCCTTAAACTACTGGTAGTTGGTACTTGGTCTGGACCAAACGGGACGTTCTCATTAAAGTCTGTACTCAGACTCCCGACTCAGATATTCTACTGTATAGATGCTGTATCGCAATTACAGGACTTCATTGGCGTTTAGGCGACTTGTACAATGTATAAAGCATTGAAAAGCGACTTCATAGCCGCATTTGACTGTGTAAGAATGAGTGGTCTCTCCTTCTAAAAGGCAGCTAAATCATCGATTGCCGGTGCTAAAAGGAGCATATTATCTGCAGTGGTTCTTAGAGCTATCAATCCCTTTCAAACAGAAATTAGGTAAATTTTTGTTTCAATTGTCTCACTTTGAGGCTAGTCCCTTGTTTGAGGAAGTTTTCAGACACTTTAAAGCAGCATAATTTGTGCGATTGCACAAAGTCTATAACCACCTTATTATAAATCGTCATCTAAAGTGATTACTGTACTAAAGCTTATGTCACGCAATGTTAAAGGGGCTGGAAGGACTTTTGTTCCGGGACTATCCTATACTATTACTATATTATACTATCCTATACTATTACTATTTAAACTCAACATTTATCTACAAATGAGGGATATTGGGAAGACTAACGATCGAGTGAGGCCGCGGACGCGACGCAGACGTACGCGGCCGACACGAGTGAGTTAGAATTCCCAATATCCCACTACTAAGGGGGCTATAGAGTCCGCGCCACCAAAGAAGTCCCATGAAAAGCGCGCTGGAGTCACCATCCACATTCAAATTTGAACTTTATGTTCATAGACACAAGGAATCTCAAATTTTAGTCCCAGGTGTTTACGCGGGACTTCGTGGCGCGGAGTTTATACTCACTTTCTGAAACTCATAGCATATTTTCTAACAATATCTGCCTATTCTAAAAAAATAACTTTAACCCACAGATGGTCGCAAAACTGCCGAACGGTAATGAGCAAGTAGCAAAAGAGATAGAAAAGTATGAAAAGCAACTAATAGACATCGACACGTTAAGTGAGAAGGCTAACGAAGCTTTGAAAGAAAAGGACGACCTCAGAAGTAAATTGGACCTCCTCGAAAAAAGAGTTAAGGTAAATCAATTTTAATCATGTGTTTTATTAATTGACAAAAGAAGAAAATCTTAGGTAAAGAAAACCAATTACTGAAAACTAATAGTAAAAACAATGTTGTTTTTATTCACCACCGAGCTAATAGTAAATATGCTTATTCATAATTTCAAAAATCCAGAGGTACATGCTCGGATTAGAACCTATGACCCCCCGTATGGAAGGCCCCTTCTTATCCACTAAACTACCATTGCTCTTAGTAAATAAATATTATTTTACTATCCTAATTAAATCGTTAAATAAATAAATATTTCACAACATCACGTACGCTGATCTGACTCCGAGATAGATAGCTCAATCATCTGTGTTACGGATATCAGAATCAACAGTGGGATCACAAATATATACATACTTTTATTTTGTAAATTCATACTAATAATACATAGTAAACATTTGAAGATTTTCTATGAACATCGCAATAAATTTAATCGAACCTTTCAAATATACAGTGGTAACTAACCTATTCTTTCAGATTTTACAAGAAGAGAAAGGCATATTGCTGTCCTTAGAGAAATGCTTGAAAGAGAAATGCTGCGAGCTACAAGAAGAAGTTTCATCTCTTAGGTCAGAGCACGGAAATTCTAACCGAAAGAAAACGTTCGTCTTGAAGAAAAAAAACTCCACACATAAAAGTAGAGGTTGGTACAATAAACTTTAATAGTTTGTTTCTAGTAAACCATTTAAATAGATACAACGTTTTGTTATTTACATAAGTAGTAGTAATTAAACAAAAAATATATTTTGAACACTCACAAAGAGCCTACCACAATATGTCGAATTTCTTTAGTTGACTTTGAAGGAAACATATTCGATATGAAAAGGAGAATAGATAGAATTTTGAAAGATTTTGACACATCAATATATGAAAAGCTTTTAAAATTGTGTGATTTATAGACTTTCCGAACATTTAAAAAAATACAAGTACTACACGACTGTTTTTTAAATATTTCAGACGAGTCATCCCCACCTGAAGATGAAGGTATCAGTTCCTCGGAGCGGTCTTTAAGTCCTGAAGGTGATCCACAACGAGAATCAATGGTTTACGAAGTATTTAACGTTAAAAACGAAACTTACGACTTAATGCGCAACAAACGTCCTCTCCACAAGAAACTTGAATCCACAAAGAAGATCAACGATCACAAGAAATCCTCAGATGATGAGGACGAAACTACAATCGACGAAGTTATACAAGAACTTAGAAACATAGTGAACCACGCTGAAACAGAACAGTATAACAAAGAAGATATTTACACAGATGAAAGATCTTCAAGATGCAACCAAACATCTGAAATCAACGTATCTGTCAAAACTCTGGAATGCCAAAAGCACAGAGATGTCGAGAAAGAGGATTCTATCACTAGCACTAGACATAGTATTCAAATAACTAGTAGCGGCGAATTTGCTCAAGAAAGCAACGATGACGAAGAAAGCGAAATAGTTCCGAGCAAAATTTTGCCCCATCCACCTAGAAAAGCAAAGAGCTTGATACATTTGTTCAACCCACCAGTCGACCAAGGATTACTTTATAAGCCACCTGATTTATATGACGACACATTTTACTCAAGCGATGAAGGCTCTGATTCGCTTTTGAGTGCCTCTCGCTGCCAAAACCAAGTCACTAAAAAACCATCGGGTTCTAGTTTTGACTTTCATGAATGCAGAGCTTTGTTTAACTCCATGGCTGAAAAGGATAAAGTTGATGGCGGTAGAGGAAAGCGCCCTAGGACCCGTTCTAGAGAAGAGAACCGTAAAGCCTCTATCAAAAGAAGTGAATCCTTTCAAACCTCTGAGAAAGGATCCCGTCAGCGCGAATACATCGATAGTATGTTTTACAACGAAAACCATACTTCTGTTATTGGCTCTGCTCCTCTTCAAAGATCTAATTCTAAATGCAGCAGAGTAGATGAAATAGTTAACTTAATAGAATCAAAGAAACTTACTAAGAGTTTAGATAGGATCGATGAAGGTCTCAACTCAATGGTGGATATTGTGATGCTGGCTGAACCTAAGAAACCCTCGTGGCCTTATGAAAGAAGACAAAGGTCCTGCTCCAGAACTAGCAGTGATGCTGGAAAAGAAACTCCACTGGTTCCTGTAACTAGATCCAACAGTAGACTAAATAGTTTCCACCAGAGATTTGATACCAGATCTTCAAGCAACAAAGGTAAAGAAGATTTGTCCAAGACGGATTCTCCGCAGAAGTTCTTCTTACCGCATCCCAAATTGAGCACAGGATCATTTGATAACAATGCATCGTTCCTAATGAAACGTGGGCATAGTAACGCAGGGTTTTACTCTGGGACCCATATGTTGAGAGATGCGCCTGCTAGCATGACAAGTCTTGTAATGACAGGCACTCACAGTCATGCCGATCTAAAGCGAACTCTATCTCCCATGGGGTCCTCTAATACATTTGGTCTACACAAAGTTACTGATATGCCCTCAGGATTGTATTGACCATTGACCTGCATTGTATTTACATTTTTAGTAATCTAAACCAACGACTAATTTAAGGATTTGTACCTAAATACGTTGACTAGTGCAATATTATACCCTAAATGGGGAGGTAATGTTAATTACAAACAGTTCTTGGAGAGATGTATAGTTTTTATTATTATTCGTCGTGTAATCCCTTTCAAAGACAGGATGTAAGTTGTAAGTTTATTTCTTAACTTATAACGTTGATTTAATACTAACGAATTAAAGTATCTTGGTAATTTTGTTTGTAAGCAAAATTGGCTTAAGATCACATGATTATGTTTTGATTGCTGCCAGATTTTGTTTTTTTTTTAAATTTATTTCTTTTTGTCATGTTTACATAAGTTTTTGGTCGGCTTTTCTAAGAAACAATATGTATGTGCATGCTTCTCTGTTCTTTGTTTCTTTTTAACTATTATTTTGATGTTCAGTTGTTTTACGAACTTTTGTTGCAATATTAGGATTTTCCAAACTGCGTACAGTTTTGTAATTTTTTGAAGTTATAATGTATATGCACGATCTGTTTCTTTCCACTGTATTCTTGTATGTAAATACTTACATATAACTTAAGCGTAGACTGTATTTCAATCTGTCGTGAATGGTTATCGTAAATATACTTATTCAATAATTCATGTATTTCTTGACTTATTTAATATCCCTTTTACTCATTATTTTGACCTGAACAAATATTACACCATTTCACATCACAACTTTTATTGTCAAATTCATTATAATGTTACCTATCTACTTACCTACGAATTTCCGTGAGTAGTGCAGGCTATTATTATCTTACCCTATGGAATAGTAAAAGCTAGAAAAATTACTAAACTTATCAGCAGAGTCCGTCAAGCGATAAAACGCAAACCACCGGCGTTTTCGAGGGTTGAGTCACAGTGACTGAAATGTTGACTACCCACTGTGTTCAACACACCTCTAAAAAGAGGTGTGTTGAACAAAGTGGGTAGTCAACAGTGACCAAAAAGGTCCAAGTGTCAGCCAGAAACAAATTTCGCTGTATTCTGTAGAAATTTGTCCCCCTGAATATCTTTTACTATGGCAACAAAACTGTACGGTCATTATCCCTGATTTTATTTGAGTTTAAAAATCAACATCTTCAAACATTTATGGTGAAATAGCCAACAAAACATTTGAACATCACACGACAAGACTAAGTATTAACGATGAATTTAATACATGGATACATATTAAGCGAAAACGTACTAGTCAGAGAGAGATGCACGCTCTTCAATAAAAGTTAATCATAATATTCGTAGTGACTTACTGCGAATTTCATACATACACAGACATTGTGCAAAAATCATCTCATTTCTGTGTACAGGAATATTGGGTCTAAGGTTAAGTAGTTAAAGATCAATTTTAAAAATCAAATATTCACAATGGACAAGTCCCTTATAGTCATTAAGTCGATGGTCCTGACAGATTACAGCATTTTTTTTTCCGGCCGGCACTTTCATGTCTGTAACAAAAGTGTATGCAAGCGCTAGGATTTCCTTACTCGCCATTGTCAAACTACTCTCACACCATAGAAGTAGTCTAATAGATTAAAGAGAAAAAAATATATTTTTAAACAAGTAATTTTATTACAAAAATAACGACTTAACGTCCTTGGTCAGAGAGTCTTTATTCCAGTATCCGCTCCGCACCTTCACACTAGCTAGCTAGTGCGATGATGTGAAGTCTATGGTGTAAGTTTACTGCAAATACAGACTGACCAAGATCAGGAGGCACTTCTGTGACATTGACAGGAGGCGTTGTAAAGCGTTTTTCAATGCTAAAATGTCAAAACTTTAACGCATTAGCTCCATCTTTTGCCGCGTGCCAAATAACCGCGATCGGACTTTTAAAGAATTTTGACTTTTGATTTTAACGCCGAACCCCTCGGCAACTATAATTTTTACTGTAAAATGTACAAAAAATAGTACCAGCTCATTTATTAAATAAAAACATTTTCTTTGGTAATCTACTATTTACATACAATCAGGCATAACAAAAGAGAATCAAGACTTTCCGAATTTCTTCTCCGCCTGTCTCATGAGGGATATCGTTTTCAAGTACAGCACCTGCTTCGCGCCTGCGCCCCAGATGAAATCAATATGGTCGAAGGTCTTAGACTGAAGCTTGTTCAGGACTTGCAAGTTAGGTAACTTCGAAGCCAATTTCTCCACGTCGAGGGGATGCACCAGGAGATCGTTGTTAGCGTAGTGTAAGTACGTTGGTGTGGTGATGAGGGACATGTCGTAGTCTGGGGGGGTTGTGGAGCCGTAGACCTGGCGGTTAGTGATGGGATTGAAGTTGAATCGTCGGAAGGAATCGTACTTGATGCTCTGCCCGTAGTGCGCGAACTGGCGGATGGATGCGCCGGCTGGCGTGTGCCCGAGTTTCAGAGGAACCATGGTCTGTGAAACAGATTAGATTATTTGTTAGTAGAAAAAATAACGGCACACAGGGAGGCAAAAAATATACCAGAGAGGGCTCTCTATATCCAGACTATAATAATAGTATAAAACTAAGCAGACAAAAAATATTAAAATAAAGAAAATTAAACAAGCGCTGTGGTCATATACACCGTTATTTTTTCATCGTTTACATCCCGAAAACCTCATAATAGGTATGAATCGTGTATGAAGTCCATTTAGCATGTTATATCAACAAAATAACCGAAAAAGAATCAGCTGTTCCAAACAAAATAGAATATCAACCCGGCAATGTTGTATGGAACAGCTGATTTCTATTTCGCTAATTTTTTTATCTTTGCGTGATCGTATAAGAAATTATGAGATCCGCAGAAGAACTAAGGTCACAGACATAGCCCAAAAGATTGCAGGTCTCAAGTGGCAATGGGCAGGGCGCATAGCGGTTTGGTTGCGGGAGTATTTCCGGAAGGCTACGACTTAGTAATCTTCAAGAGAAGAGGGTACACTTTTTTTAAAAGACCGGCAACACATTAGCGATCTCTGATTTCGCGGATGTTCATGGGCCGTGTTGATTACTTTCCATCAGGTGACTAGCATTAAAAAAAATCGACGAATTTTGGAAGTCACGCTCTTACACAGCGAAACCAGACCAACATTGATTATTTTGAAGGTCTACCTACCTTTTCACGTTCTTGACTGATCTTACCTGGTTGAAATAGTCAGTTTCTCTAGCCATGACGGATACGCATAAGCTCTCCATGATGGACCCTCCGTAGCAAAGGTTGGTGGCAAACCACTCAATGAACTCGCGGTTTCCGAAAACCTCGGCGCGCCCCATCGCAAATACGGCCGGCTGGAAAATAATACCATCAGGTTGACAGAACTGTCCCATAATTGATATTAAACTAAATATGTCTGACAATAAGCTGAGAAGGTAAATAGAACAAATGATATTGAACCAGATACAGAACCAGTAGGTACTGGAACCTGCTGGTCACACCCGGTTTTACTTGGATAGATCATGGAAATTTAATAATAAATAAATATTTCACAACATCACAAACATTGATTTGACTCCGAGATAGGTAGCTCAAGCACCTGTGTTACAGATATCAGAATCAACAGTGGGATTACAAATATGGACTTACATAATATGAAATTATATTATAATACTTTTCTTTTGTAAATACCTACATACTTATAATACATAGAACACCCAGAATAATACAAACAAAAATTTTCATGCACACGAATGTTTATACTGTGCGGGGATCGAACCAGCAACCCTTGGAACAAAGGCAGCGTTCATTACCACTGTTCCAAACGGGTAGTACATAGATTTCAATTTGGCGATAATTATGTTTATCTATAAATAAAATAATAATAAAGATATATTTCACAATATCACATACAATGATCTGACTCCGAGATAGGTAGCTCAAGCACCTGTGTTACGGATATCAGAACCAACAGCGGAATTACAAATATATACATAATAATACTTATTCTTTTGTAAATACATACAATCATTTAATCAGCCTATAACTGTCCCGCTGCAGGGCAAAGGCCTCCATCATAGACATCAAGTTACGAAGATGATTTTCCAGGGAAAAACTAGTAGGTATTTATGATTGACACAAATAATAAATACTAATGTCAAATGGATTCGCCACTGAGCTTCCTAGTGGTAAATATAATTTAAAATAATTTAACTATAATATATCTATACGGGGATAAACACGATATTTATTATGTGAAACAACATTGTGTACTCGCATATTTGGCTCGACGTTTTGGCTACGTTACAGCAGCCGTGGTCACGAGCGGACTCAAGTGATCACGAGCGGACTCAAGTGGTCCGCTCGTGACCACGGCTGCTGTAACGTAGCCGAAACGTCGAGCCAAATATGTGAGTACACAATGTTGTTCCACATAATAAATATCGTGTTAATCCCCGTATTGATACATTATACATATACTTTTAACATATAAAAACAACACATCATACTTTAACCCTGTAGTTAGAATGTGTCGCCTCTACAATGAACTCCTGATAAATAATTATAATTATATAGATATATTTAATGACAACCTGCCAAGTTTCAAACGGGCAGCAATAAAAAATATCTCCAAAAGTGTATAATTTAGACCAATATAGCCGCACGTTACTTGTAATATTATTAATTGTTATTATAAGATCTGAGGTTTGTTTTTTTTTTTAAATAGTAGACATTTTTGTTTAGTCTCATTGCTTTGATGTCATGATGTGTACACATGATTTTGGGATAATGTCTGGACTAAAAATATTTAATTTGTTAATTTTGATGCTTTTTTGATGTTATTCTGTTTTGTGTGCCAATAAATAAATAAATAAATTATAGTTATAATGCAACGCGAAAATCTAAAAAACTATAAAATAATTTAATTTTCAGAATATATATAAATGCACCATTTTTGTTAAGTACTGCTAATTGATAAACGCTTTAACTACTAACCTCATTTATTTCTGTAGGCAATGTTGTTGGTATTGCTGTGTGTACACGTTCTTAGGTTTCAATATAGCACTAAGTATATTGTTCTTAAGTTTGTATTTTTATCGATTGTCACATGTTGTGTATGCCTTAAATTAAATAAATAAATGTATATTTACCTCCAAAATATGTTCATATGGAGCAAGCGCCGTGAAAGTCGGGTGTACATTGTGAGTGAAGTACGATGCCGGAGCGTACCCCTGGAAGGAGATGAACCGCTTATTGTACTCCGGCCTCAAAGAGTTGAGGACGAGGAACGCGGTGCCTCCCTGGGAGTGTCCTATGTAGTGGAGCCTGGACTGTCCGGTGTATCTCTCAATGTAGTTAAGCATGGCCGGTAGGTCGAGGTTGCCGATCTCATCCCAGCTGAACCGCCAGAAGTTCTGGTTAGCAGGGCGGCGGCGAAGATGTTGGCGGGAGTAGAAGTTGCCGCGGGCGTTGCCCATCCAGACGTCGTAGCCTTCGTCGGCGAGGAGGTACCCTTAAAGGAGGAAAGTCATCAATTTAAAAAAGCTGTCACTTGGAGCCTGGAACCTTAACCCGTAGGGCCAGGTTTTGAAGCTCGGCACTTTCTTAGCAATATTTTTTTTATAAACGTACTCTTACTAAGGAACTAGTGGCCCACGCCACCACCAGGGCTTTATTCATTCTAAATTCTACCAACAGATGGCGCTGGGTGTCGATTAAATCGCGCTAGCTTTTCGGCTTTTCGGTAGCTTTGAACTTTGTCGCTGTCTATAGAATTTATCTCTTTATAAATACGAGTAAGGATTTAAGTATTGTGAAAATTATGTATCACAATCCTAGTTGATATAAGCTATTTGGTATGTAGCTACCGTTGAGAAGTATTGTAGGTTCGATTCGATTCTCTAGTCAAAACATATGTTTACACCTATCATAAAAATATTAGAAAATATAACTATCACAACAATATGTAGGTATTTGCAAATATATAGTAATTCTTATCAGATAATTAAGGATTATAATTTTTTTTACATTCGTGTGATGAATTGTATTAGTTTTATCTGGTATTACTTATAATATCTGTCCTAAGCTGATTCCAAAACCCATAAGACTGTTGATAGAAAGCAGCTGATAATTACGTCACTAAATTATAAAGTCAAAGTCAAATAATTCTTTATTTGCATAGGCTTGTACACGGCACTTACAAATCGTCATACATTTAAATGATTTAAAACTATTTATAAGCACTTATATATGTATAATTTACATATTTTATTTCCCACGTAATAAAGATGATGTCACGAAACCGATACAAGATAGAAAACGATTTTGAGGCAGTCATAGATATATTATGCGATTGCGAATATTTGTAACAACTCTACCATAGAGTCAAATAATAATAATCTAGATGGTCATACCACAGGTCATACTGATATCAATTTTGTTTACTGTAATCATACCTAATACCTAATACATGCCTAATACTTCATTAATCCTCTTGTAAGTTTATCAAGATAGGTATGATTGGTCCATTATCTATCTAATTCTTTTTTTTACAACCTATATACTGTTAGAACTTTTTTTGAAAATATCATGCTCTAAAAAATGGAATTTAAACGTACAAAAAAATGCGAGCAAAAAATCTGACGGCCACTCGGGCTGTTAGATTTTGGAAATCGTCACCGGCGCAAGCGCATATTTTTCTTCCGTACTATCATGTATGGAATATCAGGCCGGAATAACGTCTAAGCTGAAATGACGTGTCCCACCTGAGCTTACGCATACAAGAAAATAATAGGTTTTACCTATGAAAATACCGATTTTTTACACAATAAGATGTATATTGTACACTCTTTTAATAAGCAAAAAGTCACCACTATATTTTAAGGTTTATATTAAATCGAGATCATCATCATCAGCCTATCGCAGTCCACTGCTGGACGTACGCCTCTCCAATTGTTCGCCACCGTGATCTTTCCATGGCTTTTCGGATCCTGCTCTTGCCAGCCATCCTGCGCAGATCGTCCCCCCACCCAGACAGAGGGCGAACTATATTACGTTTGCCAAGACGCGGTCTCCACTCTAGAACTCGTTTACCCCATCGGTAAATCGAGATCAAATATAAGTATTTGTTATTGAAAAATTTTACTTGGCAGAATTTACGTTTTTATCAATAACTAGTGGTCTGCCCTCACTTCGTTTCGGGACATTAGCTGTTCCTCTTCATACCGATAAATGGCGCTAGGTGTCGATTACATCACACAAGCGTTTCGTGTTTTTGGATTAGCTATAAGCTTCGCCGCTGTCTGTAGGATTTACCCCTTTATAAATAGTATAGATAACTTTTCAATAAACAATAATCTTATTATTAACGCCTTATTGTACAATACAAACACGGATGGGCCTGGAGGAGGCTCAAAAACAGGGACCTGGAAGACCAGGTTGGCGATGCTAACATCATTGGCTGGACTGACGTCTCTATAAAGCGAAAGAAGTTTAATTGGACATGGAACTTCAGCCCATTTGTGGTGAGAGTGGCAATCGACTCCCTGGCGACATTTATTCAGGAGGACTTCACTGGCCGCAGGGTATCGTCTTTCAGAAGTTTCGAGGACGGATACCAGCTGACTCTACGAGCCGCACGTATAAATATTGTTTTTTTCCTATGTGATAGGAGGCAGATAAGAAGACGGGTCACTTGATGGTGAGCAATTGCCTCCGCCCATGGACACCAGTGGAAAACCAATGTTGAAAAAATGTGAATTTTATTTTATTATGTATGTATGTTAGACTGTAAGGTAATTATTAATTGGCCTACAGGCCAATTAAATATTTTTTAATGTATCTTGTTGCCTGAAATAAATGAATTATTATTATAAAGAGACTTACCCAGTGCGTTTCCTGGGCCCATGAGGATCCAGTCAGCGGAAGATGACAGAAGACCGTGCATCAGGAACACGATGGGTTTCTTAGGGTCAGGCTTATTCTTGCGGTGGCGGCCATTCGGAATCCTGTGCATCGTCAGGATATACCCGTCTTCCGTCGACACGACGTGGGACTCGATGGGGTAGCCATACTTAGTCGCTAAGCCAACCTGGAATAGATAAAAATATTGTTAGTGGGTGCTGTTCTAAGATCTCTCGGATTCACATAATTTGGTATCAAAACACTCGCCAAGGCTGAACTCACTAACTAGGCGCAGCGACCCATAGTGAGTCTTGGCCTCCGATAATAAGAGCCTTCATCATAGTGGGTCTTGCGCCACTTCCTGCCAGTCATCCACCAAGAGTGCCCGCAAGTCCTTATCGACCTCATCTTTCCAGCGGTATCTTGGACGGCCGACTGGCCTTCGCCCATTAGGACGTCCCAAGTACGCTCTTTACTGCACGATCTTCTCCTATTCTCTCGAGGTGGCCGAGCCAGCGAACTCGATGCGCTTTAGTCTCGCCAATGATGTTAGCATCGCCAACCTGGTCTTCCAGGTCCCTGTTTTTGAGCCTCCTCCAGGCACCATCCGTGTTTGTATAAGTCCCAGTATCCTCCTCCAGATCTTTCGTTCTGCCACTAAAAGCTTGGTCTCTTCTTTAAATGTCAGTGTCCAGGCGCCAAGCCTCGTTCTTTAATAACTCTCATTATGAGAGCTAATTCTCATTATTTAATAACTCTCATTATCCGAACCAGCGGTAGATATTATGTACCTATTTTGACATTCATAAGTCGCTGGTTTGCAAGAATAGCGACGGAACTAAAAATTATAAATTTTAGGGAATGGCGTTTTTAAAATTTGTGATAGATGTTTAAGTGTTTTTTGCAAAATTGTAATGATCTGTCGAGTATTTGACTTTACTGATTAAAGGAATATTCATTGGGGTATTAAAACACATATAAATATTTAAGGACTTTTAATAAAATTATACAAAAAAATTGACATCAAAAGGGGGTTTCGGACATCAGTCCTTATTCACGAAAGAAAAAGTTTCAAAAATCTAGTTATGGCATTTACTTAACTTTAAAGCCTCTTAAAAAATACAATTAAAAAAGTTACAACAGTGTTTTAAACTTTTCTACTTGCAACAAATAAAATTAGAGTTCTGTAACATACAATAGAAACATAATATTTAGATATATAAAACTTTGTTCTCTAAAATAAATCAAATCAAAATAAATATGAGTTCTTCTAAATAAATGAAACAAAATACAAAACGATTGCTTCTAAATAATCCAAAAAAAAAAAATACAGAATCAGTGAGATCAAATTCCAAAAAGAAAATATTTAAGTAAAATAAATAACTTATTTTACAACCCCTCGTAAAATTGACGATAGTAGTTTGGAATTATATTTTTGTCAACTAAATCTATTAGACCCTTCTTCTTATTTTCAGAAATTCCGGTGCTTTTTTATAAGCAGATTTCAGTCTGTAATTATCGTCTATAGATTTTGATGTTCGGCTAGTAACGTTAACACATTGAAACTCATTATCACTGTAAGACGTTTTATAAAAAAAGAACCCTTTGTTTTCAGTATCAACTTTTAAAATCTTTATATCTGCCATTTTTACACTCTCATTATTAGTATTTTTATTAAAATTTTTACCTACATCAGAAGCTAGCGACTTTAAATCGTAAAAACTTCTATGATCCATTTCAATGACTTTGTAAGGAGATCCTTTTTTTTTCGCAGAGCGAATAATAGAAATGTACTGATCCGGTGTATAAATAGGGCCAGATTTTAAAGTCTTATTAATGCTTCTTTCGATGACAGAATGCACACTATCGCCTTCATTTTGCGTGTGGCCTTTTATCAAAAATTTATGCGTGATAGTATTAATAAAATCAAAAGTAGACGCAGCATACATGTACATACTGATTATAAATTTATTCTTTTGCTGGCCGCAGCAGTTATCAGAATAAAATATGATATCTAGTTTAGATTCAGTTGTTCTATCTCTGCCAAGACTTTTTAAATATTCTAAAACACAGGTCCCTATTTCTATAGCTCCCCTGTTTGCTTCTCCTTCATGCCATACGTAGCAGAGCGCATTGTTTTTATTCATTTCATAAATTGTAAAGTTTAAGGTATTCACTTTTGAAACATAGTAAAAATTTGATACATCTCCCCTAGGACATGGCATTACAGCCTGTAAATCGTAAACTGCTACTATATTTGATTCTTTATGTTCTGCTTCTTTCTTGTCATTTACCTTTTCTATTCTTGAAAGCTCTTTTTCTCTTAGATAGTTATCATATTTAGGCTTCAAGCGATTTTTATCTTCTCCGGTTGCATTATTGTAGGCAATACAGTCCTCGCATTGATCTTTCTTAGGTTGGTAGAATGCTATATTAAATTCTCCATTAAATATTCTATTAAACATAATGTAATTAGCACATGCTTCTCTTTTCTCATCACACTGTTTCACATAATCTCTATAAATTTCTGCAATAGTCTTACTTCCATCAATATATTCTTTTCGCGTATCTGCTCGACAGTAATGGCTTTCTATTTTTGGTATCATTTTATTGAAATTTCTTACGCCATCTTTAATATTGTTGTCTACACGACTATGATTTCCATGTTTTCCTCGACGGTCTACAACTATAATACCTGAAACATCACTTCTTGATTTTTCTGACACTGTTCGAATAAATCTGTCAGAAATATCCAGTGTAGATATAAAAAACTTCTTACAAACACGAACTCTTTCTCCATTCTTTTCTGTCAAATAAAATGCGTTGTTAATTCGACGTGTTCCTTTTTTATATTGATACAATACGACATCATAGGAAATTGACCGTATTCCCTCTAGAATACAGACGGAAATAAAAATAGCACATAAAAAGACACTCACCTTTATCAAAAACAACGACTAATCACGAAATATGTCACTATTCTTGAACAAAAATCACCAATATTGCAACCAAACTCTAAATGCGTCGGTATTTATGAGAATCAAACGTGCGTTCACTTTGTACTCCTCGGTTCAACTGAGAAGAGTCTGTATTTAAGATTTACGCTCGAGTGTTTTGTCCCGAATGAATAATGACGCTGTCTCTTTCTAACGAACGCTGGCTCGAAATCTGCGTTGCGTCTCTGTTCACGATAAAGTATCACAGATTTAGGATCGTATGGCATATTTAATATAATTTTACAGAATTTTGAATTGCGTCGATATTCTCGAACACCAGCGAAGTGTTCTGTGTAGACCTAAATTGAATAAAGAATTTTTTATCTTATTTTATCTTTATCTTATCTAGATAGTCACATAAACTACTTACTATTTTCCACATTTACTATTACAATGATCTATTTATTTAATTCTTATTGTAAACGTAAATAAACAAGTGCATTCCCGATAGAATCAATTATTTTATTAAGCTGGCTAATCCATTGAAACATGTAGATAATCCAAGCTTTGTGAGATAATGACATTTTACTGAGGAATTTCTCATTATTGTAATGACTTTGCGAAATTCCGATTTTTTTTTTTATGTGATAGGTGGCAGAAGAGCAGACGGATCACCTGATAGTAAGCGATTGCCGCTGCGACACCAGCTACACCAGTAGATTCACAAGTGCACTGCCAACCTCTGGTACCCTCACTCACACAAACAAACACAGTACAGTGCTGCTTCACGCCGGTTTTCTGTGAGGCCGTGGTATCTCCGGTCGAGCCGGTCCATTCATGATGAAGCGTTACTCTCCCTCGGTAATGTATGTTGAAAATATTACACACAGGGTCTTTACTGTTCTTCAGAGCCAAAGCTGTAGCTTCAGAGCCTAGGGTACGCTTAGATCATGATCCACGATTTGGGGAGGTACAATGAAGCGAAAGTAAGACCAAGATTCGCGGTTACACGTTTCAGAAACTATCCAAAACCTACAGGTTTTCTCACGACGTTTTCCCTTACTGCCGTGCTAATGGTAGAAATACGGACATAGATTTGAAAAATCGATTCGAAACCTGCGACCTCCCGTATACAAGGTGCGTTCTTATCCACAGATCCCATATATTTCTTAGTCCCAAACTATAATAAAATACTTAATTATTTCAGACATCAGAATAAACCGTTATTTTTTATCGTTTACATCCTGAAAACCTCGTAATAGGTATCGTGAATCAATTCAGCATAAAAAAACAGCTGTTCCATACATTATTGCCTCGTGGATTTTCATCATCATCATCAGCAACCCACACTCGTCCACTGCTGGACATAGGTCTCCCCTAATGCACGCCACTGCTCCCGATTTTCGGCCACTCTCATCCAGCCCACACCAGCCATCCTTCGAATGTCATCATCCCATCTTGTCGCAGGGCGTCCTACACTACGCTTACCGAGTCGCGGTCTCCACTCAAGAACTTTACGGCTCCAACGGCTGTCAGTTATGCGGCTAATATGACCAGCCCACTGCCACTTCAGTTTGCTAATCCGGTGGGCTATGTCGGTGACTCTGGTTCTCTGTCGGATTACATCATTTCTGATGCGGTCCTTCAGAGATACTCCGAGTATAGCCCTTTCCATAGCTCTTTGAGCGACTTTGAACCGGTGGACTAGTCCAGCCGTGAGTGTCCACGTCTCGGCACCGTAAGTCATGACCGGAAGGACGCACTGGTCGAAGACTTTCGACTTAAGACTTTGAGGGATGGGTGACGAGAAGATGGGTTCGTGGATTTTACCATGGACTAATTACATAATAGTCCATGATTTTACTTACTTTGCTAAATGGCTTTTGATCACTATACCTATTATGAGGTTTTCGGGATTCGTACGATAAAAAAATGTTATGGGTAACAGAACCAATGAAGGGAATTGTTCATCCAAACACTGAACTGGCGCTAACGAGCATCTCAACTGAGTTCTGAACTGAACCAATTGATCCTTTGCTCTCAATTCTGGAATTACCTAGTAGTATCAGCCTATATACTGTCCCACTGCAGGGCAAAGGCCTCTATCATAGAAATTAAGTCATCGCTACTATGATGGGATTAGGCTTAATCACCATGCTTGCCTAATTGGTGATCACAATCCCGGGCTGTGTTCGAAAAACTCGAAACTTACTTTTAGCTCGACCCGACCCCCGAGATCATGACCCGTTACTTTAACCACTACTTACCTTCCTATTCAAAATTCTAATCCTCTAAGATGACCTCCTAAGAAACGTAATCAACGAAATATTAAATTGTTTTTAAACGATCGAACTTGGGTTTGGTTCAGACCTCGCTTCTGATCTGTTTTGGCGGGCTGGGTAGCTGAAATGAATATCGGACGTTGCCCGGCCTTCCTGTCTTCTGCCTACGGCAAGTGTGACCGTTTTATTTTTGATCACCCAGGAGAAATGCGTTACGCATACCCATCCACCGGGGGGTGGACGGGTTACCGACTAAAACTCCTGGGCACCCTCTCATCGTCCTTAAGTGGGGCGGGACCATGATGACGGGCACGAACGATCCACGACCCTCCCCGGCGGGCAGGACGCCGAGATATTTTATCTCGGGCACGTGCGCCCTCTAGGCAACCATAGTTAACCCTTTTAGCGATGGTGAGATCGCGTGTCTGACGAAAGTCAGGAATGCCAGGTATATCTCCTGTCCCAGTCCACTCAGCATATTGAACACGTAGTATGGGTGTTAGTCTATTGAGCCGTGGGAGAGCCACGCTTCAGCATGAATGGGCCGGCTCGACCAGACTGATACCCAGCACAGTGCTGCTTCACGCCGGTTTTCTGTGATACCTCATAGAAAACCGGCGTGAAGCAGCACTGAGGGTACCGGAGGCCCAATCCACTGGATGAGCCACCGGTACCCTCACTCACGCAGCGAAACACAACATAGTAGCAGATTCACGCCGGTTTTCTGTTAAGCCGTAGCATCATTCCAGTCGAGCCAACCTATTTATTGAACCGTGTATGCTAGTTTCCCCTGGATGTTTTATTTTCTCATCGCTAAATGAGTACAAAAGATTTCAAAATACAACATCCCATTTGGACCCTTTCAAATAATAATTGATAATGTAACCACCCTTAACTATAATTCATTAAGACTTCATTAAGGGGATTAACACGAAATTTATTATGTGAGACAACAATGTGTACTGACATATTTTCACACAAGCGGACACTTGTGACCACGGCTGCTGTAATGTAGCCGAAACGTCAAGCAAAATATGTGAGTACATAAATCTTAATTAATTGTAGGTACAATGCAACGCGAAAATCTCACAAACTATTTAAGTTAAGTAGGTAAGCAAAACATTTACCATCTTATTACAAAAAACTGCTCTGATACCGCTTTTAATACTTAACTAGCAAGTTCATGATTATTACGGAATAATGTTAGTTCTTAATTTTTTATTACAAATCCTTTTTTTTTTTTGACCCAGGAGAAATGCGTTACGCATACCCATCCGTCTGTAAACGGATGGGTTATGTCGGACTCTCCTCTGGCGACGGCTTCTCCTAACGAGGAGCCGGCCAGAGGCATACCGACTAAAACTCCTGGGACTCTCCCTCATCTGTCCATGGGTGGGCGAGTGACATGGGGCCAAAGCTCGGAGCCTTTCACCACGTCACCCCCCGGACAGGGACGCCCGCCTACACGGCGGGCACGGCGCTTCTCCCCCCGGGGTCGGGGGGAGGGATGGGGACAGCCGAGAGAGTCGTGCCGTCCCCACCAGGCGTAGGAGGAGGTCCGTGCAATGCCGGTGGTGGGGTTACAGCCCCACGCACCAACGGACCAGAGGACCAATTTATTACAAATCCTCGACTAACTATAGACAACTTAGTACCACAGGATAGTGTCAAAATTGATCGAATCATTCGTTCAGTGATACTTCATTTTACATAACTTTATTTTGTTGTCTGAAGTAAAAATTCTAAAGACTGGTTTATAAGCAACAATAAATTAAAATGTTGACCTAAGTAAGGTTCCCAAATAATAAGCATAGGAATTTGATAAAATTAGAGAAAAACACTGTTGAAGATTGAAATGTTTACTTGTCAACAAGATGAAAGGAAGGAAGAAAAGACAATAGAAAAATAAAAGTCTAGATACAAAATAGTAAATGGAATATCAATTAAACTAATAGAAATATAGCCAGTACCTATTTACATAGAGGCTACATTACAACACCAGCCCTTAATTGAGATTCCATAGTTGACTAAATAACCTAACTATGTCAAGTGCACAACCCTAAACCGACAGTACATTTGGAGATGCGCAACCCTACCTAACGGCTTTGTCAGCATATCGGCACACATGTCACTAGTTGGTACATATTCAATTAAAATAGTGCCTTCAGCGACTTTTCCCTTATGAAGTGAAAACGGGTATCGATATGCTTAGTCCTGTTGTGATGAATAGGATTAAGTACAATCTTATGTGCACTCTGACTGTCATTGTGCACGGTAACCGGAGTCAGAGAGGTGCCACTTACCTCCTGAATCAACCTCTGTAAGAAGGTGGCTTCCTTAGCCGCTGAAGTTAGGGCCATATACTCTGCTTCCGTTGATGACAATGCAACGGTGGGCTGTTTTTTCGATTCCCAGCTAATTGCTCCACCGGATAAGCTGAAATAGAAACCCGTATAGGACTTTCTGTCAGTGGGATCATTTGCCCAATCACTGTCTGCATACCCAGTCAGACTGAAATCTGGAACCCTCTTGTAAGTTATGCAGTAATCTACTGTTCCTTTCAGGTACTGCAACACCCTTTTTGCAGCCAACCAGTGTTGTTTATCAAACTTTGCAAGAAAATTGGCTAAGATAGCTAGTTGCATAGGCAATGTCAGGGCGAGTATTCACAGATATAAACATTAAACTACCAATGAGTGATTGATATGGATACGGATGCAACTCACCGCTCTTATTTGGTTCCAACTTCACCTTTTGTAAGGGAGTAGGGGCAGATTTACAGTCTGCCATATTAAACTTCTTAGAACATTTAAAATGAACGTTTTTTGATTAATTTTTACACAGTTCTTTGTTTGGGAAACATTTAAACCAAGATAATAGTTTAAAAGTCCCAAATCCTTAATACCAAAATATTTTTGCAAATCACATTTGACAGCGTCTGCCAATTTGTCATCTTTATGACAAACAATTATGTCGTCAACATAAACTGCCAGTATGACAAGTTCCTTTCCAAATAGTTTGGTATAAATACACGGTTCTGAAGGAGCCCGTTTAAAACCTAACGCAGAAAGAGTTTCATTTAGCTTTGTGTTCCAAGCACGAGGCGCTTGTTTCAGCCCGTACAAAGCTTTCTTGAGTAGGCAAACTTTATTCTGTTGGCTTGGTTTCTCAAAACCTTGCGGTTGTACCATATATACATCCTCCTCCAATTCTCCGTTTAGGAACGCTGTGTCCACGTCTAAATGTCGCATCTTGAGGCCTAATTTTGCTGCAAGTGCAAACATCATACGTAACGAAGAATTGCGAATTACTGGCGCAAAGGTTTCTGTATAATCCACACCAGCGGTTTGGCTATAGCCTTTGGCTACTAGCCGGGCTTTATATTTCGCAACTGCACCTTCTGCATCCTTCTTTACCTTATATACCCACTTGCATGGTATTATCTTTTGACCATCAGGTTTATCAACCAAAATCCATGTTTTATTATTAATGAGGGATCTATATTCATCTCTCATAGCACCCATCCATTTGTCTCTATCTTCTGATTGAATAGCTTGATTGAAGGTTTCAGGCTCATCAAAACTATAGCTTGCTGACACAAAACCTTTATCTTTCGCTAATCGATTCCTTAAGGGATACCTTCCTTGGAAAGTAGGTTCATCAGTAGAAACCTGTTCTTCGAGAATATCCTCCTCATCGTGGGGAATTTCTTCATCAGAAATAGGGTCTTCTGGATCAGGATCGATTTGTGCAACTTCTACGTTCACCTTAGTAGAAGTGCCAGAGCTACCAGCAATGGGATTTTGAACTTCCGCTTCATTCCTGTTTGAGAATACCATCACTGCAGGGGGATCAACAGGAAACTGGCCTGCAGGATTATCACCTTTCAAATCAGAGAAAGCATCTTCGAAGAACACAACATCCCTAGCTTTTAAGAGTCTTCTCGGATAGCTCGCATCTCGGAAGTAATAAATTACCTGGATCTTCCGAATATCCACAAAAGTGTACTGTTTAGCCTTCACATCCAACTTTTTCCTTTGACAATCTGGAATGTGTACTAGTGCTCTACAGCCAAACACTCGTAAGTGACTCAAATCGGGTTTTGAGCCGAACCATATCTCATAAGGAGTAAGGCGATCTAGAGCTCTATGCGGGATCGATTCTTCAGGTACGTTGCCACTTCTATAGCATCCTGCCAATAGGCTTTGCTAAGAAAACCACCAGCTAACATACACCGCGCTTTTTCCACAATCGTTCTATTTGAACGCTCCGATACTCCCTTTTGTTGCGGACTGTGTGGAACTGTGTTTGATGCACAATACCATTAGAACGTAAATAACTAGAGAACTGTTCATTAACATACTCTGTTCCGCAGTCTGTTCTTAATGCCTTAATTTTAGCTCCTGTTTGGCGCTCGACTAAAGACTGAAAAGCGATAAATTTTGCTTTTACTTCCGTCTTAGAAGCCAGAAATAAACAAAAGTAAGTCGAGAAAAGTCATCAATGAAGAATAACGCATATGTCTTACCTTGAAAATGAATTTTCCGACATAGGTCCACAAATATCGCTGTGGATCAATTCCAATAACGAATTTGTACTCTTAGGCTTATCCACACTTACCGTGAAGGGTTTTCTTGCTTGTTTCCCTTCAACACATGGTATACATGGCTCCTTATCCACTGCTGAGTAATCCATTCCAACTGCACGTCCATTCCTTAGGAGATTCATGTCAAACCTGCAAAGATGACCTAACCGCTTGTGCCACAGCTGAAATCGAGACAGACGGTTAGTGCGTACATCAACAGCCTGAACTTGAGAATCTGCAGAATGACAGTCAGAATTCACATCAAGAGCTACATTTTTGTTAATATTAACATCTAATGTATAAAGCCCGCCATGTACTGAACCGTGTAAAACAGGATTACCTTTATAAGAGAAATAATCTCTATCAAAAAAAATTACAGCCAGTATTATCAAAAAGTACACATAAACCTTTATCGACTGCTTTCTTAACCGAAATTAAATTAGTGTTCAATTTAGGTACAAGTACAACTTCACTAATCTTGTCGATACTACTATTAGTACTGATTGAAACTGTTCCGATTCCCACGGAATCTATCGCTTCTCCGCTAGCGACGGTCACCTTGCCAGAATGCAGCGGTTTGAGTTCTGTCAGCCAATCAGACCTTGAAGTCATATGAGAAGTAGCTCCAGAGTCGATGTACCACGTATCTTTATTACCATTTACTCCCAAGGCAGTTATTGATGTTGAATCATGCTTATTCTTCAACTTATTGGGGCATTGTATTTAGTATGACCTCGTACGTGACAATCAAAACATACAACCTCCTTCTTCTTCTTCGTCTTGGTACTATGTTGAATAACTTGACCTTTCTTCGAACGCAACGCAGACTCACAATCATAAGGCTTGGTTTTCGACATCTCATTCAACAGTTTTGCCTTTACCATGACCGTGGTAACCTCAACATTACAATTTTCTAAAGCCATGACCAAGGGATCGAAGTTATGCGTTAGACCTCCCAATAGTATCGCAGCCAAAGAAGAATCCTCGATTTTCTTACCAATATCAGCGAGATCTTGAGCGGTACTTATAACGGCATTTATATACTCTTCGATAGTATTAAACTCTTCAAGACAATATCGGTAAAGCTTACGTTCTAAAGCTAACCTTCTGCCCATGCCCTTATCTTCATAGGCGTTTTGCAACGACGTCCAAGCGGCCTTAGCACTCTCCGCACTCCTCACATGAGTGATGGCTCCTCCATCTAAAGTCATGCAGATTTTGGCTAGTGCTAATTCATCCTTACGCTTTCTCGTTGACTCTGGGGTTTCATCTCCATCAGGATAACCCACAACAGCTTCCCACAGCTGCTCATGCAGTAAGTAAAATCGCATCTTAAACTTCCATGCACTGTAGCCTTCCGTCCGGAAAGCATACGGATCGCTCCATTCCCATTGCATTGCTGCTTGTGCCTGGGGACACTCTATCCCCGCTACCTTGCATTTTGCACAATGACGTAGCACAATTTTTTTTCGAGATTCGACGAACTATATTTTCGTGAAAATCATAGTACAACAACACAACTAATATTATATTTATCAGCTAGCTCGCTTGTAAAGCCTTCGTGCTGATAACGTGATAAAATTAGAGAAAAACACTGTTGAAGATTGAAATGTTTACTTGTCAACAAGATGAAAAGGAAGGAAGAAAGACAATAGAAAAATAAAAGTCTAGATACAAAATAGTAAATGGAATATCAATTAAACTAATAGAAATATAGCCAGTACCTATTTAACATAGAGGCTACATTACAACAGAATTGCTTATATTTTTGGGGTTAAATCCCAAAAATAAATTAACTAATTCCTCACAAATAACTTTAGCGTAAAACGGAATGAACTGTCACAGGGATACGTTGTCATGGTTACTGAATCGAAATTTGGAGGTTATTAGTTCTCATTTTAAACTAGGGGTCCGGGTGGTTTAACTCTATTATTATAGTTGATATACTAAATAACGTTAAACTTAGTTTTGTAATACTGTTTATTCTAGTTCTTCAGTTATTCCCAATATTAATCACACTACTTATTTTAAACCCCGTTTTGAAATAAGAGGGTTATTGACCACAAACACGAATACCTACATTACAACAAGACAAATAATTTATATTGTAGATGTCTTTTCTTACTATGTAGTTTGTTAAGCCAAACTTACCACATCCAGCTTCGCATCTTCTAGAATGTTGCAGGAGAATCTGCTATTTTCACTCCCGAAGGTTTTCGTGATGTAGTCGGCGTGTGGAGAACGCCCAGCAAGGGCTAAAGCCACGAACGCCGACAGGAGAAGCAGGCGGATCATTTTGCCTGAACAGCAAAGGTATACTTGTATGTATATTATATTTGCGTTCAATTCGATGATGGGACTTTTGTAACAATTTGATGGACGAGTCGCGTCGATTTGATTTGGATGTTGACTCGCGTCAGCTTATACGTGAAAGATAACGGCGATCCCTGGATTAATGTAAGGTATTGTTTGCATAGACGATGATTAGCTAATCTTTTACACAAAAAATATTTTAGTTAAGTAAATAAATTGAAATAGAAACTTTGTTTGCGATTACAATTCTTTTTATAGGTGTGTTTCGTGACTCAGTCTTTTCAGACGTACGAGTATCTACTTACGGCAAAGCTTAAGGCGACGGGTAGAGCACACTAGCGACGCTAATCGATTTTAATTTTTAGCTACTAAACCGGATCTATTTTAAACAATTTCGGGGTTACAACTTCGCGGCAAACACTTATACTATTTATTAAATAAGCATGCAAAAATGTCGGGTCCAACGCGTACGCGAAAAATTTTTTTACGCCTAAAGCGGCCACTCTTGGCGTGACTCAGTTTTTCGCCTAAAAAAGTACCCAATATTTGTGCATGGTTATTTAATAAATAGTATAAGTGTTTACCAAGAGGTTGTAACCCCGGAATCGTTTAAAATAGATCCAGTTTAGTAACTAAAAATTAAAATCGATTGGCGTCGCTAGCGTGCCCTACCCGTCAACTTTAATTAATAAATCATTCTATAAATATTCGTAGGTAAATCATAGTAATCTTTCTTAGATTCATTCATTTGAATATGAGTGATTGATCACCATCGAAGTATAAAACGTTAAGGTTTGTAGGTTCGTATTATAGGCTGATTGGACTAATCTTAATCCGATACTAAACCTTTGGTATAGCGCTGTCATTGTATACAAAAATGTTATACCATGGATTTATCCACGGGGATTAGTCGAATCGGGCCTAAGGTATCATTAGATTTTCTAGCGAATTTAGAGATTCTATTGGCAG
The DNA here is from genome assembly GCA_019059595.1 of Marasmia exigua. Lineage (NCBI taxonomy): Eukaryota > Metazoa > Arthropoda > Insecta > Lepidoptera > Crambidae > Marasmia > Marasmia exigua. The sequence continues at coordinate 5,104,017 of CM032469.1, read as the reverse complement.
TCTATTAAATATAACATTCTAAACTGTTATCTCCTTACAATTTGACAAAAAAGTAAATTACATAGTCCATTTTATCGCCCTAGAGTGTACCTATTCTCTTTAGAACATTTTCAGTACAAAGCCAACCTGTCAATTTTTCGGGACATTTTTTCTCAATGCTCAAATTTACTATAAGGTAATAACCCTGGCTTAATTTTTGATAATGATTCGTTAAAGCTGGCCCTTTTTAATGGATTAAGACGTCATCAAGTTGATAAATGTATTATTTAATGCAGTAATTTTCGGGCTTTCCTGAACAAAAGATTAATCTGATACTGTTTGTTCCCGATAATCTATTAGAGACTGCAATAAAAATCAAATTTTATATTAAAAGTATGAGCCTATATACTTCAGGGCAAAGGCCTCCATCATAGAAATTCATTCAGAAAAGTCATCGCTACTATGATGGGATTAGGCTTAATCACCAAGCTTGCCTAATGCGGATTGGTGATCACAAACCCGAGCAATGTTCGAAAAAAATTTATAGGATTGTGTTCGCTGGCTAATTTATGGAACTAAGGCCCGATTCGATCAGTCTTTCTTCTTTTCCATCTTAGCGTTTTATCCCGGTCGCGTCCTAAGTCCGGGAGCCAGGTGTCCGCTTTCTACTGCCACTCCTCCACTTCGCACATTCTTGGGCATCCAAAGTGGTCCGTTTGTTGGCACGCATTTCATCCCTTATGAGGTATAGCCACACCTTTTTGGGTCTACCCCGTCTGCCAGGACCCGGAGGTGGTTGCATAGCCTGACTTCGTTTCCCAAGCAGCTTTTCATTTTCGTTATACCACAGATTTAGTCTCGGATAAAGATTGACCAAATAAATAAATAAATATATTCAACAACATCACATACATTGATCTGGCTCCGAGATATGTAGTTCAAGCACCTGTGTTACGGATATAAGAATCAACAGTGGGATTAAAAATATATATGTCACTGGAAAATAACAAGATCCGTAAGTTTATGGATTTACTAGGTAGTTTATAAACTTTCGTAGGATTCTAAACGGGAGATGAATTGTATTATTTTACGTCCACACTTTCGTAAACTTACTCAACTCCGTAAAATAATAAGTAAGCAATATTCAAACGCTATGCGCGATCTGATTGGCATTGCCACTATAAACATTGTCCAATCAGAGAGCAGTGTGTTATTTCAACGAACGAACGATGTTACGTATTTCAACGATGCGTATATTTAAAAGAGTTACTGTGATTGGTCGGCCATATAAAATAAGATATCCATTAGTTTATAAATTTACCGTGTGACGTCGGAAATTGATAAATAAATGTACGAAAGTGTGGACGTAAAATAATACAATTTATCTCCCGTTTAGAATCCTACGAAAGTTTATTAACTACCTAGTAAATTGATAAATTTACAGATCTTGTTATTTTCCGGTGACATATACTTATACCTAATACATATCTTTTGTAAATATATACAATAATACATAGAAAACACCCAGACCAATACAAACAGACATGCTGCGACCCTTGCGCCAGAGACAGCGTTCACTACCACTGTTCCAAACGGGTCGTCAAATCGGACCTAAGCCTTGACTTTGCTGGCTCGACCCCCTGGAGAAAATGCGAGAAGATTGTTAGGTGAGGCGTATCAAAGAGAAAATGAAATGGATGTGCCAAAGACAGCGTTGTCAGAACCTTGTTATACTGATACTGATATCTAGGATCTCTATCTAGTGACGTAGCTACAGGTGTGACAGACACCCGGGCCCGATACTCGTTGTCTACGCTTAGATATAGATATAGCTTGCCTATAATCTCACTGTTGATTCTGATATCCACAACACAGGTGCTTGAACGACCTATCTCGGAGTCTGATTGATGTGATGTTGTGAAGTATTTATATTTATGAAATATCTATATCTATTTGTTGAATTCCCTGAGCTTATCTAACATACATTAATAAATTAATTTGTTTATCTTTCTCTTAACAATAGGTACCTATTAATTCTTCGTACAGTTTTTAAATCTACACATATTTTTGGATTATGATCTTGATCAAAACCTTTTAACTGATATTGTATTCTGTATAATGTAATCTGTCAATGTGTATTAAATAAAAATAAAACCATACTAATATTATAAAGGGCGAAAGTACTCTTTCGGTCCTGCTGTCTGTTCTGTCGTCTGTCCTGCTACTCTTTCACGCCAAAACTACTCAACGGATTTAAATGAAATTTTGTATACAGATATCTAGCAATAGAATGACCCAAACCTAAAACCTTTTTAAGCCAAGCTAAGTTTACCTGAGGCTAATGCCATAGGTACTTACTTATTACATATTATATACTTGACGACCCGTTTGTATCAGTGGTAGTGAACGCTGCCTCTGGTGAAAGGTTTGCGGGTTCGATCCCCGCACAGTACAAACATTTGGGTGCATGAACATATCTGTTTGTATTGGTCTAGGTGTTTTATATGTATTACTATATATATTTACAAAAGAAAAGTATTAAATGTGTATATTTGTAATCCCACAGGTGCTTGAGCTAACAATCTCGGAGTCAGATCAATGTATGTGATATTGTGAAATATTTATTATTTATTTATTACATAATTTAAAATTTTCTAACTACCAATATTATAAAACCCATATCATAGGACTTAACTGGATGCCTGAAGCCACACCAAGGGTCACCGAACTCGCTTACAGATAAGTCAACTATAAAATACCTAGGAAGTACCTAGACACCCACACACGCACGCACGTACCCAAACAAATACAAATACCTAGGTTAAATTCAAATTTAAATTTTATTTTCTTTTTATAACATGTCTCAGTTGCCCTCATGTTATAACATGAGGAGAGCGGACTCTCCTGGCACAAGTGTTTATACACTTAAAAGGAGATTCCAAACTCGGAAATTGTTATGAAAAAGGTTTATTGCTTCCAAAAAGTATGGAAGCAATAAACTTTTTCATTTTTGTATTTTCGATGCACTTGTTGACTAATACAAATTCCTACCTACTATAATGTTGTTTCTCACAAAAAAACAATTCTGAAAAATGTACTAAGAGACAATGTACTAAAAGATAATGTAAACTAATAAATTATGGACTACCTACTGGGTAGATATGTGTGTAGAGCCACAAATCAAAGTAGGTACACACAATTGTCAAATTTCTTCAGGCGATTCTCGACCTTGATGACGTTCGGTTCAACATCAATCGTCCTATACCTATGTTAGGCAATTTAGTTTTGATCAAAGGTATTTGAAACAATAATTCTCCTCCCATTATCATGATAATTTTTAAGCTATAGATCAACGGTATCTAGTTTTTAAACTAGGTGGTATTAACTTCTTTGTTAATACCAAGATATTAACACAAATAATGTTTTTCATGTAAAAAAGGACCAAAGGTGATAATTGTTATTTATGAGGGCATGTTAGGTGTATAGGTTGCTACGCAGTCACAGAAACTACGCTTAATTAATTTTATTTTTATATGGATTAGGTATCCCTCATATAGTAACATAGGTATATGTATATATACTAAGATAGATGCATCAGTCGGCTAGCCAGTGCTAGCGCCATCTAGAGGAAAACGACCAAAATTCAATGGCTATGTAGTACGGCCAACTACGAGAATGAGTCAGAGAGACAGTTAAAGAAAGTATTTTAAATCATTAAATCATTTATTTATTTGCACAAAACACGGTATAAAAGTATGACATAAAAACAAAGTAAAAAGTCCTCATGTTTCGCTAATATAAAAAAATATCATGCAAATATTTACAATGTCAATAATAAATTAAATTACATTACATAGATTCAAAATTACATGGATTTACAAAATTATTAAATAGTCAATTGTGGAAATATAAAAATAAAATTTAAAAAAAAAAGTCAAATTCTAATTGTCAAAAAGTTCCTTAACACTGTGAATTTTTTTCTCATTAAGCCATTTAGTTAATCTTTTTTTAAATAATACCTAATTATCCATTGAAATACCTAATTATATTTGCTAACAACAAAATTACCACTACCTTCTAGTTCCCTGGTTTATTTTCATTCTGTTTTAAAATTGCTAATAGGGGCAGGCGGTTGAAGTCATTATTTCGGAAACACGCTTTACTAGCGCGATGTAAAAATGCATAGTGACATCTACCGAAACAACGCCGAACTATCTGCTTTTTAAAGCTACATCTGCTTTTAGAAGCATCTAACGGAAACCGCAAAACTATTTTTCGTATACTAAGGAAAAAGTACTAAGTGAAATGTACCTTTTTTGTACGAAGTTTTAGTATCTTGATCGTACCCTGTTCACGCTTATAACACTACTGATTTCTTTGTATCTACGACGAACCAGAGGGCCTAATTTAATCAGACGTTACGAATCTCTTTCACACGCGCTGTTTGCCTCCTTGGTTTGACGCGACAGGTATATTCTGGTTCGTTTCGGGACGGCTTTAAGGTGACGAGTAGGGCTCACTAGCGACGCCATTTGATTTAAATTGTTAGCATCTAAACCGGATATCTTTTTAACAATATCGAAATTCGAGCATCTCGAAAAGAACTTATACTATTATATAATACTTATAATTAAGTTTTTGGTCTGCTTTCTACTCGAAATATGAATTACCGCCAAAAACGGCCACTTATGGCGTTAATCCAAATTTCGAGTGCCAAAACAGATCAAAAAATTAATTATAAGTATTAAATAAATAGTATTGGCCGTATGGTCCCCGGCAGAGTAGAATAGGCCACCCTCACTCTTACTGAGGTGTCGTAAAAGGCGACTAAGGTAAAGCTGCTGGCATGATCATCAGCACCCAGAGAAGGAAAACTCTGCATTTATATCAAAACCCTCGCCAACCCGTCTGCCAAGCGTGGTGAGTATGGCAATTACCCCTTATGTGATTAAGGGAGGCCCGTGCCCCAGCAGTGGGGACTTAAATGGGCTGACGATGATTAAATAAATAGTATATACCTATTCTTTTCGAGAGGCTCGAACTTCGAAATTGTTTAAAAGATATTCCATTTAGTTGCTATCAATTTAACTCGATTGGCGTCGCTAGTTAGTAGCCCTAACTAGTCGCCTTAACTTAAGCCACCTGGTATGAAAGAGAGGGAAGCTCCGATTCGGTCGTAACGTCTGCTTTAATATAGGCCCTCAGGATTCATGACTTGACGGAGTTCTCGTCCCTTTCACAAGCGCTGTTTGTCTCCTTTGGTTGGATGCGACAGGTATATTCTCCTTTGTTATGGGACAGGTTCGTTGTGAGCCACTGGTTTACCAAATCACACCACCCAAATAAGTAATACTGTATTAATATTTAAACTTTATGTGTCAGTATATATCAGCATTAAGATTGCACCGCCTTACACCTTCATAGTTTGCCTGGACGAGATTGCTCATAGTAATAAGGCCGCCTTCGTTGTACATCTCCTGTACCTAGCTTTAAGTTTTCACATTGTTTTGATGGCATTAAATGTATTCATTCAGTGTATGTATTTTCATCCGAACCCTTTTCCGGTCGGTAAAGTAGGTACTCCAATGTGACACAAGTTACTCTTTCCGGCAATCTAAATACAATTTTGTGCATGTCTATTTGACAACAAAATAAATAATAAACAAAACTGCCCAAATAATCAACATTTGTAGCGAAAACAAAGGCAAACCCAGGGCCGGACTCGAAGAATTTATTATACATCAAAGTTTTCATTCATTCATTTCATCATCAGCCTGTCTCAGTCCACTGCTGGACTTAGGCAATTTGCGTGTGGGCCATTTCCGTCATTTCAAACTGTTTTAATCTTGACGCAATTCGAAGGTTTTAAATTACATAGTATCTAATGGTTTTACTGACTTCGACTGTTGATTAGCCACTTATTCTCAATGAGTTACTTGACATGGCCAAGATATTTTTTTTTATTTTTTTATTGCGCATAATAGGCAGACGAGCATGCGGCCCATCTGATGGTAAATGGTAACCGCCGCTCATAGACATCAACAATGCCGGAGCACAGTCATGCCGCTGCCTACCGTGAAAGAAGAACTCTTTTCAAATCTCGTTTAAAAAAGGACATGTCGTAGCAAACAGGGAACACCGCGGCTGGAAACTCATTCCGGAGTTTGCACGAGCGTCTCTTCGGGTAGAGCCATAATATGTATATAAAAAAAAGGTACGGACAGCCACACATCAATGTATTGAAAGCTGTCAATTTTTTTCAATCGACTTCAAACTGTTGAGGTGACGCCTTGATATCGCGTCCGTAGTAATTGCAACGTGGACTCTTGCTTACCATTAGGCTTAGGAGAGCCAATATACTTATTGTGTCACCATAAACATGAGGTTCTCAGTTTATTTTTTCGTCTAGTTTGTATCAGCAAACCAGACTAAATTACTGGGGGGATAATTAAAAATTTAAAATATTTTTGGTAATTTTTTTCTAAAAGTGGAGGGGTGAGGGGAGGGGTAAATTTGTGGGTGAGGGGGTTCCAAAAGAACCCAAAAACTAAAAGAATTTTGAAAATCGGTCGAAAGAACAATTTTTTGAAAATTTTTGAATATTTTATTGTATGTTGCAACAGACCTTCCCGAGAATGGGAGTGTCCGTCCACCTACGGTCGGTCATTTCCCCATACAAATTTTTTGACTGGAATTTTGAAGTCGAATATTTCCGAAAGTATTAATGTTGGGGGAATGAAATTTGGAAATAGGATAAAGCTAATGACGGACAACAATGCATAAAAGAAATTTTGAAGCCGGGTCTAAAATTGTATTTTTGGCGAATTTTTGAAAAGTAGCATTTTTCTACCTCGACGGCACTATAGACTATGGTGAAAATTTTTCTAAGTATCCGGAAGTTTGAAAAATTCACCAAAAATTGAGTTTTGGGGATAGGGTCCTCGGGGCGCGGGAGTAGTTGGGGATAATTATGGAGCGTTTTGATGCAAAAGAAGAGGGTCGCAAGTGCTCTCTAAGTGATTCGAAAATCGGTTCAGTTCAGAAATTCGAAAGAAGGTTATCAGTTAGACCTGTATGTGTGTACAAAAGTAACATGGGGTGAACGCAACAAATTAGTTTTTTACCTATAATAATATGATTGTAAGGGAATAGAGAGTGCACTTATAACTCCTATAAAAACACAATGTTTCCTATAATAACGCACATGGGTACCTAGTTACATTACATTTTAGTTAGTAATGTCCTGGCATCAATGCCTGATCGTTGAGATCGGTCGCCATAACCGAAATCTCGGTTAGGAGAGCATTCAATATCAAAATCTTTATTTGTGAAAAGCACTTACAAATCGTCATACATTGAAGTAATTTAAAACTATTTATGATTACTTATGTATCATTTACATGTTAATGCATAATAGATATGTCGATACGTAAAATATACTAAAAAAATATATAAACAATGTGATTCTACCACCGGCTTGGAAAGTGGTTTCTGGTCGAAAAGATCCGGTAAGAAACTCGTCAGTTACTCTTTTTTTTTCTCAACCAAAAATATTCATAAGTACAATGTTCTAATAGTCAACCTGAATACGACCCTGAAAAACAAATGACTTCACGGTGTGCAACAATAGACCCTAGATGACGTAACTCCAATCATCACAACCAATTATGCAGGTAGGTACAATCCTGTCTTATTAGTTTCGCCCTAAACTCGGACACGAATAGACATTTTAAAATTTAAAGTGCCTATAGAAATCACCAACATGTTCACCTTACTCCTATATATTGCTTTAACTGGTGAAGTATTCGGGAGTAAACAGCACTTCTTCGACGAAAATAAGGCCTTGATCAATGTGATAGATCTGACGAAACCCACTACTTGGAAGGACTTGTCTTCATATTACACGTCGGTGCAGAAACATTGGTGAGACTATACATAGGTACAGTCGGCATAAAAACGATCATAACCAAAAGTATTGACAAAAAGCATAGCATGAGCTGAGCATTTGACAAGAAACAGTTTATAGCACAATATTTTAAGGTGCGCTTTTAGATGTCATTTGCTCTCAAACAATAAATGAATTTGCACCTTTACGTGTGCTGACTTTTTTATGTGATAGGTGGCAGACGAGCAGATGGGATAGCCTGATGGTAAGCAATTTTCGCCGCCCACGGACACCCGCAATATCAGTGGAGTCGTAAGTGCGCTGCCATCCTTTAAACCCCCGTTTGCCCCGAATTAGGCCTCTGGTACCCTCACTCACGCAGCGAAACAGCACAGTGCTGCTTCACACCGGTTTACTGTGAGGCCGCGGTATCATTCCGCCGGCCGGCCCGTTCATGCCAAAGTGTGGCCCTCCCACGGCTCAATAGACTAATACTACGTGTTCAATATGCTGAGTGGACTGGCACAGGAGATATACCTGGCATTCCTGACTTTCGTCTGACACGTCTTCCCCCGAATTAGGCCTTCAATACTCTCACTCACGCATCGAAATACAGCACAGTGCAGGGTATCACTCCGGTCGAGCAGGCCCATTCGTGCCGAAGCATGGCTCTCCCACAAAGTTGTATTTAATCAAATGCTCAGATATTTCTGGTAGGTTTGAACGCTAAGATAATTTTGATGATTCTGACTGTATCCATTGATCGGGAAATTACCTTTCCTCGTTTTCATAAGCAGCTGATTGCATCAGTTCAAAATGACCTACCTAATTACAGGAAAATCTGCATCAACTGCGGAGTACCCAGTTTGGGCACAGCTATGCATCTGGATTTCCCAGGATCCACTGGCGGGATGCACCCTGCGGTTATACCCACTGAATACCTCCTTACGAGATGTAAGTACCATTTAAATCTTTAGCCACACTACAGTCACTGCGCATTGTGACCACTGACGACAGCCGGCTGTCGCGCTCGCCCGCCTTATTTATTTATTTATTATTAAACTTACAAATTTAGTTTACAAATTACAAATTTAATAATAAAAATAATAATAATTCTCACAACATCTCATACGTTGACCTGATTCCGTACTAAGTAGCGTAAGCACTTGTGTTACAGATATCAGACAACAGAGGAACACAAATATATACTTAAATACATATATTACACCCAGACACCGAACAAACACAAGTGTTCATCGCAAGAATGTTTGTCCAGGGTGGGGATCGAACCCACGACCTTTGGCGTAAGAGATTTAGTTACAAATTACAAATTTAGTTTACAATTTAAATTCTGGTGGTTGCAGTATGCGGATTCGAATCTACAATCTCTCGTCAAGAAAACTCACGGTCTTATCCACTAGGCATAGACGCTCCATGTTAAAGTGACGGGTAGGGCACACTAGCGACGCCAATCGATTTTAATTTTTAGCCGGATACTAAAACGGATCTATTTTAAACAATTTCGGGGTTACAAACACTTATACTATTTATTAAATAACCATGCACAAATGTTGGGTCCATTTTTGTACGCGAAAAATTGATTCACGCCAAAACCGGCCAAGTGCGAGTCAGACTGCCCATGAAGGGTTCCGTAGCAGCAAGTAAGATATATGGAAGGTAATTTGCGGTTTACGGTTTATAACGTATCAAAAAAACCTACTCACTATATCTAGTTCAAACCAATTTTCGTTGGTAGTTTAAAGCGGCCACTTTTGGCGTGAATAAATTTTTCGCGTACGCGTTGGACCCAACAGTTTTGCATGGTTATTTATTAAATAGTATAAGTGTTTGCCGAGAGGTTGTTACCCCGAAATTGTTTAAAATAGATCCGGTTTAGTAGCTAAAAAATTAAATCAATTGGCGTCGCTAGAGTGTTCTACCCGTCACTTTAAGACAACGCACTCATTTGCGGCCAGCCGTCAACCGCTCCCATTGTCCTGGAGCTGATGTGCGGCACGCCGCATTGCGGCCTACCGTTAGTGCGTTCTAGGCCGAAGTGATGTGCTAAGTAAGATGATGCTCGTCTTAAGCCTATACCCCCTTGGTTAGCAATCACCGATATAGGCCCGTCCGCAACCGGTCATATACCCGTAGGAGGAGACATGCGAATGGGCCGTGACGTTACAGGGGCCACTACGCCGCGGTCCACCGCGTCGCCGGTCTCCGGGCCACTTTGCTATGCCTTCTACGCCCGGCCATACCCGGGACGCCACCGAACCGCGATATAGTAAACCGCAGCCATACACCAACTCCTATGTTCATACATTCCCCTTTTCATTTACTTTCACTGAGATAGGACGGCCTATCAGGCCGGTAACGAGTTCCACTAATTGATTGTTTGCGTAAAAGATACCTATTAATCGATATCGATTAATTATTCGAAGGGTTTCTATCTACCAGACGATCTACCAGAAGGTCGATCGACTTTGATGGATGCCTTCGATCGACGATCGATCAAAAGCTCTGGTAACACTGTGACGTGAGAAATATACTGAAGTCGAAGTTGTATCCAAATTCGCATTAACATTAAATTTCATCATCATCAGCCCATTTAAGTCCCCACTGCTGGGGCACGGGCCTCTCTCAATCACATGAGGGGTAATTGCCATACTCACCACGCTTAGCAGACGGGTTGGCGAGGGTTTTGATATAAATGCAGAGTTTTCCTTCTCTGGGTGCTGTTGATCATGCCAGCAGCTTTACCTTAGTCGCCTTTTACGACACCTCGGTAAGAGTGAGGGTGGCCTATTCTACTCTGCCGGGGACCACACGGCGACATTAAATTTATTAAGTAACATATTACTCTGACAACTACTATTGTAAGCAACATTAACATTCAAAGACATTATTATTGTATCTATTGAAACCTGGAAAATTAGAATTAAACTACGCATACTTCTAGTTAAAATTAGAAATTAAATACCGAGCACTCTCATATTGCTACGCCCTTACAAGTTGTCACAAACTCTGTACCCTAATGTTACACCTTTATAAATGTACTATGTGATATGCAATGAAATAAAATAAAAAATAAATCCAGTCCATCCAAGAATTGATCAACGTATTTCCATTTCCAGTGAGCGTAATAGACGTGAGTTCTCTCACCAAGTTCAACCCTGCCCTCATCCTGAGCCTGGACGTTGCGCTCCAGTGGTTGGCGCTGAAGTCCGACCCGAAGGAACCCACGCTACTGCTCTTCAAGTTTGGCTGGAACCAAGAGTCTATCGAGAAGAGATCCTGCGTGTGTTCGATACCTGGTCAGTAGAATGGCGTAGTTATTTGAGTGCGTGCTGTTGATTTATCAAAACATAATAGAGAATTGACAGCTAGTCGAGGTGCTTTTTTTATGAGTAACATGTAATTGTTGATATTGCCGTCACCTTTTTATCAGAATTACAATCCATTCATACAAACATTTGATCTTATTTCGACACATTAGGTATGGTTAAGTAATTATTGCACTTACGAGCGCGGCAGCAGCGGCGGCACGCGCTCCTGCGTAACACGATATCACGCTTACCTCACAGCACTCACTATACATGTGGGACCTACATTCTAACTCAACTCTAACACTCAAATGCAAACTTAACTGGCTGTCTAAATTAGTAAATAAATAATAATAATAATAATTCTCACAACATCTCATACGTTGACCTGATTCCGTACGTTAGATGGACACACCACCTTGTTCCCTACATGTAGCAAGGTGACGGCCATGATGGTTTCCCCTGGGAAAAAAAGGTACCTACTTATGTTTTCTATGCTTGCAGCTCTAATTAATATAATTATAGTGATAAATTACACTTAAACACTTCGATAATAATGAATGTAAATGCGCCATGGGGCGCTGATTGCAACAGAAAAGCTATCTCTATGAGTACCACAACAATAAAACTAATTGGCAATATGACAAATTCAATTTCGGGTTGTCAGCTCATTGTGCATTTGGTTGGGTGGTAAGCCTAAATCAGTTTTGGTAAAATGGCAACAGTAGTGAATCTAGACATGGGCGACTCCCATTACCGAGGCAAACAGGTACCTACACCTTAGAAGTGGATATATATGTCAATACCTCGTACCCATCTCTTTCTTACCCTCAGCTCTATTATGATGAGCTATCCCCCCACTTATCGGGACTTTGCATGCAAAAATATTGTTTCAAAGTTTGCGCAACTCTATTTCGGATGGCAATAGGATAATACAAATGCGCCTTACGTGTTTCCGTTTGTCTGTTTCACCCCATTTTTCTTGACTCTCTTTGTTTTCTGGTCCCCTGCGAAGCCCTCATGAACGCGCGGGCCCACATCGCCCACACGCCTAGCTACGTCACTGTCAGTGGTCGGTCTTGATGACTAAACATCATCATCTTAAAGTGTGACTCCCGGGTGTATCTAAAGTCGTACGTATCGTAAAGACCGGGGTCCTAGAAACGACGATTACATATCACAGGCTGTGACAGACAGACACACACATTTCACACTTATAATATTAGTATGGATTGTACTTGGCACACAAGCAGAATGATCACCTGATAGTAGCGAATACGTCGCCCATGGACATTCGCAACTCCGTTGGAGTTATAAGCGCGCTGCAAATCTTTTCCCCAATAACAACTCGTTACAATAAATCGACTGCAGACTGATCTTCGCAACCTTAGACATGTTAAATTGTCTAAGTTCGCAACCCATATACAGGGAACCAGACCAACTGAATCATGGTTACACGTTCAAATCATTAATCACAGTTTGATAAACTAACCGACACGTTCAGGTTTTTCACGATGTTTTTTCCACCATTTCTATTCTATCTATGTCGTAGGTTTAAGCTACGAGCTAGCCGAGTGGATAGCAGCAAACCTGAGCCATGTGGTGGGAGTGGCCACTGACGCGCCGACCCTGGAGTCCGACCAAACCAGGGAGTTTACCACGAGAACCATCACCAACCTGCTGGGCAAAAGCGGGATCTACATGATCGAGAATGTCAATTTGAAAAGGCGAGTACCAGGTGAGTTGAGACTTATGTTATTACTTCTGGACAAATCCAGCTTCTACCATCAGCATAGGCCATCAACCCGTAGAGGAGATCGAGCTTGTACCTACCATGATTGTGTAGATCTTATATAGGCGCCTAGCGGAGCAGACCAGAAGTTAACCATGAGAAGTGATCACCAACCTGCTGGAATCAATCAATCAATATCAAGAATGTCAATGTGAAGAGGCCAGTAGTAGGTAAATGTTTTTTGGTTAATGGTGATTAGTTGGCAGTCGAGCAGATGGATTTACTGATGATAATCGATTGCCGTCGCCTAAGGACACCAGTGAAATCACAAATTCGCTGCCATATAACCATTATAATATTATAAATGACATCATTGAGTTAGCGAGAAGGGATGTTACAAGACTATCCCTGTCCCGAGCTAACTCCATACGTCTTTATATTTAAGTAGGTAAATACTAGTTTTTTGAGTCTGAAACGCCCTGTTGGTCTAGTAACGCCCTGTTGGTCTAGTAACGCCCTGTTGGTCTAGTAACGCCCTGTTGGTCTAGTAACGCCATGTTGGTCTAGTAACGCCCTGTTGGTCTAGTAACGCCATGTTGGTCTAGTAACGCCTGTTGGTCTAGTAACACCTGTTGGTCTAGTAACGCCCTGTTGGTCTAGTAACGCCCTGTTGGTCTAGTAACGCCCTGTTGGACTAGTAACGCCCTGTTGGTCTAGTAACGCCCTGTTGGTCTAGTAACACCTTGTTGGTCTAGTAACGCCCTGTTGGTCTAGTAACGCCCTGTTGGTCTAGTAACGACCTGTTGGTCTAGTAACGCCCTGTTGGTCTAGTAACGCCCTGTTGGTCTAGTAACGCCCTGTTGGTCTAGTAACGACCTGTTGGTCTAGTAACGCCATGTTGGTCTAGTAACGCCATGTTGGTCTAGTAACGCCCTGTTGGTCTAGTAACGCCATGTTGGTCTAGTAACGCCATGTTGGTCTAGTAACGCCGTGTTGGTCTAGTAACGCCATGTTGGTCTAGTAACACCCTGTTAGTCTAGTAACGCCCTGTTGGTCTAGTAACGCCCTGTTGGTGTAGTAACGCCCTGTTGGTCTAGTAACGCCATGTTGGTCTAGTAACGCCCTGTTGGTCTAGTAACGCCCTGTTGGTCTAGTAACGCCCTGTTGGTCTAGTAACGCCCTGTTGGTCTAGTAACGCCCTGTTGGTCTAGTAACGCCCTGTTGGTCTAGTAACACCCTGTGAGTCTAGCGGTTTAACTACCGGGTCGTGATCTCTGGGTCCTAGGTTCGATTCCGAGCGAAAAAGTACCTGTTTCGAATTTTTCGAACATAACTCGGGTTGTGATCACCAACGCGCATTTGGCAAGCGTGGTAATTAATCCTAATCCCATCATAGTAGCGATAACTACATTTCTATGATGGTGGCCTTTGTCCTGCAGTGTGACATTTTATATGCTGATACTTTACTTTTTAGAACTAATGTCCATGGCAGTGGGGAATTCTAATTTCTTGGAAGACGATTTCTATACAGGAGGGCGGGGGACGAACTAGTCCTAAGGTATCATTGTGTAGATATAGATGTAGAAAGCAGATAGGGAAGGGAGTTCCTCCATACATTACCAGCCGGGTAAAAGCGGAATTTAGATACGGCCTTAAGTCGTGGCTTTAGCTGAGTGAGCTCCTTTTTGTATGCACACCGCGACACACCTGGACACAATTTAGGTATATTGCCCGGCCGAATTATTTCAACTTGTAGGTAGGCACATCTTGTTTTTCCTTTGTTTTTGTCTTTTGTGTTGTTTTTACTTTGGTTTAAATGTCACAAGTTTGTATTTTTTTTTTCATTATTTGATTTTGTGTGTCGTGTGTTTAACAAATAAATGTTTTTTATCTTTTATCTATACGTACGTACAGACAGCATCAAAGTACAAAAATCTGTCTTTTTTCAGTATATTCTCACCTTAATGTTAAACACGTTCAGTTCAATATAAATCGAGGAATTTTGACAAATTGTAGTAACCTGATGTCTGGCTGTCTGTAGGTACTTTGTAAGTTTTAAAACCTTTCAGATACCGGATGCATGTCAGTGGCAATGCCACTTATGCTGATGCACAGCAACTACGTACCCACTCGCCTGACCGCCTTCTGTCCCTCGCACAAGACGGACCAACGCGTCATGATAGCCCTGAAGAAGTACGCCGGGGAAGACAGGAAGATTTCCAGTAGGATCTATGACGTCAACCTTGAGGAGATCATGGAATAGAATGTTTGTAATTAGGGGTCAACGGAACCCTATCTGAAATAATACTCGATAGGAAATGAAATTCGACCATTAGGCCGGGCCGTCCGGGGGTCTATTTTGAAGTTAACTTTGAGACTCAATCAAACGTATTTGACGACGTTTCCTAATTTGAAGTGAACATTGCGTCGGTTGGACTCAACCGAAACTCTTTTGACACATCTCGTCTCAAACCCTAATTTGAAAGTAACAATACGCTTCCGTAATATTGAATTTGACAAGTCGTGTCTCGCGTCCGTACGCTCTTTTGCTGCACGATCCTCTCCCATTCTCTCGAGGTGGCCAACCCAGCGAAGTCGATGTGCTTTAGTTTCGCCGATGATATTCGGCTCGCCCACCTGGTCTTTTAGCTCCCAGTTCAGCCAGTTGGCCGTCTAAGGTACCGATGGAGAGACGAAGTCAAAAAGGATTTTCGTACACTTCTGGCGGATGACTGGCAGGGGGTGGCACAGGACCGGCCTAGATGGAAACTCTTATTAACGGAGGGCAAGGCTCACTTTGGGTCGCTGCGTCAACCTAGTTAGGAAATGAAATTAATGCAAAGCAATTCCTTTGGGACACAAACGAATTCACTGCCGAATTTCAAGTAGTCTTTTTTACCAAGGCGCATAATGTTCCTTTTGATGTGTAATGTTACCATATACCTAGTCATATAGTCATAATTATGAATTGCAAATAAATAAATAACTAGTAAAATTACAGTGAATTTGAGTAACTTTGAATTACCTTCTAACATAAAACTGGTTTAAAGATTTTTTATTTTATTCCTTGGAATTCCTATACAATTTAAAACGGTATCTATAGGTCGATCCATTCAACGTAGGTACAGTTTTAAATTGTATAGGAATTCCAAGAAATAAAATAAAACATCTTTAAACTAGTTTTATTGAAAGTTACAAGGTAATTCAAAGTTACCCAAATGGACAACATTTCAAAATTGCTAAGCTCTGAAACAAAAAATACCATTTCTTTATTTACTTTTCCGCTGCGCGAATATATATTTATTATTTTTTTATATTGCTTATTTACTGAGAAAAAAATTAAAAACTAAAAAACGTAAGATGACGTCATCGGACGGCAGAATGTAAAATATTTCTTTGCTTAGCACATTATAGTTTTAAATTTACGAAATGCCAAACCCATGACATGCAACTGTCAAAAAAAAGACAACTTGTCAACGTTGAATGTATGAATGACGTTGACAATGTTGACACAAGTATTATTTACCTTTGACAGTAGTACCTTTTTTTTATTAAAACAATGATAAGCAAAGGAATATCGCTGTTTTCAGCCGTCCGATGACGTCATTTGGCGCTTACGTCTATTTAGAATATAAAGAATTTTAATAATTATTTTATGCATGAAAATGGACAAATTTTGAAAAAAGAAAAAATGTGGGTCCGTTCATTTTATGTCTATTTTCATATAAAAAAACAATATGGACATGTTAAAAATATGAAATGTTGTCCATTGACTGTAACTTAAACATTATGTTATTAATAAATGAAATAAAAAACTTGTATTGAATAAATAAGCTTTATTTTTGGCCAAACTATTACAATGCATAAAACTTTACACATTCTATTGACATTATAAAATCATTAATTGCTGTTATAATAACAAATAAATCAATATTTTTTTATAAAATATAGCACGAAAATATACATAATTAGAAAATAAACCCAAAGTATGAAACTTTAAATTTCATATACAGAGTTCCATCAGAATCTTCCTTTACTGACCAACGTGAATATTATTCAAAAAGGGGTTACTATTCTAATAATTTTATAAAAGGGAAGCCTTACATTAGAATTAAACAAGAAGAGCACCAGTGAGTTTTCACTGAAGCACCTCTTCCCACGGGAATAATTCCCACAGAGAGTTAATTTTGTAAAGCCTGAAAATTTGGTGTACACAGCCGCCTGAAATATGTACAATGTTTAGCAAAAACTGACTTTTATTCCCATGTACTACGGTACATATTTGAATGAGTTTGTATACATATTTGGGCACGTGCGTGATTGTACCTACAAGACCAAGTTTTAACGCGCAAATTTCATCATTTTACATGCTTATCGGAACCTTTTGGTTATAGCGATTTGTAATCAACTTTCGTAGAATTCCACAGTCATGCTTCAAATCAATAACTAGATAATAAATGCATGAGCTTGATACCTTCTTCTTCTTCCCCATTTTTCCCCCAAGAAGCAGACTGACAGAAAGTAAGTAGAAGATACTACGTAGGTATCAGACTGAGACATAACCTGGCACTTCTTGTACTTTTCTCTAAGTTGACACAATATCATCTATGCATCCTAGGCATGAGACACGCGGGTTGGCAGTGTAACCGTGACGTCATCGGCGGCCGTGACGGATAACCTAAACCTCGTTTTCGGCTCGTATTCGTGCCCTTCACATCGTCCATTTTTAAGATTATACACTAACCCGAGAAATACAGCACCTATTCGTCACTGGGACCCTAATAACTTTGGTATAGCAGTATAAATTAGTTTTCGTTTATCCAGTTCAAACTTTTAATAAATTACAACCGTCTAGTACATGAAGTTGAGTTATACTTTTTGGCAATCAAAAATATCTCTCTGTGGATTCATCATTCGTGAGCCTTCCCCCGCGCCAAAGCACTGGCCAGCCATAAATGCAGTTATCATACATTGATAAGTCCGCTCTAGCAAGTGGACGCTTTACGAGGCGCGACACGACAAAATTTAGGAATTTATTCAATTCATTTTAAATATTCCTTATTTGCATAGGCTTGTACACAGCTCTTTTGTTATTGATATCTGATCTAGCTATAATTGTTTGTTTATAACTACAACCTTTGCCATATTTGATTTGATCGAAATCGCATTAATAATACGTACATGCTAACGATCAAATGTCTTTAAAATCAAAGGCAGGTACATTTTAGCACTTAATAGCTTGAACATAATCGTAACGATGTATAGAATTCTGTCTCGTAAATATCCACATAACTACAGCCCTTCTGAGTATTCCCCGTGTAACATACATACATGTTATTTGTAGCCGCTTACTACGCTATTTATACAAGGGACAGCAAAACTCCAATACTAATACTTTTCAATATTATTGCCACGTTCGCCACTGTTCAGAAGCAATATGTGAAATATTAAAAATAGATTTTCTTTTATTTGGTGCACCGATACCCTTATATACTTTTTAATACTAGATTTTGGTACTTACATTGATTTTGTTGACATCGCTCACTCAGCGGAACAAAAGTTAAAAGAAGAGGAATTTAATATCTTACTAAGCGTCACAAGTCAGCTTGGCTCAAATGCTGTAGGAATGACGATGATAGCATCATGTGTCGAACTTATCAATAGTGGGCTGACTACTTGAAATCTGTTCAGTCCAGTATGCGAGAGTGAGAAGCACATCGATGACCTGTTTTAGTATTCCTGCTAAGGACGAGCAATAACCTGATTTATACGTAGCCAGGTGACATCTGAAGGACTAGCACAAACTTTTCTAAGAATTTTGTATGAAACTTGAAGAGCGCCCTTATCTTCTCTCTTACTCCCTCACTTGGAATTAAAAGGTGACAAAATATTGCGCGCACTACGAATATCTTGAATGTTTGTGCTTACCCCTCTGCAAACGCATTTGTCGACTAGGCAAGTATCAAGTTAGCCGGTCGCACTACAAATAATACTAGGATGATTTTGACTCACTGGTTAATTACTGCAATAAGTATTAAAACTATGTTCTTATTACTATTGTGCATACTGTCCATAATTTTCTAAATAAAACCACTCCCTCCAGGACATAAGGAGTACATTGGCATAAACTTGACTGGTTAACATATTACAACCAACAGATCTTGATAGTTTTTTTTTTCACTCTCGCATAGTGAACACTGTGTTAACTTAAACTTATTCTAAATTATAGAAATATGCACTCTAACATTTAGATAGTATAACCACTAGCGCGTAAACATTTTAAAAGTAATATTGCTACATCTTACATAATGAATAGAAACATATTTAAAATAGTTATTGTAAATATTTTAATTAGCACTATATCGAATTGTATGTGACATATTTCATTTTCATACAAAGAACTAGATGTCTAGACTATACAGGTTGGGTTTGTAATGTGTAAATAATATTTAAATGTAGTGGTTATCTAATGACTCTTACATCTAAATTGTCAATAGGTTTAATTCTCCGTTATTACATCAGTCAGCCACCATTTCCGACACATAGCAGACTGGATTGGACACATAGCGTACCATTGTATAACATTTATAGCGTAATATATTTTACAACTGTTATTGTCACAACACTACATAGTAGTTTGTGACTAGAGGGTCCCAAACGTCATTACAAAGCCTTACATGCCACTAAAAAGATTAAGTATTTAATTTTATAAAGTGTGAAATAAGATTTCATGGATTTGATTTTTAAAAAGTGAGCTCTTAGCCCGTCTGAAAAGGCTTAGACAAACAGGCATGTAACACTATTAATAATTAAAAAAAACTATTACGATCTGACCACTTTCCTGAGTGTTCCTATTTCCTTTAACATTACTATCACGTTTTTTTTACTATCCAATATCGTACGTCACGACAGACTTGTGTAAAAACACAGAATCCATGTTACACGCGATATGTTTAAAATAAACGTGCAACCAAGTTTATTTCACTCCTGTCAACCGCTAGATTTGTATCAAATATAAATGCCATATTATTGAATGTATCAAGACTTTCTAAGCGTCGTACAAAAATCTACTTACAAGTTTTGTTGACAGAAGGGTGCTAATAAGCTAAATTGGTCACACATTTATTGTATTCGCGATATAAATTGATTCAATAGTACTTACTAAATCAGTATTGCGTATCCCTTTGTGTGATGTGATATTTTTCTGTATAGCTCTACCGACACAAATTCGACCTTCCCATGGTTCACGGGGCGTGGAGGCGCGAGCACGCTCGAAAAATTCAAAAAGTTAATATTCCATTTGGGTCAATCGATGAGTCGGATGTCGACCGTGTCCGTCATAGACCAATAAGAATGACGTTCGCAGCTAGAATCGTAGAATTGCGCAAGCTCCAAAGAGAACTTTTTCGGTTGGTCAAGCACACTCCCCGCCCTCGCTGATTGGCCCAAAGAGAAAATAAACGCTTTCGATTGGTCGAGGGCACTCCGCCTCCCGCGTCCCCGCTGACCATGGGAAGGTCGACTTTGCAGCGGTAAAGATATATTTTAGTGCCCTTACTGGTAAGCTTGTGTCAATTTACGTCGCGAATATTTTGAACTCAAAACTTCCACCCAGTCAACGGCAGCAAACGGAAGATATGGATCCGAACGGTATCACCTGAAAAAGGGCAGAAATAAAAGTATTGAATGTAAATATTTCTTTTTATTTTAAGCGGGCGGCTATTCAGGTCCTTTTCAGAACAACATCACTGCGACCAGTTAGATCTATTGTGATCGCGACTGTGCTACTTGTCAGTCCCAAACCATGCACTTTTCAGAAAGTGTATTTATTATTTAGGACTGAGATCCCTAGCTTCGTAGGGACTCGAAATGTGCTCTCCCAGATGTATGCTACGTTTGCGCATGAGTGGTCCGCATTCAGCGATTATGTGTATAGGAGTTCCATCCGCCTTGTTACACGTTCTGTAGATTCTAGTGTCGCTCAGTACCATAGTGGCCATGTTCTTATTGAGGCAACAGTGACCGGAGCTAGAACTGTTACTAGGATGCGTATGTTGCAGTGGCGAAGAGTCCATACAACCCGATTCCCGTCGGCTTCCCTTACGAAAAATCGAATCTATGGGCCAACGATATTTTTATCTGTTAAATTCACTTAGTGTCACACTTACATAGTTCAAATAGTTTTAATTATAGACATAACGCCTACAAAATTTGATGAGCAACGCAAATAATGCAGGTGGCAAGCCGGTAAAATACCGAGTTACTTCTTCATACTACAAATTCTCATACTGAGCATCTGTCCTTTTCATTTATGTGTATAGATCGTCATGTTCCGTCTCGTTTTAGCACGTGCAAATTTACTAAGAAATAACTCGATGCCTATCGGCTTGTTATAGAGATAGGATAATTAGCAACGCACAGGTGCAAGCGAGAAAGAAGTAAAATTATAATGATTCCGAATTAAGAATGAATGTAGCACGGTATTAAATCATGACAGGAGCGTACTATATTTTTATTTCCCTTGCTTTTTAGTTTTTATTTAATGGCGGATAATGCTAATTGTAAACAACTTGTTGCTTTCGTTTTGTCGAATTTTATTTGTTTTGGTGTTGAATTGTGGTGAATTGGATTAATTTTTGTATTGTGTGTTGTGCTGAAGTCATCTTAATGTCGGTCGTCGGTTAAAAATGTCATTAATACTGATATATTGTTGTCGCACAGATTATTTGCTATCGAACAAGATTTCGTTCTCTAAGTTTTGAAAACAAAACACATGTAGTAAAATTAGGCCGCGCCAATCAAAATATTTTTTTTCGACTTTAACAGATGACCTTGGGATAGCCACGCATCGGCATGAATGGGCCGGTTCGATCGTAGTGGTACCACGACCTCACAGAAAACCGGCGTGAAGCAGCACTGTACTGTGTTTCGCTGCGTGAGTGGGGGTACCGGAGGTCCAAGTCGGGGGAAAGTGGGGTTTAAAGGTTGGCAGCGCACTTGTGACTCCAATGATGTCACGGGTATCCATGGGCATGCTGAGCATTTTGGTAAGTTAATTTCATATTCCGGCTTCCCTTTTGAAAATATTCACCCTTCGCCACTGGTATGTTGTTCCTACTTAGTCCAACAAGCGCGTACTGAAGTGTCAGTAAGGCTTCATTGTAGGTATTTACTAGGCTAACCAAATCCTAGATAATGGTCCAAGCATTGCCCGGGTAACCAAGGGCTCAAACTCGTCTTTGAATGCAACTGGGATTAATACGCACTTTTTTCTGTGAGGCCGTGGTATCACTTGCTCCTTTCGATCCGGCCAATTTATGCCGAAGCGTAGCTCTCCCACATACTACCAGGCTTACCAAATCCCAGACCATGGTCCAAGCATACCCCAGGCTTCGAAACAAGGGACGCAACCGGGAATTCATACGCATAAATGATGATGTCCCCTTTTTATGTGATAGGTGGCAGACGAGCAGACGGATCACCTGATGGTAGGCGACTGAACACCCGCGACACCAGTGGATCCTCAAGTGCGCTGCCAACCTTTAAGCCCCCCTTTCCCCGGATTGAGCCTCCGGTACCCACGCTACACACAAACACAGCACAGTTGCTGCTTCACGCCGGTTTTCTGAGAGGTTTTCGGTTTATCACTCCGGTCTGGCCGGCCCATTCATGCCGAAGCGTGGCTCTCCCACGGTCCCTTACCTGCATATGGCACTGGTACTTGCCCAATCCAATCCGGCAGCCAAGCCTCTAATCCCTCCAGTCCTTCTTGATCTCGAAGCTCCATTCCCACTGCAGGTGCACATTTTTGTCGTCGTCCGTGAAGAGGCTGTTCACGGTGTACGAGCCGCGCGCCATCAGGCCGGACGGCGCGTCCTCGGGGGGCGTCGTGTACGACTGGATCTCCGTCTTGGGGGGGTACGAGCCGACCATGTGGGTCATCTTGTCAACTGGAATGGGAAAGTATTATATGAGTATCTATATCTCTCTATATGGAAAAAATATATTCTCGGAGGCAATAGACAACAGACAACAAAATGCTGATGAAGATGAACATGACATCGAACAGCGACTGCAGAGCATGCAAGGAGGAGACGGAAACCATAGAACATCTTTTATGTGAATGCGACTCACTAGCCAGAGGCAGAATGTGTCTTCTAGGTAACGCTTATCCTAAACCAGGAGACTACAGGCACTTCAATCCGAAAGACATCGTGATGCTGATGAAACGAATCTTTCGTGAGTAAGAGCGCAAAAGAAAGGGGAGGTACAAAAGATCCCTTAGGGTCGACGTGCCCCATGAAAATGGCCCCTAACAGATAAGATAAGATATCTATCTCTATCTATATATAATATAAGGTTCTTATTGGTTCTCCTCAGTAAAAAACGATATTGATGCAAAACAGTAATCAGAAACTATAGTACCAAATAAGGTTGGCGTGTAATAATGGATGTGTGTTGATATGATGATAACAGTACCAAAAGGTGTTTTGGCCAACATCGCCGCACTCTTCAAAAACATTTTGAAGAGTTCGGCGGAGCGTAGTTCAAATTCAATTCGCGGCGAGCTTTGCCGTTCCTCGGACATCTCGCTTACTCTGTCGCGCCATAGCGACCCTTTCCGTGCGAGTAGAAACAGCAAGATGCATTTGCGAATACCAACAATTATGAATGAAACGTGGTTATATTTTGATTTTCTTTAAGACATTGTGTAACTAGACAATACAAGCTGTCTCTGTTAAAGTTTCATAATGAATAATTGAGTTTTTAATATAAAACAAATAGGCAGGAAATAGGTCGGCAACAGGGACATATTATTTTATACGGAACTTGAGGCGGGAGTGACACGATACGATGAACGCTCTAGCGCGTAAGTCAACGAACTCTGCATCTTTTTAATTTAGTGGTTAAATAAATAAAATTTAAATATTTCACAACATCACATACATTAGTTGATATTTTATAGCAATCTTTTGCGATTTATTCTTAAGTAAATAACACACTTGGTAGTACATTCACCCGCATTGTGGAAGGTGTGGGTTCGAGTCCCGCCTGAACACGAGATGAAATTTTTAAGTGTGTTATTTATCACATACATTGATCTGACTCCGAGATAGGTAGCTCAAGCACCTGTGTTACGGATATCACAATCAACAGTGGGATTACAAATATATACATGTAATACTTTTCTTTTGTAAATACATAATAATAATATTATAATACTTATAATAGTGGTTAAAGGTAGTTGTTAGTACCCCTCAAGCCTTGATATTTAATATATTGATTAATCATTCCATATGCAACTGGCACCTTTATATTGAATAAGAACCGGCCTCGATCACGCGTGCCTGTGCATATCATATGAACTGTGACACACACACGCTATACTTAAATGTAAACAAAAACTAATAAGGTCTACCCACTACACATTCCACGTAGCGAATAACAATTACGAGTATTTTTTCCATGATACGATGCGAGCCAATATTTCATATCAAAAGGACATTCAAATCGAAACAAATGCAAGTAATGGAAGTTTGTTCAACCATTTTGAGGTCATCAGAAAATAGGTAAATAGGTAAAAAAAATCTTTATTCAAGTTAGGTCCATACACACACTTATGAATGTAAAAAAGGTACACATATTATAATCTACCGCTGATTCGGAATGTCGATTTCGACTGAGAAGACACTAGTAAGAAACTCAGTTACTCTTTTCAAATACCTATTGATGATGTTATTGAGTTTCGATTGAGAAGAGAAAAATAATACAATTATCAAAGTTAACGAAAGAATCCTTATCCTTATACGCGATGGGATGCGATTAATCAAAGAATCCTTGACATGGGGACTGTTGCGTGTGAAAAATTCCCCTAGATTAGTGTTGCCAAATAATCGACAATCGATTAATCGTTTATTTTCACCCTTAATAATCTAATAATCGATTGTACTATCGAGAGTATCCATTAAATCGACTATCATTTTTGATCCGCGCCACGAAAGATGTCCCGGGGCAAAACACGGAACAAACATTTTAGATTCTTTGTGTCTTACGGCCGCACTCAGAGACGTCAACTTAAGTTTAATTGGTACTTAAGACAAAATATTTTGACCTTTATTTCAATATACATAAAGACTCTCCATAGTTAAGTAATAGAACATTTAGCGAAATTGATGTCTGTGAGTGCGGCAGATAGTCATTTATTTACTCGATTTGTAACAATGGTACATTTGTTATCATACATTTTTAGAACAATTCCGTGCGTCCTGCGAAAAGTGGTCCAATCGACTTATAGTTGATATTTTATAGCAATCTTTTGCGATTTATTCTTAAGTAAATAACACACTTAAAAATTTCATCTCGTGTTCAGGCGGGACTCGAACCCACACCTTCCACAATCCGGGTGAATGTACTACCAATTATACCACTGAACGCGTTACTAAGTCGACGAAATTTGTAAGTGCTTGATTCGACATGAGCTGTCGATAGTCTCATCAATATTGTAGGTATATTTACAATATCCAGTGGAAATATTATTACAAATATTTGACCACCAGTTAAGATGAGACTGCTAAATCAATAGTTGATATTTTATAGCAATCTTTTGCGATTTATTCTTAAGTAAATAACACATACATTCACCCGGATTGTGGAAGGTGTGGGTTCGAGTCCCGCCTGAACACGAAATGAAATTTTTAAGTGTGTTATTTACTTAAGTCGACTTATATCGATTTTGATTTTTTTCTTGCTACTTCATCACGAAAAAATCCTCTATTATTCTGTCGGATCAGACAGAAAAATGGAGTATTTTTTTGTATGTCTGATCAGACAGAAAAATAGAAGATTTTTTTGTGAAGAAGTGGCAAGAAGAAAATCAAATTCGATATAAGTTGACTTGTACCGGGACGTACAGAATTGTTTCTGCTAGGTTACAAACTAACCTTTTCAAGGCATTAATGAATATATTAAAATGAATGAATTATTAACACATACAAACTAAAATCAATAAATTAATATTAACAATTTGAAATAACAGAATATTATTAAAATTTTAATCTATTACATTTTAAAATAAATACTATGTCAAACAAAAAAGCAAATAAAGTTATAATATTTTAACTATTTAGTGGTCTTAGCCTAAAAATTTGTCACAAAAGTATTCTTCTAGATCGCATGTTCAAATGAACTTCTTTCTTGGCGTGGATTCTACAAGGTGATTGGTTATTTTTAAAAGTGGAATGTCAAAATTTCATTTCAATATGAATAATAAAACAACCAATTCTAAAGTTGGACCTCAGTCGATTAGTGCGCCACCTAGGGGATTTTTCACACACAGTGGTTTCTTTTCACGGATTCGAATCGGACGTAACTGAATCATAACTGCTAACACATACATTACAACTAAACATCTACGTACCGGGAACTATCCATCCGTAGGAAGCAGGAAAAATAATAGGCCATCAATTAGTCTTATCAACAACATATAGGGAAAATAGTACTGTTATTCTGATATTATTTCATACTAAAAATATTCATTTGCAACTACTGCAAGAATTTTAATGGCATCGTGTAATTTTTTTATGTCTCCGGTGGCAGATGAACAGACGGATCACCTGATGGTAACGCAGCTAAACACAGCACAGTGCTGCAGCAGCTGCACGCCGGTTTTGTACGAGGCCGTGGTATTACTCCGGTCGAGCCAGCCCATTCATGCCGAAGCGTGGCTCTCCCAAGGTCATTCCAACTTCAATATTTTTCACTTTTGGAGTCTAGCTAATCGTGGCAAGCGTCCGCGTGGAGCTAATGGTATGTATGTGATATTGTCTGATATTTCATTATTACCTGGGACACCGAGCCGGTACGTCTTCTGGACATACTTGAGGCCATGTACAATCTCGCGCTGCACGATGAAATCGATCCTTATTCTGTATTGAACACCCTCCTTTATCACGAACACCTGGAAGGAGAAAGAATAACATTGGATTAAATTAATTAATTTATTGCAACCATAGTTCAAGCAGCTGTGTTACGGATATCAGAACTAACAGCGGAATTACATACAAAGTATTATATGTTTGTACTGTGCGGGGATCGAACCCGCAACCCTTGCACCAGAGGCAGCGATCCAAACGGGTCCAAACGTCAATTCATTAAAATCTCACAGTATCTTAGACCGTGGGAGGGCCAAGCTTCGGCATGAATGTGCGGCGCGAACTGCAGCGATACCACTGCCTCACAGAAAACCGGCGTGAAGCAGCGTCTGTGCTGTGTTTCGCTGCGCGAGTGAGGGTGCCGGTGGCCCAATCCGGGAAAGGGTGGTGGTAAGGTTGGCAGCGCACTTGTGACTCCACTGGTGTAGCAGGTGTCCATGGGCGGTGGCATTCGCTTACCATCAGGTGATCACAGTTACATGTTCAGATTCATTATCTCAACTAAAATATTGTAGGTCTCCACAATTTTTTAAAAACTATCCGAGACGTGTAAGCTTCATCACGATGTTTTCCCTCATCGCAGAGCTAACGGTCAAAATATGCACATAGATTTGAAAAACCCATGGAGTGGTTTGAAGGCACCTTCCTTACCGGGGATCAAGGTTCGAATCCGGCATGCATCTCTAGATTTTTCAAATCAATGTGCGCATTTCTAGCATTAGCGCGGCGGTGAGGGGAAACATCGTGAGGAAATCTGCACGTTTCGGATAGCTTCTAAAACGTGAACCCGTCATTGATTTGGTCTGGTTCCCCTGTAAAGGGTTGCGAAGGTCAGACGGCAGTCGCTTCATTGTAATAACCAGACTCCCTATATCTTGAATCATGGTCTAAGCTCACCCTGGGCCCCATAGCGACCGCTTTGGACGCAACTGGGAATTACATGTTAAGATGAGATGGAGATTTGTAAAACCCATGTGCATGCTCGGATTCGAACCACAAGGCGCGTTCTTATCCACTGATTCACGTCACCTCCTCATCGTCATCGTCATCGTCAGCCCATTTGAGTCCCCACTGCTGGGGCACGGGCCTCCCTCAATCACATGAGGGGTAATTGCCATACTCACCACGCTTGGCATACGGGTTGGCGAGGGTTTTGATATAAATGCAGAGTTTTCCTTCTCTGGGTGCTGATGATCATGCCAGCAGCTTTACCTTAGTCGCCTTTTACGACACCTCAGTAAGAGTGACGGTGGCCTATTCTACTCTGCCGGGGACCACACGGCATACCTCCTCACTCACAGATATTCACGTAACAGTTTAGATTCCTGATTCACAGTCAAATGATACATGGGCACCCAACAACGCTTTCAAAGCATCTAGGGTTGTGCAACACGCTGTTATTTGGGAGCTAGCAGAATGCGAACATGACAAAATATTAGCCGAACAAAAACGTTAGTGATGTGAGCCAAGTTCGAAAATTTCTTGCAAAACTAAACACGATGGCATTTATATCTAACTCTGAAAATATGTCCTAAGGCCCGATTAAACCAATATTGGTCCGTAGATAAATGTATGGTATAACGTCAGATTTTTATAGATAGACATAGTATCGGATTAAGATTAGTCGAATTGGGCCTAAATCAATGGGCCTAAATAATATCTTGTGACATATTTGCTAGATGGCGTGCCTGTGAACCGAGGTTCAACTTCAACATCATTGGCTGATTTATTCGTTAATTGACAATTTATTTAAACTAAAAATACCCAATTACCTTTTCGAAGGACCTCAAGCGCAATACGGCAACTTGCGGATTCTACGCATGCAATAGCCCAGGTGAGGTGAGATGATGTGTTTTAAATTTGAAACACCCTTAAATTATCAGATTTTCGGAAACTCATGTCTTTAAAGTGGCAAAATGAGGTCTTAAAGACAAGAAGCAAATGGTATCGTCGCCTCCTATTATATATTATAATATTAATAAGAAGAAAAGAATACAAAAATCTCATACCGGGGTAATGTATTTTTCTGATAATAATTTATTTCCTTATTCAAGCAACTAGGATTTATATTTTTATGAATTTTACGACACCTCGGTAAGAGTAAGGGTGGCCTATTCTACTCTGCCGGGACCACACGGCCAATTTTAATTATAGCTTATCAAAATCAGGGATTATAAACAATATATAGGCCCCTATAAATGCGAGCTAAGTGTAAACTTTGAATATGGCCTCCTTCGCCTCCTTTCTTCACAAACTTGGCCAGCACGCTACCGTGCTTCTAGATTTCGTTCAGCGATATGCGTCAACTCATCGCACTAATCCACTCCTACGTCAAACCCGTCACATCGCACGTGTGGTAATTGCGTTGCTTTCACCTTATTGCCATAGCAATAAGGTTGCATTCCGCATCACGTGCAAGCAAACACAAATAACGACGACACGGGTTTAATTCCATCGCCATTCAACTAGTATTTAGATCGTGCAGTGAACTATACGCGTCGCGGGTAATTCATACCACGCTAGAGGACGATGCAATAATGACGCAGAATTAAAAAAGTTTAATAATTAAATTGTAATTTTAAAACACCCGCGACGGCGGCCATCTTGGATTTGAAATTTGTCAGAATAAATATATTCTGCTACTCAAGCACTTTTATATGATACCCATATTGTAGGGAGTTGTCTAACATAGCAAAAACACACCCCTTATTCATCTTTCAAACAATAAAAAAACAAAATCGAAATCGGTTTATTTGTTGTTGACACACACACACAGACACGTCAAACTTATAACACCCCGTCGTTTTTGCTTGGGGGGTTAAAAATACTTGAAGATGCAACGATTGAACAACGCCCTGTTGGTCTAGTGGTTTAAGACCGGGCCGTGATCTCGGAGTCTTGAGTTCGATTCCCGGGTCGAGCGAAAAGTATATTTCGATTTTTTTTTAACATAGCTCGGGTTTGTGATCACGAATTGCATTTGGCAAGCGTGGTGATTAAGCCTAATCCCATCATAGTAGGAATGACTTGATTTCTATGATGGAGGCCTCTGCCTTGCAGTGGGACAGTTTATAGGCTTGATACTTTACTTTACTTGAAGATTATTTTGTTTGCAGGTCGTAAAATGTGTATAGGAGATTGTACAAGGAAATATCATATTAAGATAACAGAAACTGACATCATCATCAAAGCGAGCGATTCCCGGATCCATCCAAAGCCTTTGCTTCGGAACCTACCACGAAACCGTCCCGTAACGAAGAATATACCTTATGCACAGCGCGTGTGTGTTGTAGGCCCTCAGGTTTTGGTAAGGCTGGTAATTACAATAATGCGACTGCCGTCTGATTTTCATAACCAGACCAACTAAAGCATGGTTATTAATTACCTCAACAATTGTGGGCGCAAACGCCGTAAACGCCGCCCGTGAACATCTGCAGAGATCGCTAATGGATTGCCGGCCTTTTTAAAAAAGAGTACGCTCTTCTCTTGAAGGTCCCTAAGTAATAGCCGTCTGGAAATACTCCTGCAGCCAAACCGTTCCACAGAACTGAGGTACGTGGTAGAAAGTTCCGGGAGAAACGCACATTATTAGACCGCCATCCATCGAGATGATGAGGATGGAATGACAATCGCTTGCGAGTGGTTCGATTTAAGAATTTGGCTGCAGCGAGTAGATCAAACAGTTCCTCAGAGCACTCCCCATGATAGATGCGGTATAGAATGCTGAGGGAAGCTATGTTCCGCCACAATGCTAGAGGATCAAGTCGACTAGAGAGTCAAGTCACCGACAATTCACAATATAATAATAATAATAATATAATAATTCTAAAAACATCTCATACGTTGACCTGATTCCGTACTAAGTAGCTTAAGCACTTGTGTTACAGATATCAGGCAACAGAGGAACACAAATATATACTTAAATACATATATTACACCCAGACACTGAACAAACAAAGTGTTCATCGCACGAATGTTTGTCCAGGGTGGGGATCGAACCCACGACCTTTGGCGTAAGAGGCAGGGTCACTACCAATTCGGCCATCCGGTCAGCAATATTTAGCGAGTTAACTTCTTAAGTCCTGTAAATTGCCTTTCCCCAGTATTTACTATAGCACATATTAGTGAATTTCTTTTACATAATATATTCTATGACAACATCCTGTATCACAAGGCGAGTTGGCAATTTGCCGGCGCAGCGTTATCGGTTCTTATAGCGACTTTATGGGGCTTCGGACGTTTCATTGAATTTATCAATCACTTTAGCGTATATTATGATAGGGCATCAATAGAGTAGTGTGATAATGGCATATTACACCACCTGTTTAGCACTTTATCTCTCTTATAGTCGAAATATTAAAGATCACATTTTATTTATCGGGTGATAGGTACCATCATATACATTTTTACCGTGGGAGAGCCATGCTTCGGCATGAATGGGCCGGCTCGACCGGAGTGATACCACGGCCTCACAGGCAAAACCGGCGTGAAGCAGCACTGTGCTGCGTTTCGCTGCGTGAGTAGGGGGGTTTAAAGGTTGGCAGCGCACTTGTGATTCCACTGGAGTCGCTGGTGTCCATGGGCGGCGGCAATTGCTTACCATCAGGTGATCCGTCTATTCTTCTGCCTACGTGTTACATAAAAAAAATACACAGAAAGCCGCCCATACACACCATAAATGTTAGGAACCACCGACCAGTGGCGTAGCTGGACCTGGGAGAGCGCTGCTTATTATTCAAGTATTTATTTGCAAACTAAGTGTACAAAGATGGTCTTACACCTATTATTACAAACGTACTTATGACCTAGCGGTATTGCAAATGACTAGAGCAACTAATTTAAATCAGAATTTACGACCGGGAATTTCCTCTCTCTCTATATTCCTACCTCTCTATATCGCACACGCTGTGTGTCTCCTTTGTTTGGATGCGACAGGAGCCCAATTCTCGTGCTCGTGACATTAATTATCATACGACATATATCAAACAGTTTTTTGTATGGTTTTCAGGTTATATCCGTCATGTTTTCAAAAGCTTTCATTATCGTCATTGTCAGCCCATTAAAGTCCCCACTGCTGAGGCACGGGCCTCCCTCAATCACATGAGGGGTAATTCCCATACTCACCACGTTTGGCAGACGCGTTGGCGAGGGTTTGATATAAATGCAGAGTTTTCCTTCTCTAAATTAAGCCACCTTATCTGCCGCGGCCGGTGAAGTGGGTAAATATCAAACTTGAATATTGATAAACGGATCTTGATCGTCACTAGAAATCATCAAAATAGACTCGATACTTGTTTTTGGGGCTTGGTCACGATTGAGGCATTTCGATTACCTATTATTCAACGACCTCGATCGAGCAGAGGCTAAGGCGCCCAAGCGTGGAAGGACAAATTAGAAAAACGTTATTTTTTCCCCCCATTGCCTCAGGTCTGGGTGTGCTATCTTTATCTACAATCGCGAGTAAACAAATCGACTTGGGACCTAATTTTCATACAAGCATCAGAAGCCTATAAATATGAAATTATCTGTTCTTTATTTATTAATCATTTTAACAGATTACTGAAACGTGCAGATTTCTTAAAAAAAAAAAGAAATTGTGGTTGGTTTTCGCATCCCATTATAATTGCACGGAAGAGTACAACAAACATGCTCAATCCTAATTTTAAGAAATATCGCATGTTACTGAAGGCTTGTTAAACGATTAACTAAAAAAAAGAATATTTTTGACGTCGATTTATATTAAAATTATCACTAAAGCACATAACATCGACCTAATTCTAATAGGATTTATCTCATTTTTTAATATTGGGCTTCTGGAGTCCAATTCTCGGGATTTTCGATATGGAAAAACATGGCGGATGTCACATGAAACCCATACAAAAAACTATGTTTTAGTGATACATATTCGTATGATGATAAATGTCACGAACCCGAGATTTGGGCTCCAGGAGCCTAATGTTAAAGCGAATTACCAGCGGTGCCACACGTCCCGGTTTTGACTGAATATTCCCACTTTTTGGGCAAAAATTAAACCTCGCAGTCCCGGTTTTCGACGATTTGTATTTTTTTTTATATGATAGTTGGCAGACGAGCAGACGGATCGCCTGATGGTAAGCGATTGCCGCCGCGCATATGATAGACACCCGCGACACGTTGGATTCACAAGTGCGTTGCCAACCTTTAAACCCCCTTTTCCCCCAGATTGGGCCTCCGGTATCTTCAGTCATGCGGCTTTCCTTTTGTTTTTTTTTAATGGGCTTAATCCCGCGCACGGTGACGGCCGCACATGTGATTCCGCCAATGCGGCTCTCCTACTGTCACTAAGTGATGGCCTTTTTTTAGGTAATTTAACGCATTTTTTAGGTAAAGGGCTTACAGAAGTCTCCGGGTATTTGATATGCTGATGATTTTTATGTCATGTCAAGGTAAATGTTATTATTACTTTCAAATCATTTTCGTTTTGTCTGGCACAAATTGTTATTTTACAAAATTATTTACACATCTTTCGACCGTGGGAGAGCCACGCTTCTACATAAATAGGCCGGCTCAACTAACACGGCCTCACAGAAAACCGGCGTGATGCAGCACTGTGATGTGTTTCGCTGCGTGAGTGAGGGTACCGCAGGCCCGATCTGAGAGAAAGGAGGGTTTGAAGGTTGGCAGCGCACTTGTGACTCCATTGGAGTCGCGGGTGTCCATGGGCGGCGGCAATCGCTTACCATCACATAAAAAACACAGACCCCGCTTTCTCCAAAAAAAACTGAAAATGTTTTCTAGTACCTACTAATAGTACAGGAAATTCTCTAGTTTGAGACTAATAACAAACGGTGCGAGTGGTCGAGTAGTAGCTATAGCATTTTTTTTATTGTTATTTTAAATTAAATCGGTTTTCACTCTGCCTTCTAACACCAAGTATTATCCAACAAAAATAAAACCGTTAATCAAAAAAAAACACAGATGAATGAAATTAAATTTCGAAGTTTAAGAATCGACAACCCTATCAGGTACCACGTTAGGTCACGGCCACATCCGGCCAACAGGTGGCCAAAGTCACAGGTGCGCAAAAATCAAAGAGTTTTCTCATCCTGTATACGACTCCTGGCAATCCGCCATTTGCTGCTGATTACGACCGTCGTTTTATGGGCCATCGGCTGATGGTGGTGTAATGATGCATAGTTTACTGCAGCACCTGTCACAAACGTTCTACGACCGAATACACTATTTCGTTTTCCGCCAAAAAATGCATTTTCTCCTTTATTTTCGGAATATTACTTAGGGAATATGATGATCATTTTCATCCTCTAATGGGATTATCGTGTTTATTTTTTAACTAGTGGCCCGCCTTCACTTCGTTTCGGGACATTACTTCGACCTTATAGGTATTGGTAGGTACCAATAGATGGCGCTAGGAATCGATTACATCGCGCAAGCGTTTCGTATTTTCGGATTACCTATAAACGTTTCCGCGTTGTAGAAGTTACCTCTTTATAAGTAGTATAGATATGGATTCTTTAAAGCCCAAGGAAAAAAGCTTTATTTGAGAACACCAGATAAAGATAAAAAGATTAATATCTATTATCGTTTAAGGCTCGATTCGACCAATTTTTATCCAAGAATACATCTATATGGTATAACGCTGTCATATCATACAACTAATAACGTTATACCATTTTATTCTCCGAGAAATATTGGTCGAATAGGGCATAAATATTTCCAATTTTGATTGTCTTAATAATTTTAATGTTCGACAAAAATTGAGACTGCCGAAGCTTCATCAGCGGCTGAAAATCATTTTCAGTCGGACACTACACAAACTGTTAGATTCGACGAGTTATAATAAAACAATTCAATCTTTTCGTATATATGTATATGCCCTAGATACGATTCGAACTGTGGGAAAACCACACAGTAATCAATGCAGTTGTTAAATTGCGATCGGTGTAGTTATACCATATTCGGTCGCAGGACAAACTGGGTCACTGAATAGCCTTAGCGATAAAAAGTTAGTATTACGAGAGATAATAGTGAATAATGAAATTGAATAACAGGATACGATAACATCAAAAGGTTCGTAAATAATTAAATCGGTTAGAAAAAATTAAATTCTACTTCTGTGGAAGCGCAGCCTTATTCTGAACATGTAACCAAAGCCAGAAGCCCCTGTCTAAAAGTTGCGAAGGTCAAAAGGCAATCGAATCATTGTAATTATTATTTGACGACCCATTTGGAACAGTGGTAGTGAACGCTGCCTTTGGACCCGCAACCCTTGGAGGGTTGCGGGTTCGATCCCCGCACAGTACAAATATTTATGTGCATGAACATGTCTGTTTGTATTGGTCTGGATGTTTCTATGTATTATAAGTATGTATTTACAAAAGAAAAGTATTATATGTATATATTTGTAATCCCTGTTTGTTGACCATAGAAAAAACGTGTAGTGTCAATCTGTCACTTATTGTCATAACTTTTGCTAAGTCAATTAAAATACGAAAATATTTAACTGTATTATTCCACGATAATAACCAGCCTCTTAACTGTATTATTCCACGACAAGAACCAGCCTCTCCAACCTTAATATTTAGAGAGAGGGCTCTGGCCTCGGGGAATTATAGAAGCGGTCTTTCCAGGATCTGATGGCCGAGTACGGGTTGCCGACGTGAGGACGTCGCGGGGCACGCTGCGCCGGCGCTGCGCTGCGCGCCTAGCGCGCCTACCTGCTCACCCCGGGGGGGAAGAGTGTTGACCATAGAAAAACGTGTAGTGTCAATCTGTCACTTATTGTCATAACCTTTGCTAAGTCAATTAAAAATACGAAAATATTTAACTGTATTATTCCACGACAAGAACCAGCCTCTCCAACCTTAATACTGTTGATTCTGATATCCGTAACACAGGTGCTTGAGCTACCTATCTCGGAGTCAGATCAATGTATGTGATGTTAAGAAATATATTTATTTATTTATTACCTTCCCAATGGTCCAAACGTACCCTGGAAGTGACAGCTATGGACGCAACTAGAAATTAAACGCCTAGGGTGAAGATGTGGTCGCGCAATGATAGACTAGATACTTAGAAAGGAGTCCATACCTGTTTCTTGAGATCAGTAAGGTCTCCGCTGAGGTCCAGCTCGACATCTTCCCGGTCCACGACGCACAGCGCCAGCTTCTTCACAATGACTTTCCGAGGGTCATTAGTATCTGAAGGAAATTGTAGATATTGTATACACTTTCTGATGGTTACTTATCTAAATGCATTATTCTTCACAAATGTTATAAATTTTCTCCTTAAAAATAGCTTTTTTTACAAAAGTGACAGTAGTTTCTGGTAGTGTCATTTTAACGAGAAATTTTCACATTTCAAACTAATACATATAGCAGATATTTTGTACTTAAAAGTGCGAAGAGCGTATTCCAATTGAAACAAAATTATATTTCTTGATTTATTAAAAATATCGTGATTTAGCCACCTTGGTGACGGGTAACGATTTTAATTGTTAGCTACTAAGCCGGATCCATTTTAAACAATTTCGGGGTTACAACTTCTTGGCAAACACTTATACTATTTATTAAATAACCATGCACAAATGCGGACCCAACATTTGTACGCGAATAATTGATTCACGCTAAAGTGGTCCGCTTTTGGCGGTAATCAATTTTTCGTGTACAAAAACGGACCCAACATTTGTGCATGGTTAATTAATAAATAGTATAAGTGTTGGCCGAGAGGTTGTACCCCCGAAATTGTTTAAAATAGATCCAGGTTTAGTAGCTAACAATTAAAAACGACGGGTGTCGTTAGTTAGGCTACCCGCCGCCTTAATAAGTCAGACAGTCAACGGATGAAAATGTTTACAATACAGGAGTTTTTGATACACCTAATATACCTCGGTGGCGCAGTGGTTAGTGGGTCACACTTTAAAGCAACAACTGCGCAAGAGGTCCCGGGTTTGAACCCCGGGTCGTGTCAAAATTTGTACCTATGTTTTCAGTAAGTAATTCTTAGTGGCACCCCAGAGTATGGATGTTGGCGGTCTTGTACCGCCGTGCCTCGGAAAGCACGTTAAGCTGTTGGTCCTGCGCCCGGACCCTCTCCGTGAGAGTAGTGTCCCATCGGAATATGAGGGTAAGGGAATAGAGACTGCACTTGTGTTTGCACACACACTTGAGAACTATAATATATCCTGCATACGTGGCTGATCGTTGAGAATGACCGCCGTAGCCGTAATCGGTTGGAGGATATATAAGATAAAAGTGATAATCTATCAGTTTCGTGTAAAATAGACAAGAGAAGGTAGAATAATTAAAAATGTGCTGTGGATTATTCTTATATCGCAGCTATCTCTATTGCTGTTATCATACAATATCAGTGACACCATGACAGCTAGTGATTATATAGTGATAACCGTTGAGTGTGTTCACAACATTATCAGATGGTTAGTTGATTGAACCATTTTAAAAGTTGCGTTTACAATACCAATTGAAGTGAAGTTTCATGGGATTGATGATATATGTGGTGGTAGGTATCTAAAACAAATCATTCAGTTGTTGATTCATTTTGATTGATATCTACACCATGCTTAAATAGGGCTTATTCTATCTTTCAAAAATACACCCAAATTCATCCAGCCTGTTATTATTACTGTTGCAATTCGACAACACCCTATGTGGCTCGAGATTTTTGTTATATGAATGACTATATTCTTATTCCACTCAAAATAGTGTGAAAATCTTAACTAGGTATTACTACAGTATTTAAACAGATTGAGCAGTCATGGTCAGTCACCTAAAAACTTGAGTGAATTTGGTAAGTATGACATACCTATACCACAGTACAATCACTATAAAAACACTTGATTGTGATTCATATATGTTAATCTAATGCCTGAATCAATACTAGGCATAAGTGTTTTACTTTTCATACAGATCCTAAAACCTGTTCAAGCTTAAATGAGCATGTAACTGATGTCTGGAGTTCTGGACTATGGCAATATGATATATGAATAACTTCAAGGCATCTTTAGACACATGTAAAATACATCATAATAGTTAGTAGATTTATTTTTATACATAGATTTCATAATTCAAGAGTTGTACATGTAATTAAAATATATCACAGATTGTAGAAGAAATTTTATTTATTATATTATTTGACTAAAGACAGATTAGATTAAAAAGGTATTCTTTCTTCAAATAATGGCAAAATTCTGGTTTAATGCCTAATATTAATCCTTACTAATATTATAAAGGCGAAAGTTTGTTTGGATGGATGTATAGATGGATGTTTGTTCCTCTTTCACGCAAAAACTACTAAACGGATTTTAATGAAACTTTACAGTAATGTAGCTTATAGATCAGAATAACACATAGGCTATAATTTATAAAGATATATAAAGACCTTGCTTTTATTCGAATTACACGCAGACGAAGTCGCGGGCAAAAGCTAGTTTGGTATAAATATCAGGCAAATAGCACAAACTTCAAACTGACACTGAAGTAGCTTTGATATTAGGACCCAAATCTCATGCTTGTGATATTTTGAGAACATGGCAGATATCACTTGAAAACCATACAAAAAAACTATGTTTTGTTGACATATGTCGTATGAAAATAAATGTCACGAGCTCGAGAATTGGACTCCTGAACTTCAAAACAACCACAAGTTCATATTTATCACACTTTTTCAGTATGGGAATCAAACCTAACCTAGAGAGCTACCTATCTCGGAGTCGGATCAATGTATGTGATGTTGTGTAATATTTATTTATTTATAACCCTTCGGAGTAAGAGGCAGGGCCAAATGCGCCATAGAGGATCTCTATGACGACGTAATAATTAAGTGCCTTGTAGGAAATCTTAGGTGATTTTATACTTTGGAGTTATGTACAAAAACAATAACATTTTTACAACTTAGAGTACATACCAACAACAACAGTCCCGCTTTGCGCTTGTCCCAGCAACGCCTCCTTGTATTTTCGGAGCGACTCGTCCTCCTGATCGGCCGCCAGAATCTCTTCAATGGTCTTCTCAGGAGGAGGCTTGTAGGTCGACTTGATTTCCTCTTCAGCTTCCTCCTCCTCGGGAGTGCGTGCTACTTCGGGTTCCCCAGACATTTTGAACTAAAAAACGCATCAGTCATCAAAATTGGAACCACTTATTACCCCCTACGGCTTTTACAGAAAATTGAATTTAGGTTGCCAATAAAAAGTACAATGCAGTTTCAAAAGGTCAACAAATAGATGCACAAGTAGTTCTTTTTATATTTCCATAGAATACATATTAGTTCAAATACCAGATTGGAGATTTAAATTCAAAAAGAAGCACGCTGCTAGGAACCGCCCTTACGTGAATCACAAGTCGGGAAATCAGTATGCAAAAATTATACTTAATAAATGAAACATGAAGATATTTATAACCGACAAGGTTCAGCGACAGCGAGATGGTATAGCGGCGACAATAACACAATATGTAAGCGGCTTCGTCATTGCACCCAGAAGCTTATCAGATTATAGCGTCAATACAGGATTTGTAGAGGAAATATTGAAAATACTTACTTTATATTTAAAGGCTTACGCTGAATGAAGCGCCAAAAATATATTTCGCTATTTTTGAGGGCAAAAAAGCACCAAAAGTTAAAACAAATTCACGAAAGATTAGCAATTTGTAAAATCTATAGATCAAAAATGACGGACGATACACTTCCGGTTGTCGCAGCCATTTAATTGTCTATGGTTAAATTGTCTATCAATCAAACCATAGACACTATTACTGTCTGAAGCTCGCTCCACACATATTTATTTTTTTGCTATTCACAGTGCCAAAAATATGCGAATCGACTCCACTTAGCGTTCGCGGCTTCAGGCGTGATTCGCGGTTTAAGTGTGGAGCATGCTTTATAAAGTCCTTGTGTTGTGACATCTGTGGTGATTATTGATGTCTTTCTTTGTCTAGGTAGGAATAAAGCAGTGATGTTTAAATATCGACAACATAACTATCGACAGTGAAGTCAGATCAATGTATGTGATGTTTTGAAATATTTACTATTTATATAATAAGTGACTTAAGGTGGAAGCTCACGCAATCCTGCTAAACGATTGCTAAGAGATGGCTCTGTTGTCAGTGAATCGAGAAAATAAATAATTACGACTTCTACAGGACAGTAATTTTAAGTGTAGAGTGATTCGCGACATCTACGTAATAACTGCGATTTTTTGATGTATTTCAACAATTAACAACTAAACCATAATCATTATATT
Organism: Marasmia exigua; assembly: GCA_019059595.1. Lineage (NCBI taxonomy): Eukaryota > Metazoa > Arthropoda > Insecta > Lepidoptera > Crambidae > Marasmia > Marasmia exigua. The sequence goes on along the minus strand of CM032469.1, from coordinate 5,063,912 downwards.
GCTGCATCGTAGCTAAATTAATATCAACTTGTGTACGTACGTATCGTCCCCACACACACATACAAAGCTGAAGCATGTTTTTATCGGATAGCTGTTATTCCTCGCTGGCAATAGATGGCGCGCTTAACACTAAACATATGATGTGGATAGGAATTACGGAATATGTGAATTTCTTCTTCAGATCTATCGAATGGACTACGGATAGGTAGCGATGGTAATCTAGTAGATAACTTAACACACACTGGACTTCGAAATTGAAGTGCGGTTTATTATGCAACTAACGGTCCGCCCTCACTTCGTTTCGGGACGATTTTTTGCCACATAGCGTCTGTAGACCTAATAGAGTAGGCTAGGTGTGCGTAGGTGGGCGACTTCTAATAACTTCATGTAGGTAGGTTCGTGCAGAAGAAGTGGAGTGGTATAAGTCCTTAGGAATGTTAATTAAAAAACAATCAATATAATAAAATCTATATTTGAATCCTTTAAAACCATTTCATTAGTATGTATAATTTACATGTGATTACATAAATATGCCGATACATAAAATATATTAAAATATAAATACAAATAATGCGATTCTACCACCGGATCGGAAAGTTGTTTCTGGACGAGAAGGTCCAGCAAGAAACTCACCAGTTACTCTTTAAACGCCATATTTTTATACAATGTTTTATTACACATTATATACAAAGTATACCTTATACCAAGTCAAACAGCTAATAATGCAACACAAAATAATAAGCTAAATATGATTTAAACCAAAGCAGACCAGTCCCCAAAGGTGGCACCTGTTCAAGTATGACATATGTTTCAGCCATCACTTCACTCAACTATAGCAGAGTGAATGTTATGACCAGCCACATAGCACCACAACCTCAGGGACATTTGGGGAGCATGATCATTCGTGAAGTTCCCGTCATATGTTACAAACAAAAGTAAATATTCCAAAACTAGTTAACTGTATGACGAGGTGTACAAATTAGTTGGTGTAGGTAGGTAGGAGGTAGTATCAAGTCAATTTTTAATAATTAATAAAAAATATTTACATCAATTTATATACAATAAAATGCTTCTAAAGTAACTTTGAGTGTTTCTTGAAAATCACCATGCTTGAATGCTATGCATTCTATCCCAAGTGGACTGAAGTATCTGTAAAAAGAAATAAATAATGTAAGAATGTTTGTAACAATAAATTTATATTATTTCAATTTGTTATTAAATATTATTACCAAACATCTGTCCCCTTTATTACAAAAATGGTCTACAAGGTTTAACAATGACGCTGTCACTTTTATATTGCTTTCAAATGAAAGTGACAGCATCCATTTCAAACCAAGCCTAACTTTAGACCATGTTTTGTAATAAAGGGGTGCGTGTTTTATAACACATTCTATTATTACTTTGAACTCCCGAATTGGTAAGAATTTTTTTTAAAGTAATAATACGGGTACACACGGAGTTACCCTTATTGGACTTTGTACCGTCCTTATGTCTGAGACACATTTTCAGTGGGATTAAAGTTTTACTTGCAAAAATTAAATAACAATGAAAAATGTATAACAAACAAGTGATTATAACAAAGTTAAACTTACTATCCCAGAAGATGAGTTAAAGTTATGCCCATATGATCTTTTCAGACAGTGATATATGGCACCCCATCAGGGGACATGTGTCCCTTTACAATGGCGATGGCTCTTTCTTCGGCTCCAGCTTTTATTATCTCCTCTGTCAAGTGTTGTTGCCACACAGATCCCAATTCTTTTTCAATTGAGTGAAACTTATTCGGTGATAAAGTTGGTATATCCATAAGCGCAGTCATCTGGGCTACTTGTGCATAGTAGCTGCCACTTGTCACAGCACCCCAAACTAGGGCTTTATTTATGTGACCATCCTTTTCACTAGCTCGCTTCCAGAGCATTCCACACATGGTACATTCAAAAGAGTAAACACTGTGTAATCCATTTTTTGTTTCATCATTCAGTTCAATTTGAGGTTTGGTTAGAGAATATGTCTTTCTGTAATTGAAAAGCAAAGTTTATTGTTCTGTACATAGTAAAAGAGTAACACATTAAAAAGCTCGATTTGTTTGTCCTTCCAAAGTCCATTGTGAACACCCAGCTCCTCACTTCATCTCAAACAAAACTATCAAAAAAATCAACAAAATATAGGAAAGTCAATCAAATTGCATATAATACCTAAACAACGATCAGAACAAGTCAGTCAGAAATTCAGACAGAATGAAAAAAAGTTGTTTGAAAAAGTACGAGTAGAGTTGTTTATTTTGCTATCAGAGAAGCTGGCAATTTATCAATAAAAGCATTATTCAAATGAAAATTTATCATCATAGCATAGCATACATTTTATTGGAAAAATACTATTAAATTTTAAATTACAGACTATCACTTTTTAAAAATAATATTATAATAGGTAGTAGAAGTTAAAAGTAGCAAGAAAAGTAAGTTAAATTGGTAGGTATGTACTTACCAAGCTTAACTTTTTATACTTAATTCAATCAATGACCACAAGAGTTCCATTGACTCTTAATTCCAAGTGTTTATCACGAGTTCCCATAACTTTAAGGCCAATACATTACCAATGGAGTCACTATTTATCAATCCACATTGGACTTTATCCTCTAAACTCATCACTTAACATTAGAACATTTAAAACACTGCCGCTTGATTAACACTACGCGACGTAAACAACAAATTGCACAGATGAGTTCCTAACTTTGTACCCTGACGAACTTGATTCAATATCACTCAAAAAAACCGTTCGCTCATAGAAAATTCGTAGCAACATTCGACTCTAAATACAGTGATTTCACTAAAGCTAAAAAAATAATTGGTTGTACTTGTAGGTACGTATACTTTTGTCCCGGAACCCGAACGGAGCCGAGAGTAGCAGTAGTAGAGTTCCATCCAACTCTGCTGTATTGGCCTACCCGTTGTACTATATATTATCAGATAAGTACGGATAGCGCGTGGCTGTTACGTTTCGCGCGAACTGCAGATGTTCATGTTTGTATTTCAATTTCTTCAACAATGCACCTACCAAACCAAGGCTATGAATATCATCGATATTTATTTATTTTAGCGTTGAATGGATTGATGCATACACAGCACTAGTTATCACAAAAAATTTGATTACGTTCCGTTACAGCAAATGGTTTATCATTCCTTAGAAATATATTATAATTAAGTTATTGGAAATAATTATGTATGCACTATTATGACCAATCATTTGTAACAATAAAGTAGGTATATCTTAAAATTTTATTACTTTACAGTTGAATTTTTTAGTTGAAAAGTTTTGGAAATAAGCGGTAGGTACATTTTGTAAAGCGTAAACAGGATCGCACTTCGGACGATGCCGCGATTCTAGATTGAGTCATAGTTGCCAGGTACGATTTTGTATTTGTCCCCAAATTCCTGTCCATAAATATACAGACTAGTTTTCTGGCTCCAGTCTCACGGCGATTTCAGACAGCCAATACCAAGCTAAACTCTGTTTTTTTTACTATGCAGACTAAAACTGACAGAGATGGCAATGTGTTATCCCAGTACATTTTTGCTCATTTTGACATATCAATTGTATTTCGTACCTGGATGCGTATATAAATTGCATGTTCGTTTCATGTACACTCACTTCACAATATTTCTCCTATGGAACCAATGAAAAAAAAGGAAATTAAAAAAAAGAAAGACTAAATTTTACCAAGAATTTCAGGAAAAGTACCTTCTGGCAACCCAGTAAAGGAGCAATCTAAAATCCCGAAATAATTTCAAGTTGAAGAAATTGGTGCTATAGAAATATGGCAACGACGCGTAAGAGCGGCAACGTCGCTAACACATAATGCCATACCTCGATGGCGCAGCGGGTAGACAGACGGTCGCACTTAAAAGCCTCTATTATTTCTTATCAATGTAAAGTCAAAGTGTGTGACCTTTTTTGCATTTTGTGTTTTATTATAGCAATAAAAAAATACAATTTTTAATATATTATGAATATAAATTAACAAATCGCTAAAATATCATGCATATTTTTATTGCAGTTCAGCGCCATCTGTTCGATAGCCAGTTCGTTTAGCTAAGCAAACATAGCCTACCATCTAGGAAATTTAACTAGATTCGTATAGATGTCGCCGTTTTTACGAGAGATTGCATTCGTTTCAAGCACACACACATTCAAGCGATTTCGCATATTGCTACGTTTTTTAAAATCGAAATTATACTTTGTTTATGTTTTAAACTTGAAAGATTATACCATTCGCGTAAATAGACACACATATATAATTTTTTAAAAGACATTTTAACCATATTCAAGCTTCTGCCTGTAAGTATTCCTGTAAAACAAGTTTGTATAGGAAACGGACCACCTTAAGTAGTCCTTTAGTAATAGTAAATAATAATACAAAAACTATGTCTATGTCTGTCTATGGTGTGTGATATGTGACTGACAATGTTTGTGCTTTAAAATAGTGAAACTAATTAAGAAGTTTTTATACTGTAACTTTGCAATAGCATTATGTTTCAATAAGTAGGTTTAATAAATAATCTGTTTCCTTTGGCCTATTTACTTACAGCGTCGCAGACTCCTGGCTCATCTCAGCTTGATGGTAACCAAAAAGAGTTTGCGTTGGTAAGCAAAAAGAGTTGCGTTGCCATTTACAACAAACGTGATGAAATGCATCACAACTGTTGGCACTCACTCCCCTAATGGCCAGCGAGGTGTTTGATAGCGATGCGATCACATTTTTTTATAGATTATTGAGAATTTGGAGAGCGCCAACCAACAGGTTGTCAGAAGGATAAATGAGGAGCCTAGAGTGATTGCTGGAACAAGCGCAGGAGATTTGCAAGGAAAAAAGGTCAATCTAGAAAAACAAATGAAAGTAATCCCGTCGTCAGGAAAATCTCCGCAATCATGAAAGATTTCCTCATCCAAGGTGCTAGTTCTTAGAAATGGCACTCATAGAAAAAGAGAAATACAGTTCCAACAGTCAAGATAAATGTCAAAGTACGGAGAAATGGCTGAAGTGCAGCCAGGATGAATCGGAGAAACAAGAAGCCAGAAATAATAGTATAAATAAAGGCTCCCTGTTACGGCCGCCTAATGTCAGCGACACTGATGGTCCATTTTAACAGCTGGCTTGCGCACTTAAGGTTTTGATGGCCACCTGTGCACCTACTAGTGGCAATGCTAACTTTCTTTAACGTATGAGCACACCTAGATGTTGGTTTTTCGGGGACTATATGGAAAGGCTATTCTCCAAGAATGTATGTGAAGAGTCTACAGCTGTACGCAGCTTTAACGTAAGGGAAAATGTATGGTACTTGAGAAAGTGTCTCCATGGCTCACCCAAAGAGGCAGTCACAGCCTTAATGAAAAGTACAAGCTTGACTGCAACTGTAAGTCTTCTTTTGAAGTACAATTTGGTAATTGAGACTTCATTTTAACAGGAACTGTATTTAATTGATACAGTATCACCACAGGAATATTATACTGCTCGTCAGGACCGTAATATAAGCCTGGCCGCCGACGCCGAGGGATGCGGGGAGGCCCACCACCGTCTGCTGCATTACACCCCGAGTGCGTGCCAGTCCTACAATGACGATGGATGAAGCGTAAACGCCTGCCACTGATGTAATGACCACGGAGACTGTAACCAGTACCTAGAAGAGCGTCATGGGCGTCCCTAACGATCAATGCGCCACCCGCACGCCACTAAACCGGCGCGTGCATGGTCGTGTGCCGCTCGCCTCTTCAGCACTGGTAGGCGCTCGCCGCTCCATGCTCTTCTTTTCTGCTGACGCCACTACCCACAATGCCTGTGACGGACGATGATGGTCTCTGCGATCTCCATGACGATGTACCACGCTACTCTGCCATCGAAACTATGGGAATCAGTGCACGGGTCAGTCAGTCAACTGATTCAATCAACTTTATTGAAATAAATAAATGCAAACATAATTTTGAAAAGTTAAGAAATTGTGCTTTTTTAACATAGAAAAATAATAATACTCACAACATCTCATACGTTGACCTGATTCCGTACTAAGTAGCTTAAGCACTTGTGTTACAGATATCAGGCAACAGAGGAACACAAATATATACTTAAATACATATATTACACCCAGACACCGAACAAACACAAGTGTTCATCGCACGAATGTTTGTCCAGGGTGGGGATCGAACCCACGACCTTTGGCGTAAGAGGCAGGGTCACTACTAATTGCGCCATCCGGTCAGTCAAAGAAAGATTGATAAATTCAATGACCGTTGTTACAAGGTCACGTTGTTAAGTTTTGTTGAAATTTTAAATGTGGCATTCTTCACACTTCAGTATATAAAAAGTACTCTGTGATTCTTCATTCATTCATCTCTCCTGAGGGTGCTCTCACCCTAATAACCCTTGCTTTTTGTTTGCTTTCGTCCCAACAACGGTGTCTATGTATTGACTTAAATTAATCGCTAATTTTGTCTTACCCCAAGTATTACTCAGTACTCCAACACCAAAAGAATATCGATAGTTTCACAGGTAGATGTGCAATCAACACTACAGAAAATAACCTCAAAATTAAATAAATATTGACATTTGTTTCACTGACTACTTATTTATTAGTTTAATTTTGTTTATTATTTAAATGATTAAACATGCGATTATGTAAAATTTTGAATCAATAACTATTTTTAAAAATACATTCATGATTAAGTTAAGTTTTATACGCTCTTGCTTGTAAGTATCCTATGTGAAGCTTTTAGAGGTTGAATTCCCAAATTGTAAACAAACGTTTTAAAATCTGTTCTTTACAGACTACAACAATTGCCGAAATCTATAGCTTTACTAAAATTCAAGCAATTTTGTACAAATCCCCCAGCAGCTACTGAGGAAGAAAAAGAAAGGGAGTTGGAGAGAATAGCACAAGACGTAAGATCAAATTACTTTCTGTAATTAAGTATTATATAACATTAAAATGTAATGTAAACAACAAACAGAGAGCTTGTAAGAATAAGTGATTCCATCTATATATTTAAGTATTTGGCCTACATTAATGTAGAATCCACATTAAAACTGTTACTTTACTACAGTTTTACCAATTTTATAAGTTACACCAATGTACCTGCGCAGAAGTCTTATTTTCGAATACTGCGGCAAAATCTTAACCAATCACAACGCTCCATTTACGCGCGCCAAAAATTACAATTTCTTATTGGTTGATGCTACATCGCCATGTTCGGTGCGAGTGCAATTGAGAGAGAGATAGCATTCCTCTCTGGATTTATTATATTTAATATTAACATAACACAATAAAGTCTGTATTTCAACTGCTTTTGCAATCGTAATCAATCGAATTTAACTTGCTCTTCTGCGTAGAGGAATTATGCCGATGTGACTTATAAACATGGTACACATACACATGTGCTTATGTATGAATTACTTTGTATTAAATGTAGCAGGTTCTGAGTCATTGAGATGTGATATTGTTCAATGTATTTACTAACATTTTTTTATTGCAGGCATCTATAGATGAGCCTCCCACTGCCTGCTGCCGCTCAGGCTGCTCCAACTGTGTGTTCATTGTGTGGGCTGAAGCGTTAGCGAATAAAATGCAAAATGCAGGCCCGGAGATCAGTGAGAAAGTCTTGAAGATGGTAGATGATCCTTCTATGAAAGCTTATTTAGAAATGGAACTAAGGATACGGCTTAAAAAGTAGCCATATAATAAATGTAGGTTATTATTGTTGATTTTTATTAGATTTGTATATAATGTTGAATTTGTTATTATATTAGTACACTGTCCAAAAAAGTGTTGCTTTGGAAATATTTTAAGAAACTCAAGTTTAACTTTAAATTCCTTACAAGGTCTCAATAATTTAGATTTTTTATGTGATAGTTGGCAGATGAGCAGACGGATTGCCTGATGGTAAGCAATTGCAGCCACCCATAGACACTTGTGATACCAGTGTATTCACAAGTGCGCTGCCAACCTTTAAACCTCCCTTTCCCCCCCGATTGGGCCTCCGGTACCCTCACTGACGCAGCGAAGCACAGCACAGTGCTGCTTCAGTCCGGTTTTCTGTGAAGCCGTATTACTCCGGTCGAGCTGGCCCATTTATGCTCAGGCGTGGCTCTCCCACAGTAAATTTCTTATTAGTTCTCAATAAATTAAGTCTATTTATCTGCTGTAAGGGACGCTAGATTTACATACTCCACCTAAAATGCCTCTAATTAAAATTAAACACAGTGTATGTATTTCTCTTAAATGCTAAGGGATCATTCAATTATTACATAGCACTGGATTTTTTTATATGTTAGTCCCTCAGGGGTTTCTTCTGTTTATGAAAAATGAACAGAATATATAAATGAACAGAGCATTGAATTCCCACTAATTATTCATTTTTAATTCAAATCATTTCTTTCATTCAATTCAATACATTCGTCCATTTAGACGTGTGGTCCCCGGCAGAGTAGAATAGGCCACCATCACTCTTACCGAGGTGTCGTAAAAGGCGACTAAGGTAAAGCTACTGGTATGATCATCAGCACCCAGAGATGGAAAACTCTGCATTTATATCAAAACCCTCGCCAACCCGTCTGCCAAGCGTGGTGAGTATGGCAATTACACCTCATGTGATTGAGGGAGGCCCGTGCCCCAGCAGTGGGAACTTAATTGGGCTGACAATGAATACATTTGTGGACAGTAGAGCTTAGGCTAGCCATGTAAGAATTATGTAAATATACTTAAAATTTGTAGGTAATCAATGAAATAATTAAAATATTGTGTATTTAAAGCAATTAATAATGTTTTATTTGGCCTTTAACCTTTTTTTTTTGGTTTCCCGGGAGAAATGCATTACGCAGACTCTGCCGCCGGGGGGCGACAGGGTACTGTGGGACTCACCCTCCGGGCCGCTTCTTCTAACAAGAAGCGACCTGAGGGCATACCCACTAAAACTCCAGGGGCTCAACCACTCGTGGGTACAGAATGCTGCACGAGGCTATTCCCCGCAACCCCACTCCCTCACAGGCCCCTACACGGGGTGTGCGGCCTCGCCCCTCCTCAGCCTAGGAGGAGGGGGGTTGGGGTCAGCCGGAAGAGCTGAGCCGTCCCCAACGGGCGGTGGAGGTGCCAATGACAGTGCCGGCACAAGGACCCCCGTCCCTGTTGCCGGCTGGCCACATCCACAGAGAGGACGAAGACTTCTCCGGCGCACTCGTCCTCTCCTTGCTCGAAGCGGGCCTGCGAGGGCGTTAGGCCCTCTCATTTTCCAGCATAGCTGTAACTTTGCTGGGCAAAGAGAGGTCATATCCGACCTCCGCGACCAGTGCGGGCCTCTAACCTTAACTTAACCGTACTATGGTATAATACATTCGTATATATTAGTGTATGATAACTTGTTTATTTATTATCTAGATATATGTATTTATACTATAAATTTACTTAATCAATGTTCAAAATCAAAAGGATTGCACCACCCTTCCTTCTTCTATCTAATGTCCTTTACCTGAAAGTTGTCTGGTAGAGATCGCTCCCAGCGATAAGACCGCCTAAATTGTACATTGTATCCCTGTATACGCTATTAAGTTTTGTATGTTGTGCAATAAAGATAAGTTTTGTATGTTGTGCAATAAAGATAAGTTTTGTATGTTGTGCAATAAAGATAAGTTTTGTATGTTGTGCAATAAAGAGTATTCTATACAGTATTAGTGGTGTAGTATTCTTGGGCCTAGCCAGGAGAAGGGTTTCGGTGGTTTGACGAAAGATAAGATTTTAAATCAGGGTTATTTTACTTAGTACCATGTCCGTTAGTATGGGAAACATACCTCAGCGTATTTCGTTAGATGGAGCTTGAAAAAGCAATCGAGCAGGTGGTTCCGCGCTGTTTCGGTAGATGTCACTATGTATATTTACATCGCGCTAGTAAAGCGTGTTTCCGAAATAAAGACCTCCAGCCGCCGACCCACAGGTAGGGCACACCAGCGACGCCAATCGATTTTAACTTTTAGCTACTAAACCGGATCTATTTTAAACAATTTCGGGGTTACAAACTCTCGGTAATCACTAATATGGTTCTAATGTGTCAATGTAACCTATGTAGGTATTCTAATAAGTGTTCATTGTTAAATTATTAATTGTGATGGTCAATAAAATGTTTCTTTCTTTCTTATACTATTCATTAAATAACCATGCAATAATGTTGGGTCTAACGCGTACGCGAAAACTTGATTCACGCCAAACGCAGCCACTTTTTTCGTACAAAAAAAAACGGACCAAACATTTGTGCATGGCTATTTAATAAATAGTATAAGTGTTTGCCGAGAGGTTGTGACCCCGAAATTATTCAAAACAGATCCGATTTATTAGCTAAAAATTAAAATCGATTGGCGTCGCTAGTGAGCCCTGCCCTTTGAGTATATAGGAAAGGCCCCACCCGTCACCTTAAGTAATTTTAAAAAGAACGAGAAATAAACCAGAGATCCATAAAATATTGTAAATTTTATTTAAAAAAGTCATCTCTACTATGATGGGATTAGGCTTAATCACCACGCTTGCCAAATGCGGATTGGTGATGAAAAACCCAAGCTATGTTCGAAAAATTCGATATGGGGGCTTAAAGGTGTCGCGGGTGTCTATGGAAGGCGGCAATCGCTTATCATCAGGCGATCCGACTGCTCGTCTGCCACCTATTACATAAAAAAATGATATTCTTAAATTAGCCTTTAAGTAATAATAAATTATCAAAAGTATTGTTAGTGGGACTAATAATGACCTAAAACCTTCATGGATTTTGGCAGCATCAATATATTTATGATTACTAAAAAATCTGAAAGAAACTCGTGATTTTGTCTCATAAAATTTTATTTGTCTTTCTCAACAACAAAATATTAAATACCATACATGACTTTCAATAAATACATTTAATTTTATTAACACATACTAACGGCCGCACTCACAGCCGTCATTTAAGCTAATGTTCATTAAGTTTAGTATCGGTAGTCTTTATGCGTATCAAAATAAGTGTCAATATTTTTTCATAAATAGCCAACTAAGTTAATCAATGACTCTGAGTGTGGCAGCAAGTGTTAAATTACATAGGTACATACATACTATGAACACTTAATAAATATAAACATTGACTGAGTATAACTTTTAACACATTTATTATTTACTAAGAATTAAGTACTACTTAATAAATATCCATAAAAACCTATCTACTTATAAATAAGTACAGTCAGCATCAAAGATTGATGAATATTTAATTACTTAACTAGGTAATATCAAAATTAAACTTTTTGGATTGGACCTTATTATATTTATGTTTTTTTTTTCGATGCAATAAATTATGTTTCATAGAATATCATTTACCTACTGCTTAAGACCTAAACAAACATCTAGAAATAGTGTTAGTTTAATTTTTAATAAACCTCTGAGTTCGATGATTTTTTTAATGTATGAATGCCGTTTTTCTTATTACACTTACTAAAATCGATGGAATGGTAACCTAAGTCTTATAATTTTAGACTATCCGAAACTGACCGATCTAAATATGCCACCCTGTAAGTAAAGCTTTGCCTTTCGACGTTGTTGTCCGTTTCTCATAACATCCATCAGGAAGATAAATGAATCTGTCTCGTAGCGAGTTAAAATATATCTCTCCCGCTCATGCAGCGTGTAATTTCTATTGCGTCCAAAGCTAAGCTTTGGAGCCCGGGGTACGGTCAGCATCAAAAAAAGCTTAACACTTTAGTACCGTATGTCGAAGTAACATTTTTTTACGTACCTACAATAGGCAGAACAGTTACTTTGTCATGGAACTAAAGTATTTTAAACTAAGGTCCGATAGTGGAGAAATGTTATAAATAATACGAACGAGTAACTTTTATAACTTAACTGTATTACTGGCACATAAATTACGCACTAGTAGATTAATATTATTCGCACATTGACACATTGACAATGGTACATCTTAACAGTATAGCGCAATCATAACGACTGACTAGCGCCAACCGAACCTCTCATAACGAAAACTAGTCTCATGTACGGCAAGCGCGCCAAAAACGCCCGACTAACTGACAGCTCGGTAGGTTGGCGCTAGAAGTCAAAATAAATTCCAATAAACCGGAAACAGTAGCCATCAAAGCCAAAATGTTTACATAATTGCAATATTAATTATTAGGTATTTGTTAATGATAATAATGCTAACAAGTGTTAAGCTACATTTGATGCCGACCGTACCTAGGGTTAGATCATGATACATGATTAGGGGAGCCAGATAATTATAGTGAAGTCATTGACAGTAAAATGGCTGACCTATCTATCTGTCTATATTTTTGCATGGTCTGTAAAGGCATCATTAATGACTAATGGTTTTATACGCTTAAATATTGTTAACGAAAGTTAATCGGTGTATCATTAATCTTAAAATACGGATATTTTGTTAGGTTTTAGCTAAGTTATTATCATGAGACACAAAATCGACTTTAGCTTTCTACCTAATATTTACCTAAGTACTTAAATAGGGTTAAGAATTACAAAATACGTAGCGTTAACTCCCGATTATCAGAAGTCGCTCGGTCGCAAAATCTATAGACACACAACGCCGGCTGCCTACATCTTGTGCTAAACAGGGGACCTACATCGATACTGTCTAGTAACGAACGAGAATATACCTGTCGCATCCAAATAAAAGAGACCTAGGTACAGCGCGTGTCAAAAGAATGGCAACAAAGATTTGGTCTTGAGTTTCGTTTTGTTGTAGGCCTTACGACTACGCCCACTTTTGCACGTATGTGAGCGTAGCGCGTACAGTGGTCACGGTGTGGTTCGGCATGAGACAGCTATAATAGACTATACGTTTCGGTGCAATGAATTGTATTAGTATTGTGTCTAGCGTGTAGGCCAACGAACACTAGGATGTAAATGTCAGCGGGTGTACTTTCTGTGTACACCCGATACTATGATGGGAATAGGCTTAATCACCACGCTTGCCAAATGCGGATTGGTGATCACAAACCCGAGTTATGTTCGGAATCGATCCCAGGACCCCGAGATCACGGCCCGGTACTTACCTAAACCACTATACCAACAGGGCGTGATATGCGAAGCCGCGGTTGACCGCTATAGGTAATCAATTTAAATAACGCTGCATATCTATCTATACTATTTATAAAGAGGTAAATCAAAATCACGAAATGATTGCGCGATGTTAATCGACACCTAGCGCCATCTAGTTTTGAATAAAAACAAAGTGTAGACGTTGTAAAAGGCGCCAAAGTAATTACATTATGTATAAGCACCTAATATATTCGTGGTACTTACGTATGATTGAAGGCGCAAAGTTTTTAAGCACTGTACATGTTTTCACTGCTAAGTAGTGAATAAATTCAGCTGTAAAAACAACATACTTAAATTTGAGCCAGAGAAAGTACTCTGATAAAGCCGATTTGATGGCAATAACACGCGAACCTACTTGTTTATTTGTCGTAAATTTTATGTCGTCAGCATAAAGTTTAAGGTGACGGGTAGGGCACACTAGCGACGCCAATCGATTTTAATTTTTAGCCACTAATTCGGATCTATTTTAAACAATTCCCGGGTTACAATCTCTCGGCAAACACTTATACATTTATTAAATAACTATGCACAAATGTTGGGTCCGTTTTTGTACGCGAAAACTTAATTCACGCCAAAATTGGCCGCTTTTGTCGTGAATCAATTTTTCGCGTACGCGTTGGACGCAACATTTGTGCATAGTTATTAAAAGTGTTTGCCGATAGGTTGTAACCCCGAAATTGTTTAAAAAAGATCCGAATTAGTGGCTACAAATTAAAATCGATTGGCGTCTCTAGTGTGCTCTACCCGTCACCTTAAGCTGACGAACCTTTTTATTCTCTGTACCGTACATTATTTATTACGTACCACCACGACTATGAGCCACCTCCTGGCACCAAAGCTGGTGCCTTATTTTGAAGCCGTTCCGTAACGAACGAGAATATACCCGTCGCGTCCAATAAAGGAGACACACAGCGCGTGTGAAAGAGAGGGAACTCAGATTCAGTCGTAACGTTTGCTTTAAATTAGGCCCTCTGGATCCGCCCTTAAACTAATATTGTATGTGTGTGATACAGTAACGATGTTGTATTGTGTAGGTAGGTACATTATAATAATGATAAAAACATTTATTTCGGACAAAATATTCATACAGAGTGGTTAGTAGTAATCCTATATGTTAGTTAAGCTAATGTTAGTTATGCATTCATCATCATCAGCCCATATAAGACCCCACTGCTGGGGCACGGGCCTCCCTCAATCATATGAGGGGTAATTGCCATACTCACCACGCTTGGCAGACGGGTTGGCGAGGGTTTTGATATAAATGCAGAGTTCTCCTTCTCTGGGTGCTGATGATCATGCCAGCAGCTTTAGGTACTTTAGTCGCCTCTTAGGTAAGAGTGAGGGTGGCCTATTCTACTCTGCCGGGGACCACACGGCACGTAATGCATTATTTTCCATTAATCCAGTAAGTACCATTAAGTATCCAGTGCCTCAGTATGGGACTCTCAAGTCTTTCCTGAAATACCCTCAGGATACTGTTGGTACTTTCCCTAACTCTGCGCAACATTGAAGCAGCTCCTTTTCTTAAAATGGTGTGAAAGCCATCTACCCTCGCTTCCATGCTTGATACACTGCAGTATCTCGGGAGCCCCATCAATATCCTGAAGGCATTATTGTACTGCACTCGAAGAGCATTGATGGTCTTTTGCGTGTATTCTATTAGTAGTATTAAGCGTGAAATATTATGTGTTTATGTGGCATTGTACGCAAGCAACGGTTGGATGGAAGCACAGAGAATGGAAGGAACCCAAATGATAGGGACGAGGACGCGGAACAAGAAAATATACCTACTAACTTCGCTAATGCCAAGTAATAGACAGACAGGCCATGGGATGGGAGTAGACACTAGAATGTTGGATTATTCGCTAATACGGACCCTGATTTAAATATGATATTAATTTTATTGTGATATGTGGCAGACGAGTATACGGATCACCTGATGCTAAGCGATTGCCGCCGCCCATGGACACCCGCTACACCAGTGGAGTCACAAGTGCGCTGCCAACCTTTAAACCCTCTTTCCCCCGGATTGGGCCTGCGGTACCCTCACTCACGCAGCGAAACACAGCACAGTGCTGCTTCACGCCGGTTTTCTGTGAGGCCGTGGTATTACTCCGGTCGAGCCAGTACGATCACGCCGAAACGTGGCTCTCCCATGGTAGGAAAGAGTTAAAAAGCTTAAAAGTAGACTTACCTTCCTATTTTAACATATGAGTAATCATATAATTTAATATAGGTATAAGCCGCGACACGTAGGTACCTAAGTGTAGCGATGGCCGTTAGTTTGCGCACTTGTAAAATAGCGCACTTTATACTAAAAATGATTTTTGAAGAAAGTCACGGTTGCACTTGCGTGCCGCGGCCTGTACTTAATTTATTCCATATTTACCAATACATTTACTATTTACAAAATAGTAAAAGCATCACGACAGATTTTATTGTTATTTACTTTAGTTAATGTTCGTAAAGATAAAATACTAGAGGCCCGCCCTTACTTCGTTTTGAGACTTAATTTTTTCAGTATCGAAACATTTTTTTTCTTCTTTTGGAATGTGCCGGCGAGGCCCAAAGAAAGATTAGTTTTCATACTAACTTTGAATTTCTGTTTTATCCTGTTAGGGGTTTTTTTTTTATCTTTAATGAATTATTGACAAAAATCGTCACCCAATGGCAACCGACGATGGACGTCGACTACGCGGCAGGCCCAAAAATAAAGATGGTGTGACGATTTCATTGCGTATCTCCAAGAATGGTAAGGGCAAAAAGTGAAGGCATTGGATAGGGAGGAATGGAGAGACTTGGGGGAGGTCTTTGCCCAGCAGTGGGACTCTGCAGGCTGAATTAAAAGTAAAGTAAGGAATCAGCCTATAAACTATCCCACTGCAGGGCTAAAGGCCTCCATCATTGAAATCAAGTCATCGCTACTATGATGGGATTAGGGACCACGCTTTCCAAATGCGGATTGGTGATCACAAACCCGAGCTATGTTCGAAAAGTTCGAAACATACTCGCTCGACCCCGGAATTAAAAAAATATATATTTACTGCTCTCATATTATTTTCGCCATGATAAATATACAGTTACAGTTACAGTAACTTTCGCTTAAAAGTAAAGTGAAGTTCATACTTTACTCTACTTTTGCCTACAACTGTCCCACTGTAGGGCAACGGCCTACATCACAGAAATCAAGTCATCGCTACTATGATGGGATTAGGCTTGTCAAATGCAGATTGGTGATCACAAACCCGAGCTATGTTCGAAATATTCGAAACATACTTTTTGCTCGACCGAATCGAACACAGTACTTAAACCACTAGACCAAAAGGGCGTTACTTTCGCTTATAATAAGTCTATTTAGATTTAATGGTATAAAACATTAATTAACTCAATTTCATTCAAGATAAGTATAGTCCACCCCGTACGTTCTTTTTGAACAATTTTTGACAGTTTATAAAGTAAATTCATTCAAAAAATCTCAAGGTACAGTTCGTCTATAAAAAGGACTACATAAAAAAATGACATAGGGCCTCCCATACTTGTTTCTATATATATATATATTCATATGTATGCTTCCTATTCATATATATTATATTTATATGTATGAACCCTTACCACAATATATTAGACCCAGAACGCCGGCTGCCTACATCGCGAGCTAAAAACGCACACATATAGTATCTATGCGCGCGTAAAGTAATCTCAGCATGTTTCGGCGTGAATGACAGAGATTTGCTAGAGAAACACTTTACTATCTACTGATATAACTATCTGCTTATATAAATATATGACTGCCTCAGTGGCGTAGTGGTTAGTGGGTCGCACTATAAAGCGACGGCTGCGGAAGAGGTCCCGGGTTCGATCCCCGGGTCGGGCCAAACATTTGTACCTAAGTTTTCGGTAAGTAATTCTTAGTGTCAACCCGGAGTCTGGAAGTTGGTGATCTTGAACCCTCGTGCTTCGGAAAGCACGTTAATAGATAGTGCACTTGTGTTTGCGCACACGCTTGAGCACTATAATCCTGAGTACGTGGCTGATCCTTGAGATTGGCCGCCTTAGCCGTAATCAGTTGGAGGATATTATTATTATTATAGTTACGAACTCTTCCATATCAAGGTTAGCTCAGACTAATATTATCTTACTCTAAGGGTTAGCTACACTCTTTCTTATTCAAGACCATTATAGACCTTAACTTTAACCAAGGTCATTATAGACCTAAACTTTGACCAAGGTCAATATAGACCTTAACTTTGACCAAGGTCATTAACATTGTATTCGTTCGATTATTTGGGGAACATCCCTAGTAGAGCTTAAAAAGAAAATGGGTTGACAGATACAACATTGTACCAATATTGAATTCTCTAGAAAAGATTTTTTTAATAACTTTATAAATAGTTTAACAGGGAAAGTAATTCGTGAAATATTTTTTTTACTTTATTGCAATAAATAAATGCAACCATAATTTTAAAATGTGTAAAAAGATTGATAAATTCAATGACCGTTGTTACAAGGTTACTTTGTCGAATTTTGTTGAAGTGTCAAATGTGACCTATTATTTTGGCCCAACTATCTTACTCGTACGTCACGTTTCCTTCTAATTCGACTGTCCATATTTTAAAATACTAGCAAAATTTAATGAAATTGACAAGTCATCGATGGCAAGACATGAAGACTACAGGATTTAAGTCAGACAACTTGACATTTTTGGACGGAATTACATTTTTCAAAAGAATATTATCTATCTAATTTATCAATTGAATTGAATAGTTTTGAAATGGACAGCCTAACCTAAAGCATACACAGGAACATAAATAGCTTAAGTATTTTCTATGTCACTCATTGTATTTCGCTCAGTCGGGTCGCTTAGCGTCTTTTTACCGTCTATATCACGGTGAATGCTCTGAAGAGCTTTTCTCCCTCATCCCACCTGCCCTATTCCGTCACAGAACTACACGCGCCGGACAACGCTGTCACCGCTTCACAGTGGATAACATTCCATCAAGGGCTAAAAAATTTAGCAATTCCTATTTCTGCAGCACCATCTAGAAATGGAACTCGTTGCCGGCGCATACATTTCCTCCTTCCTACAATATGGATTCCTTCAAACCTAACATTTAACCCTTCTGACATCGCTTCCGTTGTAATTGAAACGTGGGCTCTTCTCTTGCTTACCATCAGGCTGAGGAGCGCCAATATGCTGTCACTATAAAAAAAGTTAAGATGAATCCATCCAGAAATAACATTTCATCCAACAGGACTCCGTTAGTTTAATATTCCACATGTTTAATAAAATAATTGTTCCCTTGAGCTTATCCGTGTGCATTCGGGTAAATAGTCATATTTCAGGGGGTCTAATATCGTCCACTCGACATTGAAGTCCAATATTAGGGGCAATTCTGAGATCCTCAAACTTTCATAATATTTGAAATCCAAATATGAAAGTACCTGGCAAAAGATTTTTTTTGTAGTATTTTGTTAGGACTTGTCCCCCTGATGCTCAAATGTCAAGATTTGGCAAAATAAAAAAAATGTTTTGGTTAGTTGATTCACTGGAAATTTATGAAGATGTTGGCCTTCCAAAAGTCCGGAGCACAATTGCGCGTCTCTATGGAACGACTGTCTAATATAATAATAATAATATATCAAAGATAATATAAGATAGATTTTGAAAAATAAATAAATAAAATAAAATAAATGAAATGAAATATCTACAACAATATAATCATTTCATTTCATTTCATTTTCAAGTTCACGAGAATAGGTCCCATAGAGATTTCGTACATTCGTCTACATATATTTCTAATTCGACTCCAATGTTAATGCAATGATTGCACGAGACTTATTAGGCCCTCTGATGGTACTTTTAATATCATTCGTATCCCTAAATTAATTAATAGGTAACAATGAATCACTTAAATATTTGATTTCGTGAAGTAGTTAATGTATTGGTTTCCGTAACCATGGATGTAATCAATCTTGAAAATTTCCGTGTAACTGTTACAAGTTCATTCCAAAATTTTTAATTTAATTGAGATTCTTACAGCCAAAAATCGTAATCTATACAATACAGTCTTTGTAAAGCCGCCAGTCCCTTGGCTCTCTTCTCCGTGTCTTCTTTAAAATCTGCTTCCCTAATCTCACACTCATAGATCACCCTATACGAATTTGTAAAATCATCCAAATATACATTATCTATTTTATACCTTGGCGCGTAGACGTCGCTTGCGCATTCGTCCACTGATTTCAACGATTCGTCACTGTCCTTGATCCAGAAGTAATGGAGTGTGTGAGTGTCTGGTTAGCGTCAGTCTTCGCAGAATGATACGACTGGGGCCGAGTGGTGATCCCTGGGGGGCACGAAGCAGGCGCAAGCGGGGGGCCCGGGGGAGGACAAGGCCGAGCCTGGGCCAAGGGAGCCTCCGCAGGACAGACGAGCCCTGTCTCGGATGTTCACGATCGACCTTTGCGGACTCCACCAGGGCTCGTCATTGGTCTCCTGTCTGCTTCCTGTTTGGTCCAAAACTGGTTCTGCGAAATCAACATTTAGTGTAGGAGGTAGGTGACAATCTGTCAAATTTATTCATCCCATTCTCTACTTAAGGTGACTGGCACACTAGCGACGCCAATTTTTAGCTACTAAACCGGATCTATTTCAAACAATTTCAGAGTTAAAATCTCGGCAAACACTTATACTATTTATTAAATAGCCATGCATAAATGTTAAATCCGTTTTTTTTTAATTGATTACCGCCAAAAGCGGCAACTTTTGGCGTGAATCAATTATTCGCGTACAAAAACGGACCCAACATATTTGTGCATGGTTATTTATTAATAGTTTAATTGTTTGCCGAGAGATTCATCATCATCATCATTATCATCAGCAACCCACACTCGTCCACTGCTGGACATAGGTCTCCCCTAATACACGCCACTGCTCCCGATTTTCGGCCACTCTCATCCAGCCCACACCAGCCAGCCTTCGATTGTCATCATCCCATCTTGTCGCAGGGCGTCCTACACTACGCTTACCGAGTCGCGGTCCACTCAAGGACTTTACGGCTCCAACGGCTGTCAGTTCTGCGGCTAATATGACCAGCCCACTGCCACTTCAGTTTGCTAATTCGGAGAGATTGTAACCCCGAAATTGTTTAAAATAGAAGCAATAGATAGTAGTAGTAGTTGTAGCGGTGTAGAGTCGATAGTGTGCCCTACCCGTCACCTTAATGTCAAACACCTTTAGGGTGATAATCGAATGAGTTTTGATAGATTGTAGCTAAGGTAATAAAGAGGTTCAAAAATACTTACGAGCTCTGAAGAAGCAGTGTGTCCTCCTATCGTGATCTTCGCCTACTAACCACCATGTTTTTAGTTCTCCTTTACCCTGAGGACAATTTTTTTTTTACATTACTGGCCACAAATACTTCTGAGCTGTCGTCGATTATTGTACGTTACTGTGCCTAGAAAATTGTACTGCATTTTATATAGATTATTGTGCTGTGTCATGATGTATGTAATCATTATATTATGTAATGAAGTACTGTACCTTGATATAATAGGGTATTTGACTGAGCTCGAGATTTTACAAAATATAAAATTTTTATGATGATAGGTGCCAATAGCAAAAATTCTCAATCAAAAGTATAACGTCTAGCCGGTTTTAAGGTCATTCTAAGATTCATGGGCAAGTCCATTTTAAAAGTAGGAAATTATTAAAAAATAATTATAGCATTGAATAACCCATACAATTTGCACCAAATATTAGATCCATTGAGATAAACGAAACATTTGATATAGCTGCCATACAAAATTAAAATGAAATGCATACAAAATACTCGTTTGTGACGTCACATCTTAGTAACCATTTGTATGGAGCGTTTTGGGTTTGCCCAAAATAATGTGATTTTAAAGTTATGATATCTCAGGTAGTATAAGTGAGAATCAAGTAATTCTTTCAACGATGTTTCTATCATAGAGAGGTCTTTTGATTACAAAAAAAAAATAGTCAAGTACCGTATTATGGTACCATAGGTAGGCACAGTACTTTGGTGTAGATATTGTAGGTGGTGTAGCTACAATGTATGTCGAAGTAGATTGTTAGGGCCTGTTCAAACTCCCAATCTTATTTAAATCGAACCAAAGGAAGCGCGAAATTCTAAATTTGAATTTGGCGCCAACGCCGTATAACCAGAGTGAAGTCTGTAGTGAACTATGCTTTTTTGCTTCTTGAGGTTTTTCTCTCGAAAATAATCGGGCAACCGCTGTGTGCGTCTCTTGTGCGAAATTACCAAAATATGTAGTATGCGTTGTGTAGCATTGTGTCTGGACTGTTTGAAGTGTTGTGAACGTCAGACGGCGCCGTCTAGGAACTTTTCTCATCATCAACTTAAATTCGCCGGCCGGCGACTGGGTGCACTCAATGGACGATTGTCTAGCTACATTACTCCGAAGAATCCTGGTAAGTTCGATTTGAATTGTAACAGGAACTAGAACTTCTCCACGTCTATGGCCCTTTTATAATTTGGTAAACAGTCGTATTGTTAATTGAATGCTATAATTCCTAACCTTACTTCAACCACTCGATTATCCCAGACTCCAGGCACATTTTGGGAACTCAACACCCGTAGCGCTAACATAGACTCTGTACTGTACTGTTCCTTGACTTATACACGAAACTGGAATTCAAGACCAAAAAAACTACGACAGAAACGTCAGTGTCAAATCTATCAATGTCACTTATGTTATTGTCAAATTAAGTTTTCAGGTTTTTTCAACCTTTTTGTTATATGCTTATTTTCTTAGTATATGCTGGCACAATTCATGATAAGGTTTTTTTCATAAAATAGAAACTTAAATTCAAAGATTCCTATATTAATATCCCTTTGCGGCATCTCACTGCACGAAACAACAACATGTAAGTTCAAATGTTGTACCAAATGTTATTAACACCTGAAGTGACACAAGCTCAATACCAGCTTTTCTACCAAACATTACGGATGATAAAGTTTTTATTAAATTGTCTTGTATTTATGTAAATATAAGTCAATGAAATTACTTCTTTATATTATAGAATTAAAATTACCAATAAACAAATTATGTTGGCGTATGTTTTTAAGAAATAGGTAGGTATATAATATTGTACGATCATTTTATTGCACTGACAACACTGTAGTAGATTTTTTGGTCTTGAATTCCAGTTTTGGGTATAGATTACTGTACTGTACCTTTATATTGATGATCCCCCTCTCTTTGAAGTGGTAGCCGCCATGTTGCTTAAGCAGCTTGTACGTGTCGTTGCTGACGTGGATCCGGTGGGGCTCGCCGCTGGACTCCATGCGGGCGGCCGTGTTCACCGTGTCCCCGAATAAGCAGTAGCGAGGCATTTTGACGCCGACTACTCCAGCTGCGCATTGCCCACTATGGATGCCTAAGGAAATATTAAACATTTTGAAATTATGGTTGTATTCAGGTCAACCGCACATTCAACCATTGGGCGGCTACACAGAAAACCGGCGTGAAGCAGCATTGTGCTATTGTGTTTCACTAGGGATCCGGAGGGTACCGGAGGCCCAATCCGGGGGAAAGGGGGGTTTAAAGTTCAGCAGCGCACTTATGACTCCACTGGTGTCGTGGATGTCCATGGGCGGCGGCAATTGCTTACCATCAGGTGATCCGTCTGCTCGTCTGCCACCTATCACATAAAAAAAGATAAAGAATTAATAATTCATTAATGTAATGTAATTTAATTTATTATTGTAAATATTTGCATGCTATTTTTTTTATATTAGCGAAACATGAGCACTTTTTACTTTTTTTATGACATACTTGTATACCATGTTTTGTGCAGATAAATAAATGATTGATTAAAATAGCCGCCCTTTTTTATTGTATATAAGACACTGACCTATCCTGATATGCAATCTGGCAGCGGGCAAGTGCCTCATCCGAATCTTGGGGACCGCGTCGAGCACGTGCAGAGCGAGAGAGGCGACCTCTGCCGCGTGTCGCGAGCACCTTTCGGGTAGACCTCCCACCACCATGTATGCGTCTCCTATGGTTTCCACCTGGGAGAGAGATAGAAGTTAATCCGACACTAAGTACAAAATATCAGTTGATCTGTAATTAGGATTATTCTGTTGACAATAAAAAGAGTCTTAACTGTTTGTTAGATCTGAACTCATCCTAAAAGATCGTCATCATCTGGATCAGCCACTGCACATCTATTTAACTCATCAAGTTAATATACCTGTGGGATTGGTGATCAGTAGATGCATGGTAAGGAACGAGATCGATGTTTGAATTCGAATGACGTGCGAGAGTGAGGTAGAATAATGGCCAACGATGAGTTAAAGACTAAGAAGATTAATTATAATTTTAGAAGCACTTATTCTCAAATCATTCATACTCAGCTTCCTCTGTGTCTCAGGCGATGCCAAAATTAGCCAGTTGAAATGACCTCAAGCCGCCTGCCCACATTAGCAATTTTAAAAAGTATGGGTAATATACCAGAGATCTAGAACGTATTAGGAACTTTGTTATATAATACCAAATAAAATTATTTCTGATAGGTACCTATTTTATTTAATCGTCTCCCTGACTGATCCTCGTTTTCCTCTAGATGGCGCTAGCACTGGCTAGCCAACCGATGCCTCTATCTCAATATATAAGTTACTCTATTAAATATGATTTCCATAAATAACCAAGATGTGCTTTATCGTACCTTCAGAACAATAACTAAAGCAATAGAAACCGCACTAAAATAGCAACAGAATACTGCAGTTTGTACTATTTTCTCTTATGACATTGTAAATGTGTAAGAAACGTATGCATATACATCTGGACATTCGTAATTCAGAAGTTTCGTCGTCGTCATCGTCAGCCCATTTAAGTCCCCACTGCTGGGGCACGGGCCTCCCTCAATCACATGAGGGGTAATTGCCATACTCACCACGCTTGGCAGACGGGTTGGCGAGGGTTTAGATATAAATGCAGAGTTTTCCTTCTCTGGGTGCTGATGATCATGCCAGCAGCTTTACTTTAGTCGCCTTTTACGACACCTCGGTAAGAGTGAGGGTGGCCTATTCTACTCTGCCGGGACCACACAGCTTATTCAGAAGGTTGTTACCAGCCAAATCCGTCCACGACGCAAGACCGTAACAATACGACCATTATCAATCGGTCTGACTTTACAAAAAAGATCATGGCGCAGGTACGTACTTTTGATTTCGCAGCATTATTAATTATTACAACCAAGTAGAACCATTTGACATTTTAACTCGTGACTCATTCGAAAATAATAAAAACCAAGCGGTTTTTGTTTCGCTCACTCTCGTGCACGAGGTATCATCAAAAAGTGAATAAGATAGTTGTACGTAGCTTTTATTTTAGTAGGGCTTCTATTTCTTTAGTTATTGTTCTAAGATCGTACCTTATAGACATTGTAGTAGGATATGATGGAGTCGCAACATGTGTACAAGTCGTTCAGGATCTCCACAACCTGTGGACAAAGTTATATCAAGTTAGTATTATTTAAATAAATAACAATTTTCATACAACATCTTATTGCTACGCTCGGCCGCACAGAAACGTAAACATTTGAGTACCTTGTCATAATAGCTATCTCTGACATTAACTTTCTTACGTGGAGCCCAATTCTCGGTCTCGTGACATTTCTTTTCATTCGACATATATCACTAAAACTTAGTTTTTTTGTATGATTTTCAAGTGATATCCGCCATGTTTTTGAAATGTCACAATCCCGAGAATTGGGCTCGTGGAATGTATAGTGTTGTGACAAGGTACCTACCTACTAAAGTGTATAACATATTTTTGCAGCTGACTGTACGTAGATCTGTACGTACATCAAAGAATACAAAACTGTCAAATTACTTTATTCGATTTAACACCTTAATGTTAAATACGTTCGGTTCAATATCAATTGAGGAATTTTGACAGATTGTAAAAACCTCATGTGTAGCTGTCTGTACATTTTATTGACAAATAATAAATTTCATGCAACATCGTATTGGTAGGGACATTAACCAGAGGGCCTAATTTAAAGCAGACGTCACGATCGAATTGAAGTTTCCCTCTCTTTCACACGCGCTTTGTGTCTCCTTTGTTTGGATGCGACAGGTACCTATAATTCTCGTTCGTTACGGGCTTTAAATTAAGCCACTTGATTCCGCATTAAGGTGACGGGTAGGGCACATTTATGGTTTAAGATATTTATTTCCTCAAAAGATTAACAAATCACTTACAGAGAAAATACAAGTTAAATAAAAAAAAAATTTACATCTAAGAGAAACATTTACACCTAAGAGGCCGGTCATCGCGTGGTAAGGCCGCAGTAGATAAATACGCTAAATCAGTATCGACACTCCGCCATTTTGGACAGAAAGTTACCTACCCTATAGGGTTGTCCTCTTATTTTTGTAAAATATTATTCTTACCTTTCTATATTAGCATGAAGTTTTAAAATTTTAATCCACCCATAACAAAATCCTGCCAAGCCCAACCACCCCACAATCGTCTTATTGGTCTACTGGTTTAAGTACCGGGTCGTGATCGCGGAGTCCTAGGTGCAACAAGGATCATCTGATGCGTGTTAGAAATTAGAACTAATGATATTTCTTAAGAAATAAGCATAATACTAGCATACGAAATTCGTATACAAAGGTACACAAAATCATGCACCCGAACAGTGAGGTACCCCCCCCCCCCCCTTATCCAAATCCCCCCTCTCCAACCCCCCAAAATGTATATTTATAATTGTGATCGTAACTATACACCACTTACCTAACCGCCGCTTTCCCCCGACGCAAAAAAGGGTACATTTACATACCCAGACACTGGACAAACCATAGAATTAAAATATACGAGCGGCGTCCTAGGTCTATAGAAAAAAAACACAAGGTTCGTCTCACGCCAACGACCTTGCGGTTTTCAAATTAATCCCGAACACTGAGGGAGAGCCTAATTGATTTGGCCTTGTTGACTGGCCAATTGAAAGCCTCAAAGAGGATGAAAACAAGAAATTAATAGACTAACGGCCAGTAGGTAATCTAATAGTTAATTCTTGTTTCTTAACTTTTCGAAGGGTCGTGTAATACTATCAACAATTAAGTTCCACATTAAGTATTAAATACGTTATGGCATTACATCGGTTAAACTAGCGCCGCCAAAGACTTAAGTATATTGATTGTGGCGATTATGAGATTTTTTTCAAAAAAGTACATCTTGATTAAATACTTGAGAGAAAGTTATTAACAGTTTTTTGAGACACACTTATGTAATAATTTTACAACTAAAGTAATCTAAATCTTCATATTGCTAAAAGTGGCTAATTCTAGCAATTATGAACGCGTGTAAAATTATTGTTGTGCGTCTCGTAAAATTAATAATTCTTTTCTTTAACTTTTTAAAGTTCGTTAATATAGTGGATAGGTGTACATCTACCTTTACGAATGAAACATTTATAATAATTTATTGTATAAGTCGTCCTACGGTTATTTGGCACGTGACACAGTGTTTTTGAGAAAAAATGTTGTACAACGCCCCCGTGTCAATGTCACTAAAGTGCCTCTTGATCGTAGTCGCAGAGGGCGATGGTGTGACCTTGTGATTTGGTCGACTAAATAAGGTCAGATAACTGAAGATCCAATTCTTAGCTTTAATATGAGGCTTCATTCCAAAATCTCAGCTTGGTGCTAATTTTTTTTTTCGTGCCATTGAATTTCAAATCTAATCCAATTAAATAAAAATAAAAATAAAAAATTGTTTATTTCTCTCAAAGAGTTCATCATTAGGTAGGTTAACAAATGAAGGTTTTAAGTATTTTTCATTATGGGTTAAGTGGGTATAACCCATAATGAAAAATAGTTAAGACACTAAGCTGTTATGCTTGTGTGCGGAGAAAAGCCTGTAATAGGTTTTTGGTAAAAACCCCTAATTATAGGTCACCAGAACCCCAGCGATACAAGAGGAGTGTTACACCTAGTAAAAGTAGATAGATACATAGATTTTATTGCACAAAATTTACAGATCTTAGTCTATGGTCTTATACTAGTACAATGCAGGCGGTCTTATCGCTAATAGCGATCTCTTCCAGACAACCTTAGGGTAGAGGAAAAGTATAGCGAATTAAAAAAGGGTAAGGCAGTGCAAGTCAGAAAAAAAGACATTGTTTAAATATGGTATATACATACATACATTATATTAAATAAATATATACTAGTTATAAATACTAATACATACTAAGTAAGTAGGAACTCTGTGGAAGACCTGATGTCTAAATTAGGCATTTGTATGCCTGTTAGTTAGATCATCAGGTTCCTGCCTCTCGTTATCTCCGCAGTACCAATACAATTAAAATGAATTCTTTAAAATTATGTAGATTTCATTATTTTACATGGATATTAGATAGAGTTTGTTTTTATATTTTTATTATAACTATACACCGTGCTTTTTATCGTCTTACTCCCATATCGTGGGCATAATACCGATCAAGGCAGCCGACCGAAAAAGAATCGACGCCTTTGAAATGTGGTGCTGGCGCCGAATGTTAAGAATACCATGGACTGCCTGCCGCACCAACGTCTCGATTCTCAAAGAATTAAAAATAGAGGATACTCAGCGCATGTTCGCCACCTGTTTGCGACCTATCGTGCAATATTTTAGACACATTGCACGAAGGAGTGGGGATAACTTGGAGCGATTGATTGTAACAGGTAAAGTAGAAGGGAGAAGACCGGGAGGTCGTAGTCCCCAGCGATGGTCAGACCAGAGAGCGAAACAGCTCCAGATCCCGATGAGCTCTGCCCTGCACCGAGCGACGGAGCGCAGCCGATGGCGACAGCTGGTCGACAAAATCGGAAGGAGTCACGATCCTCAGCACTGATGGAATCGACAGGAGAGGTACCGATGAAAACAAAAATTTTCCCCCAAAGAACAAAGGGTCTTATCTCAGAAAAAAAAAATCACCTTCCCATACAAAAATAATCAGCTGATTGGTGCAAATTGTATGAAAAGGGTGTTTTTTTTGAGGGGATGTTTGTTATGATCAGAATAATGCCCTCGATAAGACAGTAAGACGGTTAAAAAAGCGCGGTGTATTTTATATGTATATTGAATCTAAAATAAGTTTAGAGTTTTAGGTGGAGCCTTTGATTTCGATGAGATAGTCCTACCTAATTACGTATTCCTAATAGAATACGTAATTAGGTATGTTAATTACCATTTTTTGGTGGTTCACGTCTATCATTGCTTGGGTCAAGGGAGTTGCAGGTTGCGGCAAGAAGACATGGGTCATTTTTTTTTATAGAAAGGCCAATCAGGATGACTTCACTCCGCCTGATGGCAAGCGGCCGTGAAATCCAAATATGAGGCTGACAGGCACAAAATAACTAACAAAGTACCCATTGTGTCTGCCATTCTCACCCTAATGGCCTGCTGAGATCCCGCTTCACGCCCCGCCTAAAAGACCCTGGATTGTATGAAGGAGGAAAGACATGAGCTGGGAGGGCATTCCATGTCTTGATGGCTCGGGGCAGAAACGAGGAATGTCGAAAGAATGTCATGACCCAAAGAAATGTCGAAAAGGACATGATTGTCACCACCAACACAGAGGCAGCGAATGACTTTTTGCTTATTAAAGGAGTTATCCATCTCATAGTGTCTACAAAAGACCATAGGTTAAAGACCTATTATAATATCTTGTTTATCAGGTTCTTCTTCTTCATCTTAGCGTCTAATTCTCGGTTGCGTCTAAAGCTGTAGCTTTGGAGCCCAGGGTACGGTTAGACCAGGATTCAGGATTGTGGGGTCTGGTAATTGCAATGAAGTGACTACAAACGGAATTCACGACCGTGCCTTTATCCCCATCCCTTTCGCACGCACCGTGCGTCTCTTATTTATATGTATATCTTCACCGTGGGAGAGCCACGCTTCGGCATGAAAGGGCCGGCTCGGCCGGAGTGAAATCACGGCCTCACAGAAAACCGGCGTATAGCAGGAGGTACTGTGCTGTTTCGCTCCATGAGTGAGGGTACCGCAGGCTCTATCCAGAGGGAAAGGGGGTTTAAAGGTTGGCAGCGCACTTGTGTCTCCACTGGTGTCGCGGGTGTCTATGGTGGCGGCAATCGCTTACCATCAGGCAATCCGTCTGCTGGTCTAGGTACCACTTATCGTACAAATATATATATCTAATTAATAGAAATTCCTTGTTTTGTATTGTGCCAAATAAAGTTATCATTAATTCATTCATTCATTCATCGTCAGCCCATTTGAGTCCCCACTGCTAAGGGGAACGGGCCTCCCTCAATCACATGAGGGGTAATTGCCATACTCACCACGCTTGGCAGACGGGTTGGCGAGGGTTTTGATATAAATACAGACTTTTCCTTCTCTGGGTGTTGATGATCATGCCAGCAGCTTTACCTTAGTCGCCTTTTACGACACCTCGGTAAGAGTGAGGGTGGCTTATTCTACTCGGGGACCACACTTCATTCATTCATTTATATAAATGTATATATTTTATGCGACAGGTATACCTATTCTCGTTTGTTACGGGACGGTTTCGTTGTTTGCCTGGTGACATTGTGTCACTTGGGAAGGCTGTCAGAATAATTTATCATTCTGAGAGCCTACCCGAGTGGCAGTTATTATTACTAATTGTTCTGAAGGGTAGCCTGTCATATTTCTTGACGTAATATTTTGAAACCTTTATGTTTTAGGGTTCCGTAGCCATATGGCAAAAAACGGAACCGTTATAGATTCGTAATGTCTGTCCGTCTGGCCGTCCGTCCGTATGTCACAGCCACTTTTCTCTTGTTAACCGCATTACGATTTTTTAAATTTGGGAAAAATAAAAAAAATGGGGGGGGGGGGGGGGTCTCCATACTTGAAACTGACACTCAAAAAATTTTTTTTAATCAAACCTATACGTGTGGGATATCTATGGATCGGTCTTTAAAAAAGATGTTGAGGTTTTTAACATCGTTTTTTTCTAAACACGATACTTTGCGCAAGAGACGCTCCAAAAAGTGGTAAATTGTGTGTCCCCCTTCCTCTAACTTCTATAATAAATGAATTATAAAACTAAAAAAAATATATGCTGTACATAATCATGAAAACTAACAACGAAAATTAGTTTGAACTGGATAAAGTGAGAAGTTTTTTTTTAATACGTTATAAACCGTAAACCGCATTTTAACTTCCATATATCTTACTTGCTGCTACGGAACCCTTCATAGGCGAGTCCGACTCGAAGTTGGCCGGTTTTTTAATTATAGAATTAATCGACGCCCTGTTGGTCTAGTGGTTTAAGGTGACGGATAGGGCACATTAGCGACGCCAATCAATTTTAATTTTTAGCTACTAAACCGGATCTATTTTAAACAATTTCGGGGTTACAACCTCTTGGCAACAGAGGACAGTTATAGGCTGATAATAATAATAAAGAATTAAAATGTTTTTTATTATTATTCGTAGTTCTTTAACCGTGGGAGGCCACGCTTCTTAATGAATGGGCCGGTTCGACCGGAATGATACCATGGCCTCACAGAAAACCGGCGTGCAGCAGCACTACTATGTTGCGCCCATTCGGGCGAAGGAGGGGTTTGAAGGTTGGCAGCGCACTTGTGACTCCACTGGTGTCGCGGGTATATAGGCGGTGGCAATAGCTTAACGGCCTACCATCCTATCACCTATCACATAAAAAAAAGGTCTGAGAAGTTTTCCTTGCCGAGTGGTCACTGCTACCATATTTGATCTATTGTGACCTCTGCTCCCACTTATAGATCGTCTCCGATGCCCACGGTCAGCATAAACCGTATAATGGCCTTGGGAGCGATAGCCTTAACATCCTCAGGCAGATGTGGTAGCTGCCCAGGGTGGGCTTCTCGGGTGCCCGAGGGCATCGCATTGACAAAGGCAAAGGACATGCATCTTACAGAATCTACAGGTGGGGTCTCCGGCCAGCCCGGTTCTAGTACCATGTTTGTAAAGCCTGCAGTGACCAGTAATGGTTCTTGTGAGAATGTTCAGCTGTCATTAAAATGTTTAGTCGCTGATCACAACAATTTCCGAGAATTTTGTTTATCTAGAAGCTAGATAAACAAAATCACACTGGATTTTAGTAGGTACAATTAAACCCATAGAGACTCAAAAATACGGCGCAACGGCTTGGCTTGGTCCCAGAGTTTATGCAAGGACAGTACGACAAGATTGTTTCGGCACAAAAGTGACATTGTCTTCTGAAGGTGTATACTAAATTTTTTTTTATAGAAAAGTCTCAAAAATACTTCCTGTCACCTATGTTTACTCGGAATCCACGTGCCAAATCAAAAAATCTACGTTGACTATGAAAATTTAAAAACGAGCTCAAAGAATTAAATAGTAGACAGTTTAAGATTCACTAAAAAAAAAATAACTAATCCCTGTCGAACAGGGATTAGGGACTTCGGTAAAACCTTTTCTCGAGTGTACTGTTATAAAATGTTATTTTAAGTGGAAAAGTGTTAAAAATATTTTTTTACACTTTTTAGTTCATAGATAGATAGATGGATATTCTTTATTGCACAAAAATAAAATACAAGCATGATACAACAGCAACAGACAGTACAATAAGGCGGTCGTATCGTAGTTTTTGAAATCGGTTTTTTTTCGCACATATTTAGTTTTTCAAGCTTTTTAGTATCTATTTTTGCCCCCCCCCCCCCCCCCCCTTGCTTAAACCCTCGCCAAATAACTAAAAACGAATTGTGAGTACAGTATTGAAAGAGTTATCCTTTAACTCCTTACCGTTGACGAGTTGACCTTCCATCATCAGCAGAGCCACACAATTAATACAGTCAGGCGTAAATACTGGTGCAGTTTTGAAATAAAACACAAAAACATTACGTGTCGATATAAAATTTAAGAGTTCCCCTTAATTTTTCCAGGATCCCATCATCAGATCCTGATATCCTGGTCATAGTACCAATCCGGGACTATCTACTTTTCAACTAAAAAAGAATAATCTAAATCGGTTCATAAATGGCAAAGTAATCGCCGAACAAACATAAAAAAATATTGAAGTTAGAAATATGATACACTTTTTAGTTCGTGGTTTTTGAAGGCGGTTTTTTTTCGCAGATTTTTTAAAATTTATTCTAAAATATTTGCGTGTTATATTGTATTGAAATGAATGTGGTTTTCTTACTGTGTAATTATTTGTGACCTTATATACCATGTTTTTAGCAAATCAATTAATTTGAATTTTGAATTTACGTTGTATTTTATTTCGCCATTAATGAAACATAATCTGGGAATCTTTCGCTTAACCCCTTTAAACGGAAATCGCTTGCACACACGACACGTAAATGGTGTCATTTGAAACAAAAAACTATGGAAGCTGCAAGCGATTTTAGGTCTTCATGTGGCAATGCAGCAAATTCCCCGAAGGTACATGATTGGATCAGCTATTTCTGTAAAACTGACTCTAGTGTGTAAACCTATTAAAGTTCTAGGAATCGAGATCAAAGCGACATTTACGTGAAAGCGATTTAATAAACGTTCTCGGAAGCTTTTCGAAGCAGAATTGTAAAAGAGTTATTGCGTTTTTTATTTTTATAGAAAGGCCAATCAGGATGACCTCACTCCTTCTGATAATAAACGGCCGTGAAATCCAAATATGAGGTTGACAGGCACAAAAGAACTAACAAAGTACCCATTCAGTCTGACATCCTCACCCTGATGGCCTGCTGAGAGAGAGATAATTTCATTTGAATCTAAAAAAAAATCGGGAAATTAATATTAATTTATTACAGAAATGTATCTCTGCCAGTTCAATAACCTCAAGAATCACCAATAAAAATCGTATAATAAAGCCATGGATAACGGTAGGCGTACTTCGGTGTATTAGGACCAGAAATGAAATGCAAAAAAAGCTTAAACGTGAACCTAATAATGAAGTCCTGAAAATTACGTACAGGCGCTATCGTAATTATTGTAACGCCTTGATAAAAAAACTGAAACGCTGTTATGATAGAGATCAATTACTCAAAAATAAAAAGAACCCCAGGTTACTTTGGAAAACAATTGATAGTGTCACACATAGAAAAGTAAATAAATCTCATAATAAAGAACTACTAAACTCCAAATCAACCCCCAAAGAATCTATAGACTTCGTGAATTCTTATTTCACAAACATTGGTAAAACTTTAGCTGACAACATTTTGCTGCGCCAACCAAATCGAAACCTAGTTTTCAATAACACGGATAGTTCACCACAGGCCACTTCTATTGTTTTATTAGAAACTGACCCAGAAGAAGTGTATGAAATATTAATGGGACTAAAATCTAATAGTGCTGCTGGTTGGGACGGTATAGGGACCAATTTTTTGAAACATGTTGGAAAGGAAATATCTCCCATTATAGCTCATCTTGTCAACCTTTGTATAAGACAGGGCATATTTCCTACCATGCTTAAACATGCCATTGTTACGCCGGTGCATAAGGGTGGAAACAGAGACGAAGCAAATAATTATAGGCCTATTTCGGTTCTTCCAGTGCTGTCAAAAATTTTAGAAAAAATTATAAATTGCAGATTAATTCGCTTTTTAAATAAATACGAACTTATATCAAACGGTCAATTTGGTTTTAGAAAAGGAATCTCTACAGAAGATGCTGTAATTGCTTTAACATCTCATATCTCAGAAAAAGTAGACAAAAACCAGAAGTGTATTGCAGTATTTATTGATCTTCAAAAGGCTTTTGATACCGTCTCTGTCCCCACCCTTATCCATAGACTAGAGTCAATGGGCGTGAGAGGTACCCCCCTGGCATTGCTAAGTGACTATTTGCGTGGTCGTCAGCAGAGTGACAAAATTGGAGATTACGTTAGTGATCCTGTTGATATTACATACGGCGTGCCTCAGGGCAGTGTCCTGGGGCCAACGCTCTTTATAATTTACATTAACAGTCTGTGCAACTTAAAAATTCCCAATGGAAAAATTTTCTCATATGCTGACGACACCGCGATAGTTTTTACTGGTTCGACATGGGACAAGGTGCATAGCTTTGCAGAGAATGGATTGGCCCGAGTGGCTTGCTGGTTGGATAATAATTTACTTACTCTAAATGTTTCTAAAACTAACTACATATGTTTCACGCTCTATAACAGCTCACAGCCAAATTCTAACTACAAAATAAAAACTCACACATGTAATGATTTAAGTGACCCAAATTGCTCATGTTATAGTATAAATAAAATATCAAAAATTAAGTATCTCGGAGTAATGGTTGACCAACGCCTCTCTTGGCACGCACATATTGACTTATTGACAAATAGAATTAGGAAACTTTCTTGGATTTTTAAAATACTTAAACGTGTTGCTGATGCAGCCTTATTAAAACAAATATACCTATCGTTAGCCCAATCTATCTTAAATTATTGTATACCAGTATGGGGCGCTTCTACCAAAATTAAGTTTCTTGAATTAGAGCGAGCGCAAAGATTGTTACTTAAAATAATATATCATAAACCATATAGATATCCAACCGTAAGCCTATACTCTGAATGTGAATTACTATCTGTGCGAAAACTTAACATTCTGCAGTCGATTCTAAAACTACATAGAAAACTACCTTATGAGCCCACTAAACATATTAAAAAAAGAAGGCAGCAAAGTGTTGCACCTACACTAAGGGTTAGAACTTCACACGCTAGGCGACAATTTACAGTACAATCGGCACATATTTATAACAAACTAAATAAAATTCTAAATTTCCACCCCACAACAACACATTCATGCAAATACACTTTACATAATTGGCTACAGGTTCAAGACTATAATGAGATTGAGAACCTTATTTTTTACTAGTTTTATGTTTTAATATATACTTATTATATAGCACATACATACCCGAAACTAACTAACACACATGTACAAATTCAGAACTACACACGCACTCACACTCATGCACGTACATACTCACAAACACACCAGATACACGTTATTCAAACTCACATAGATACAGACACACACACATATACTTACACTTTAGTCACACGCACTAAAGATACACACACAGAGATATACATGCAACACACACATAGTTATAGATACGAACAAATGCACACAAACACACACACACACACATTAGTTTGGTATGATCCTTATCTTTGTAAATTTCAAGGAGGAGCGGGATCTCTAAACACAGGTATTGCATACTTAAATAGAGACCCCAGCCATTTGTAATGTATGTAATTTAAAAGATATTGAATAAACATTATTTATTTATTTATTATTTATTATATTAGAGTGTCATTGATTTCTTAAAGTAATTTACTTACACAACAAGAATATTGAATAAAAGTGATATGAAAGC
The DNA here is from genome assembly GCA_019059595.1 of Marasmia exigua. Lineage (NCBI taxonomy): Eukaryota > Metazoa > Arthropoda > Insecta > Lepidoptera > Crambidae > Marasmia > Marasmia exigua. The sequence continues at coordinate 5,028,426 of CM032469.1, read as the reverse complement.
TATCATCTTTACTATCTATCACCTATTTATAAAGAGTAAACCGGAAAAGCGGATGTGACTCTTAGTGCCATCTATCGGTATAATTTGAAACTAATGTTCCAAAACAATATGTCGGGCCACTAGTTATTAATTCAGGCGTTCAGGATGTTGTTTGGCCAGCCGCGGCACTGTAGCGCTTTATCCATGTTCGCCGAGGCGCGCACAGATGGCTTCCACGCAATAATCAGGGCGCGCTGCGCATCACTATGGGCGCGCGTGCGCGGCAGCCCCAACAGCATCCTGAGCGTGCTGGCAGAAAGATGGGACTCCCCACTACTGCACCGCTGGGTGCAGCTACACTCCCCGGTGTGTCGCTTTCCATATTTGTAATACACTACTGATATCTTCTGCAATAGTACTAACACTAAAATAAGTTCATTATGTTACTAACACATTTTGTATGGATTGAAGATCTGAAATAAATGAATATTTAATTTAATTTAATTTAATTCATCTACTATAATTTTAGGTGCACAAGAGCATGCATGTATTCTTAGATTTTAAGTTTCAATTTTAAGGTTGTGCCACCTGTGTTGAGATCTTAATAAATAAATAAATATTCTTGCGTCCTTTTCAAGCGAAAACTCAAACCGGATATCAAAGCGACTACGAGCGCTGCATGCGAGCTACGGCTACGGTTACGGCTGCGACTACGACTACGAAACACTGCTGCGGAATTTGCCAGTGCTACGAGAAAACACTGTTTCATAGACTACGAAGCTAAAACATAGGGAGTGGGAAGCATCTATCATTATCAGTATTTGAGTATTTTGAGTATTATGAGTACCCTACAGAAATAGCACTTTTACTATTTTAAGCTTTAATAGTCACTAACATAAGAATAAATATTTACGAGATTAGTAGGTACCGTGTATTTAATTTATGAGTTTTAAATATTACGCTGTTGTTGCAGTTAAGGTGACGGGTAAGTACTAAACCGGATGTATTTTAAACAACTTCGGGGTTACAACCTCTCGGCAAACACTTTCGGGTCCGTTTTTGTACGCGAAAAATTGATTCACGCCAAAAGTGGCCGCTTTTGGTAGTAATCATTTTTTTTTAAATAATCGGACCTAACATTTGTGCATAGTTATTTAATAAATAGTATAAGTCTTTGCCGAGAGGTTGTAACCCCGAAATTGTTTAAAATAGATCCGGTTTAGTAGCGAAAAATTAAAATTGATTGGCTTCGCTAGTGTTCCCTACCCATCACCTTAAGTAGTCCGTGACCATCATCTGGCAACATCGCTGAAATATCGGAAACTCAAAAAATAGGTACCTACATGGTAGAAATCTCGTAAATAACTATTCTAATAAAATTACAATTATCTGAAAACGTCTTCCGTATCGAAAAATGGTACTAAGGCCTTTTTTGAACCACCGCCAGATTTGTTTAGAGCGGCCTTAACAATCCCACAAAGATGGTTCCAATTTACATACCTGCATGGGAGTGTTGGTGGCCGCCAGGCCGGTGAATCCGACGATATCGCTGAAGTATACGGTGACGCAGTCGAAGCTCTCAGCTTGCACCCGCTCGCCGCGTTTCAAGGCTTCTGCCACTGTCCTGTTGAGCACCATGTCATTACACATCTCAGTAATAATAATATGCTCTCAACCAATACGGCTACGGCGGCCGATCTTAAGAATCCGCCACGTAAGCTTGATAATATTTTTCTAAAGTCTTAAAGTAGGTAATTCATACAAAATATCTAAAATGTTATGTTATCCATAAACTACAAGTGCTGCCATCTGTGATGGCTTGGTGGTATGTTTTTGAAATAAAACGTTCAGTTCTGTTTTGCACTACGCACGAGTTGTTTATTAGAGTGAGTGCCCAAGTGTGTGCGCAAATCTATTCCCTTACCATCATTTTTTTTTAGAGATAGGTGGCAGACGTACAGACGGATCACCTGATGGTAAGCGGTGGCCGTCGCTCATGGACACCTGCGACATCAGTGCAGTCACAAGTGCGCTGCCAACCTTTAAGCCCCCCTCTCCCTCGGATTGGACCTCCGGTAACCTCATTCACGCAGCGATACACAGCAAAATGCTGCTTATCACCGGTTTTCTGTGAAGCCGTAGTTTTTAACCCCCGACGCAAAAACGACGGGGTGTTATAAGTTTGACGTGTCTGTGTGTCTGTGCGTGCGTCTGTGTGTCTGTCTATGTCATCGTAGCTCCCGAACAAATGAACCGATTTTGATTTTGTTTTGTTTGTTTGAAAGATGAATAAGGAGAGAGTGTTTTTAGCTATGTTGGATAAAAATCGATCCAAGATGGCCGCCGTCACAAAGATTTGGATTTTATATTTTAACACAACTCCCACAATATGGGTATCATATAAAAAGGCTTAAGTAGCAGAATATATTCATTGTGAAAAATTTCAAATCCAAGATGGCCGGCGTCAGAAAATGACGAATAACCTTATTGTTGTTCCAACTGCCTCAATATAGGTATCAAATGAAAGAGCTTTAGTTGTGTCGGGGTTTTTTTAAATTTTCAATTTTACTCAACAAAGTGACACGACCGAAGAGAGATCAGGCGTGCGACCAACAGCATGTGATTTCCGAGACTGACCCGTCCCGGTGATGAAACCCCAGACCCTAAGCGAGTGCGACGCACCACCAACTGCGCCATCTAGGCCGTCGCCATCTCAATATACAGAACGAATAAAAAAAACAATTTTCCATGGAGGGAAACTACCTTCAATAAGCACGTTTTACTTAAAAAAATAATCTTTTGTTATTTTAGGCCGCGAGCTATTAGGGAGTTGCCACACAGGCGGATAACGAGCGTTTTCAATGCGGATCGACGACGCAGAAAACACGTAGTGGTCTCCGCGACGCATTCGCGGATGCGCAACGGACGCGCGACGCATTCGCCGCGGAGATAAGTCTGAAACGCCATTGTTTTTTTGTGGCGGCCACGCAGAAAAACATCGGCGAATCCGTTGCGCATCCACGGCGAATCCGTTCACCAGTGTGGCAACTCCCTTAGTGTGTCTCGTGATATTATTCTGTAGACGCACCCGAAGTAACTTGTTGAGCAAGTCAAAATAACAATTTACTCTAGAATTCCGAATAGCTATAGGTAGAGCGATAGTAGCTCAGTGCCACGCGCCTTCCATGCGGAGGGCTGTGGTTCGAATCCGAGCGTGCACCTCTAAATTTTCAAATTCAAATCATGTGCGTGTTTCTACCAATAGCTCGGCGGTGAGTGAAAATTTCTCTGAAACGTGTATCTGTGATTCAGTTGGTCTGGTTCCCCTGTTACAGGGTTGCGAATATCAGACGGCAGACGCTTCATTGTAATTACCAGACTCGCAAAACCCTGAATCATGGTCCAAGCATACCCTGGGCTCCAAAGCGACACATTGGACGCAACCGGGAACTATACGCTAAGATGAGATGAAGTCTCTCACCAAATGTGACGGCGGTTTTACGCTGACATTAGCTATAACATTTACAATTAAGTAACATGTAAGTCAACATTGTGAAGAGAATAATAAATGATGATTTGATGAGATGAAGTCTGAATAACAATAGGTACCTCGGCAACATCCTGATGAGCAGATCGTCAGTCCTCCGTTTCTCCTGCAGCAGCTGTTCTGTCCTGGCGGCGACCAGGGCTTCTAGGTTGGAGGCGTACTTCTCCATCATGGAGAGCATGTTGTCGAATATGTTCGTCTTCCTGTCCAGAGAAAATGGATATCATAAATTAATTAAGTAATATTTTTTAATATTTTTAGTGGTTTACCACTAGGCCAACAGGGCGTTTATAAAAATACCGGGCCGTGATCTCAGGGTCCTGGGTTAGATTCCCGGGTCGAGCGAAAAGTATGTTTCGAATTTTTCGGAAATAGCTCGGGTTTGTGATCACCAATCCGCATTTGGCAAGCGTGGTGATTAAGCCTAATCCCATCTTAGTAGCGATAACTTGATTTCTATGATGGAGGCCTTTGCCCTGCAGTGGGGCAGTTTATAGGCTGATTAAGAAAAGAAAGAAGAATATTTTTTATGTCATAGGTGGCAAACGGGTCACCTGATGATAAGCGATTGCCGCTACCCTTTGATTGGCAACACCGCAACGCAACTTTCCGCCGATAAGGCCTCCGTTACTCTCACTCGCTCGGCAAAACACCCCCCAAGCGCTACTTGACGCCGGTTCTTTGTGAAACTGTGTATCACTCAGGGCGAGCTGGCTCATAATTACCTATTTATCAGACATCGACATGAAAAGCAAGCCCCGGCTAAATGGAATGTCGATCTGTCAAAGGGCGCGGTATGACGACCCGTTTGGAACAGTGGTAGTGAACGCTGCCTTTGGTCCAAGGGTTGCGGGTTCGATCCCTGCACAGTACAAACATTTGTGTGCATTAACATGTTTGTTTGTGTTGGTCTGGATGTTTCCTATGTATTATAAGTATGTATTTACAAGAGAAAAGTAATATATGTATATATTTGTAATCCCACTGTTGATTCTGATATCCGTAACACAGGTGCTTGAGCTACCTATCTCGGAGTCAGATCAATGTATGTGATGTTGTGAAATATTATTTATTTATTTATTTAGAGTAAAATGGCGAACTTGGGGGACTCCTAGATCCAGTAGGTAACAGTGGATAGTGACAGTCCCATCCAGACGGTGATGATAATATCAGATATTACTACTTAATAGATACCTTGACTAAATTACTTAGTAGCTTGAGCACTTGTATTATGGATATCAGAACAAATTACGATTATACCCGCTTGAGTGTCCGGCGCCCAGCACCCACGCACCATATAATGTCCCGCCATTTTTTGTTACTAACCGCCGCTCGCCGGCTCAGGCTTTACTCGTACATAAACGTTCATTATGCCTGAGTTGATAAGGTAACCCTATTAAGCGTTATGTTCTTTATGTTTAGTATGAATGGGGGTATTTGATGATGTATTTTTATTATTAGTATTTTACTATGGTGAAGAATTACGCAACGCTGAACACAGCGATAGTGTGTTTTTGAGCGCGACTTCATTCTAAACGATCGCATCTCAAAAATTAAAGCGCAGACATAGTGTTTTTTTATTTTTAATTACAAAGTTTATTGGATGTACATTAGGATTAAAAATAAAACAATACATCCGTCTATACACAATCGTTTATTTAGAGCCCTTTAATTCGGGTAGTTCGTGAACTCAGATTTCTTAAAGTGCCCCCAGCCTTATCACTTCACATTTAAAATAAAAATTATTGGCCTATTTGCATAGTTTTTGTACCTCCTGTTGATTACTCGATCAAACTTATTATTCCCATTTAATATGTTAGAAATATAAAAATAAAATTGAAAACTAATAATTGCGTCCGCCAAGCAAGCCGGTCGGCTTGCTTGGCTAAATGTATCAGGTTAAAAAACGTTAAAATTTGTATTATTATTTCTACGTATTATTTATTAACTTAACTTGCAATTAAAATGAAAAATTACCAAAAAATATATATCTTGAAGTTTCACTCATGAACCCTTAGATTAAATGATTTAATCTAAAAGATGAACCACCGCACTGAACCGCGCACTCACCATTAACAACATCGATATTTTTTTCTTAAATATTTTTTCAAGACTTGGGACTACGTTGTGGCTAAATTTAATAGATTATTTTATATAGAACGAGATAAAAATATAAAATAGACCGTAAACAAACAGGGACAGGGTATAATTTCATCTTGAATGAGCAAAGTATTCTTGTGAACTGGCAGGTAACACGGGCAAAGTGAAAATTTCATTTTGTAAACTGGCAGGTTACAAGGGCAATGCAGGACTCCCAAGAGGACAGAGCCCGCGCCACAGAAGAAGTCCCACGGAAAAACACGGAAATAAAATTATAGATTTATTTATTTATTTATTATCATAGCACACAAAACAGATTACAATCAATGAGACTTATTTTAGTAGCATGAAAATGTACATGACGAGATTGTAGTCCAAAATTATGTATGCCTAAAAGCTCAAGAGTTAATTAACATAACAATAAACAAATGAAGTATTAAATTATAAATTAAATTAAATTATAAATTATAGCAAATTATAAATTAAATGTCAAAACATAAATTAAATGTCAAATCATAAATTAAATGCTAAATCATAAATTAAATGTCAAATCATAAATTAAATGTCAAATCATAAATTCAATGTCAAATCATAAATTAAATTAATTACAAGTCAAAAGTAAAATATAATTACAAGTCAAATTAACAATTTAATTACAGATTAGGTATTAGAACTTATTATTATACAATTGTCGCCGGAACTGTTGCAGTGTTAGATAGAATATATCCATATCTCTGTCAAATTTTAAAAATTTGATGATTCCTTACCCTTTATTACAAATCGCGAACTAAGAATAGTCCTGGAACAATATTTGGAGCCCTTTTTGACATTGCATGTTGGAACGGGATGATGTGAGCTTTACTACGGTCATAACTTTAGATCGCGATTTAGGATAAATTGGTTTGTGTCTAAGAGCATAAAACTTAAATTTGAATGTCGATGGCGACTCATGTGCGCTTTTTATTGGAGTTCGTTTGTGACGCGGACTGTATTTACTTAATTACTTACTACGCTGATTAAGCGGCCCGAAGTAGATCTTGGCCTCCAACACGAGAATACGCCATTCTGTTCTGTTCTCAGCCACCTGTCTCCAATCCAGCCTTTGTAGGTGACCGAGATATTTCTCGACCTGGTCTATCTAGGGCGCCCTACAATTTTACTTTATTTATCTTATCCTATTTTTCTTTTTTTTTTGGTAAATAGGGGCCAATTGATGGAGATTGTCGATCCTACGACCTGAAGCTCTTGTCCTATGTCCACCTATTCCTAAAAAACTCCCTTCATCAACGTTATATTTGAAGGTCGTTTCTATTGTAATTTACACGCGGATTTTCGCGGCCATTACAAGATTTTAAACTGTTTGTAATTTATTTGATGACAGAGGCAAATGGCCGGGATTGTGATAATGGATTACCTAACATGATCCCACTGAGTGATGTACCCTCAAGGCCTCGAGTCTTTTCGGCTGCAGTTCAGTGTCCTTTACAAGACTCGCCTCATTTGTGTTTAGTCGCGCAACAATTAATTGGCACGTGGCAGAAATCGGAAATAATGCTGTTTCCTTTATAAGTGTCATATTCATCCACAAAAAAATTGACATTTTCCCATATTTTTATTTCTTTTTTATATGAGAGGTGGCAGACGAGCAGACGGATCACCTGATGGTAAGCAATTCCGCCGCCTATGGACACCCGCAACACCAGTGGAGTCACAAGTGCGCTGCCAACCTTTTTCCCTTCCCCCCCATTGGGCCTCCGGTAACCTCACTCGCACGGCGAAACACAGCGCAGGCGTTGCTTCACGCCGGTCTTCTGTGAGGCAGTGGTATCACTCCGGTCGAGCTGGCCCGTTCATGCCTAAGCGTGGCTCTCCCACATTCCCATAGAAAAAATGCTGTGTAACGCCTAATTCCCTTCTCAAAGGCAACGTCGCGCGCCCCCAGGCAATGTCACTGAAGAGCCTTCTGATCGTAGTCGGGCTCTATATTCCTCGTAGCGCTGTCTACGACACGTGCATTTAAATGTAAAATAATGACATGACTTTTGCATTGGATAATTAATATTTGTATTTTAAATGAATGAAATGGAATGAATTAAAAGATATCCTTGGACTTTCATATATTTTTGGTCCAAACATGAAAGAGCCGGCCAAAAATTTTTTTACTGTATTCTGATAAGACTTGTGATAAGACTTGATTTCTGAAAATGTATGAAGATGTTGATATTTGTACTCAAATAAAACCAATGGTCTTACAGCTCTGACGTAAGTAATGAATACTCAGGGGAAAAAGTCCTACAGGATACAGCAAAAACCTCTTCTGGCCGGCACTTGGACCAAAAAAGAGAATGTCCTTTGACATTGTACTTGCTAACATTAGTTTAAAAGAAAAAAATACAAACAAATAGTTTGATGGGCTTCCGGTGCCTGACATTTATTTTATTATTTATTCAATTATTACATTTTTTTTATTGCTTAAAGTAGGTAGACGAGCTTGCGGCCCATCTGATGGTAAACGGTAACCGCCGCTCATAGACATCAACAATGCCGGAGCACAGTCATGCCGCTGCCTACCGGAATCATAGCTGAAGAAGTTTTACGGGTGAATATTCAAAAAGTCACGGTGTATAGCCTCTATCCGAAACTCTATTCAGAACTCGAGTCTTTTTAAGAGCTCGAAAGATCTCGAAACTTTCTCTCGAGTTTTTTTTTATCGCACTAAGTAGTCTTTTGCGTTCTTGTTGTCGGAGAGAGCAAACGAGCATCCTGTGGTAAGTGATCACCGCCGTGTATGAACATCTGATTTGCGATCAGAACAGATCACCTTCAGCCAAACTATTCAATAAAACTGAAGTAAGTATATACGTGATAGAAAGTTCCATGAGAAACGCGCAGTACCTAGAAGACAGTATGTTTATTTATTTATTTTTAATGGAACGTTTATGCAATCTAAAGCGTTGCGGTTGTGTCAACAATTACATAGAAGTTCTTCAAAGAACGTTTTCATGAATAAAAGATGGAGCTCGCTACTCATGGTCACGGCCGCTCCAGGGAAATCGATCCTTACGCCAGGGGTATTTTGTTGTTCCGTGATCGACTTTATCGGAATCGGATATCTAAAATAAACCACTATCCGTTACCGTAGTTTCGGATAGAGGCTATACACCGTGACTTTTTGAATATTCACCCGTAAAACTTCTTCAGCTCTGATTCCAGTTGCCAGCAGGCTTTAGGCAAAAATGTTGAGCAGTTTAAGGTCCACCGGGAGGTCAAGCAGTAGACCGTGGGAGCGGCCCTGAGCCTTTGGGCATAGGTAGAGATGTTTCTCTTCCAAGGGCCTCTTGGCCAGGCCGTGCTGGCATGCTCTCACTCAGGGAAGGGATGCGAAGTAACACTGCGTGCTGTTATCTCGTGACCCCGCTCGAATTTCTTAAGCGTAACAGGAAAAGCTCCGAGGGTTTAAGAGGGTATTCTACTAGGAGCCCCAAGGGTGAGCTGCACACTACCGTTTGGTCTCCTAGCGGGCGGGTGTCCATTAGACGCTGTCAGACGCTGACGCTGTGTAATGTACACTTCAGGCAGCATTTCCTCTGGGAAAACAAAAGAAAAGGATTGATTTATACTTACATCCCAGCGTGCATGTCCTTGAGCCTCAATCGCACCAATCGCAAGTCCGGCCGCCTCTCAGGCCTCTCGCTCCAGCAGGCGTTGAGGACGGCCAGTACTGATGGCCGCGCCGCCAGCCCGCTCAGGGGCGGCCTGAAGAGGATCCCGCCGATGGGTTGACGTACTCGCCCTATTATTTCTGTTAAAAAAAGACTTTCGTCGATATGCGTTTTTTGAATTATCGCGCACGCGAAAGATGTGTCCTGAGGATCTACAAAGAAACATAATTCAGGACCTAATCTTTATCCCCGTACCTTTCACACGCGTTGTGTGTCTCTTCTGTTTGTATTTGACAGAAATAGTCTCGTTCGTTACGGTAAGGTTTAGTTGTAGACTACCTGTTAGTGGAACGAAATTGACATCCCTAGGGTGCCCTAGGGTTGTTCACTTTTAGAATAACTTTATTGGTTTTATTTTATAATAGTAAATATGGTCAGATCAGCCAAAAAGGGCCTAGGTCTGAAAATTCACGACCCCGATTTTAAAGTCTAAAATCTCGATAAATTTTAGAGAGAGTTGTCCCCCGAAATTGTTTAAAATAGATCCGGTTTAGTAGCTAAAAATTAAAATCGATTAGCGTCGCTAGTGTGCCCTATCCGTCCGTCAACTTAAAGATTTAAGAGTTCCTTGATTTACACATTACAAAGGGATTTTATGCTAAAATGTCTCAAATTCATAATAATTGAAAATAAAGACTCGCGGCGCTTAGTCGTACCGTATAAGTACTCTAAACGAAACTTAAATGTCAACTTACCAGCATTCGTAAGGTTTGTATCTCCCCAAGGGCCGTTTCTCCCCAGGATCTCGTAAAGGATGATCCCGAAAGAATACACGTCTCCCTTCTGGGAACCTCTTGGAGGTGGACTGGGGTCCCTGAGGAATTCAGGCGCCCTCCACAGCATCCGTCCTTCCATCCTTAACGCATCTTCGGCGTCTGAACATCCACCTATAGAAAAAAAAGAAAAAAAAACCTAATTGTGATAAAATTTCTTCTTCTCTGTCGTCACACTCTTGGCAGAGAGATCATGGTCATGGTGTATGGCCTGAGTCATAATCCTCCGCCATTCCTCGCACAGTGATGCTTTTCTAGGGTATTCGACCACTAAGTGCTGGAACAACATTCCTCCACCATTAAGGAACCTAACGAATATTATGTCCTTTAAGGTACCATATAAAAGCCATCGGTTAATATCTCATAAGATTTATAAAATATAGGTATCCCTATGAATAAAAAACACCCATACATTTCTATTCTCTGCAAATTATAATACGAGACACATTTTGGATCATCAATTGAATTATATGTATAATAGCATAGTTATTACTTAATTACTTAGTTAATACGCTAGCTGATAGTAATTAATGAAGCAAAATGTGATCTACCTACATAATTTGTCTGGTATAATTTTATCTAATTATACAAGTAGGTATAATAGAATGATCGTAATTAATCCCGAAATATTCTCTCAAAATTACATTAATTGTTTTCAATAATTTATTTTTTATGTGATAGGTGGCGGACGAGCAGACGGATCACCTCACCACACCCGCGATACCAGTGCAGTGGAGTCACAAGTGCGCTGCCAAACTTTATACACCCCATTCCCCCGGATTGGGCATCCGGTACTCTCACTCACGCAACGAAACACAGCACTATGCTGCTGCGTCCCACCGGTTTCCTGTGAGGCCAGAGTGTTACCACCTCTGGTCGAGCCTTGCCCATTCATGGAAAATGAGTACAAAATGGCCTAAATGTAGCAAACCAAAAGATACAGTGCGATACGATCCTAATTAAAATACCTACAACTAAGCATGATTCAGTACCTATGGCAGTCCCTTGTAATTACCAGACTCCCCAAATCCCGAAGCAACCTGGAATCACACGCTGAGATTAAATGAGGGTCCTACCCACTCACCAAAAAAATCATAGTTTCACTTATGGCTGAGATTTCGTCCTACCAATTCGGCTATATTATATGTAAGCCGTATATTATATGGCCGTGTGGTCCCGGCAGAGTAGAATAGGCCACCCTCACTCTTACCGAGGTGTCGTAAAAGGTGACTAAGGTAAAGCTGCTGGCATGATCATCAGCACCCAGAGAAGGAAAACTCTGCATTTATATCAAAACCCTCGCCAACCCGTCTGCCAAGCGTAGTGAGTATGGCAATTACCCCTCATGTGATTGAGGGAGGCCCGTGCCCCAGCAGTGGGGACTTCAATGGGCTGATGATGATGATGATGATGATATGTAAGCCGACCGTTATGGGCCGGCCCAATCGGCCGCCCTAGATATTGCTGGAATGATGTCGTGCAGGCATATCTTTACGAGCTGCAAGCCAGCGACTGTCGTGAAACCGCAAATGATCGGGACCAGTGGAGGAGTTTTGTATCGGAGGCCAAGCCACATTTAGATCGCTGAGCCATCGGAGAAAGTAAGTAAGTTTAAAAACAATATCCTCCAACCGATTTCGGCTTAAGCGGCCAATTCCAACAACCAGCCGGATTTATTATAGTGTTCAAGTGTGTGCGCAAACATAAGTGCAATCTCTATTCCCTTGCCTTCATATTCCGATGGGACACCAGTGAGACACGACCGGAGAGGGATCGGGCTCAGGACCAACGGCTTAACGTGCTTTGCAAGGCACGGGGGTACAAAACCGCCAACTTCCAGGCTCCGGGCTGCCACTAAGAATTTCTTACCGAAAACTTAGGTACAAATTTTTGGCCCGACTCGGGGATCGAACCCGGGACCTCTTGCGCAGCCGTCGCTTTAAAGTGCGTTAGTAAGTATATCTAAGTACTAAACTACAAAAAAGTACAAGAATTTTTTTATTTATTTAATATTTAACAACATCACATACATTGATCTGACTCCGAGATAGGTAGCTCAAGCACCTGTGTTACGGATATCAGAATCAACAGCGGAATTACAAATATATACATATAATACTTTTCTTTTGTAAATACATACTTATAATACATACAAACACCCAGACCAATACAAACAGACATGTTCATACACACAAATGTTTGTACTGTGCGGGAATCGAACCCGCAACCCTTGGACCAAAGGCAGCGTTCACTACCACTGTTCCAAACGCGTCAATGAAAAAAAAAGAATTATAGTTTAAATTAATCAAAAATAAATCATTTTATCAAAAGAATAAACTTACTTTTAAAATTATGCAGTCCATAGTCACAAATCTGCAGCACCCATCTGCTATCCACCAAGCAGTTGCTCGACGTCAGATTCCCATGGGATATCAGCGCCGAATCGTGCAAATACGTCAGACCTAAAAACACATCAACAATCAATTCAAGCATATCTTTAATATGAAAACTAGTGGCCCGCCGTCACTTCGTTTCGGGACATTAGTTCCACTTTATAACAATAGATGGCGCTAGGTGTCAATAACATCGCGCAAGCGTTTCGTGTTGTCGGATTACCCTTAATTGTTGACACTGACTGTAGGAAAACGGGGATTAACACGATATTTATAATGTGAAACAACATTGTGTACTCACATATTTGGCTCGACGTTTCGGCTACGTTACAGCAGCCGTGGTCACGAGCGGACTGATATAGTTATAATGCAACGCGAAAATCTAAAAAACTACTGACTGTAGGATTTACCAACTAGACCTGGCAAAAACATATCTTTCAAAATATTGGAACATTTGCATCTGGATCAGTGCAGAGATGCGGAACAATAAAAAGCTTCATTTGGAACATCGAGACTCATTGTCCGTGATACATTCCACTCATTCGGAACATTGGGCTTACTCGGATCATTCAGCTCATTCGAATCATTCAACTCATCGGATCATTCGGATCATTCGGTTCCCTTGGACCCGAGAACCATTTGAGTCCAAGGATACATTCGGAGCGAACATTACAGATCCGGAACAGTGTATCATTTGGCGGAGTCGGATCACTGAGTCGTTTCAGTAAAGAGTTATACACGTCTATTACCAAATGTCGTTGTGGGCTAGACAGAAATTAAAGTGGTCGATCTGGCCAAAATCGGCTGTACTCCGTCATCATCTTATCTCGCAACAGATCAGCGACCAGGCTGGCCACGAAAATGTCGTCAAGATCATTGTCAGCCAGAACCTTGGCGAGCAGTACGCGGAGACGATGCAGTCGCCGCTCTCAATGCAGTCTCTTACCTCGCAGCAGGTCAGCAACCAGACTGGCAACGAACATGTCGTCGAGGTGCAGGTCTCTGTCAGCCAAGACCCTGGCTAGCGACCCTCGCGAGCAGTACGCTGACACGATGCAGGCGGCGCCGCTCTCAACGCAGACCCCGACGAAAGCGGTCAGGTTCTCATGCCGGAGTTCACGGATCTAGAAAATGGTATTCTATTTAAAAATATATATTTCTGAATCCAAAGTGTGTTATTACTCTAGCTGGCATGTTGGAAAGTTCGTAGACCTAGGCACTAGGTAACGACTATATCGTTTCATGCCTCTCCCGTACACGTTCCTTATAATATGTCTCTGTCTCAAGCCAAACCACACGTATGTGTGCGTGCTGTGTGCACACAATATAGTCTGCCGACGTTCTGTGTACCTTACTTACTTACTACGCTGGTTCAGCTGGGCTCAGCGACCCTAAGTGGATCTTGGCCTCCAACACGAGAGTTCGCCATTGTGTTCTGTTCTCAGTCACCTGTCGCCAAACCAGCCTTTGCAAGTAATTCGGGACGCGTACAGTAGGGCGCCCTAGATATCGGTTGGAGGTTATTATTAATATTACTAAGCTATTTTATGCCACGCGCCCCCAACTTTTCTGGTTACCATTATACTATCAAATAGTAGAATATGTACAAAGTTTGATTGTGGAACAAAATTATTATACTTAAATATGTAATCAGAATTGAACTTAGTTAATATAACTTCAACAATATTTACAACAAGTTAGCCACAATCATGAAACGTGGATTTTAAACTAGAATATGTAGGTACAGTCGAGGAAATTTAATATGTAGCACAAGGGTTCCCAATGTTTCCCCAGATTATGTATGATAATTTTATGGCCCCCCTTAAATTTTTTAATTATAAAAAAAATATCTGCGAAAAAAACCGCCTTCATACACCACGAACTAAAAAGTGTAAAGGACAGTGCCATATTTGGCCTCAGGATCGACGGCAATATAATTTACACTAAAAATATTGTTTCATTTACTGTCGTATAAATCAGTTTTAACAATCCAACGGACACTTTAGAATAAAAATTACCTTCATAAAAGTAGTTTTTTGAAATTATTGTCCGTTCGCCCCGTTCGGGTGTCGAGCGGAAGGCAGTATTAGTGATGTGACATTCTACATGTAGAATCGATTTTTCGTTAAAATACTATATATTACTTTTAAAATAGATCAGTAGATAGTCGTTTTTTAAGAAAATATGTAATAAAAATAATATTTTGTTAGTACATCTTAACACAAATGTTTTTTAGTTTATCTATATAAAATGTGTAGTAATGTAACGAGACAAGCATGGGATGGTAAGCGTCACGTCTGCCCATGGATATCGCAGAGAAAAAAAATAACTGAGTATTTGTTGTGTCTCAATGACCTGTATGGCTGTACCCATCTCACTGGATGACAATTTTTAGGTCTTATACTAGCTACAGAATTATATTAGCTACAGTGCCCTTTTCAGAAACAAAGAAGTCCTTACTTCTACTACACATTTCTCCCTTTTGAATATTTTTTTTTATATGAGAGGTGGCAGACGAGCAGACGGATCACCTGAGGTAAGCAATTCCGCCGCCCATGGACACCCGCAACACCAGTGGAGTCACAAGTGCGCTGCCAACCTTTTCCCCTTCACCCCTATTGGGCCTCCGGTAACCTCACTCACACGGCGAAACACAGCGCAGGCGCTGCTTCACGCCGGTCTTCTGTGAAGCAGTGGTATCACTCCGGTCGAGCCGGCCCATTCATGCCTAAGCGTGGCTCTCCCACATTCAAAATATAATCGGTTTTTGTTTATATAAATAAAACAATAACGTTTTTCAGGAATAAACATAACTACGTGTCCATTTGAATCTAATTTTTTCATAATCTATAATTTCGACATCCCTATCTAGACGCCATTTTGGAATAAGAATTGGATGACTGACACACATGACACTTCCGTTCGTTTGCGTTGATGCGATCCATAAAAATCTGGTACTTATATTTATTTATATCGTTAGAGGGGCAAAGTAAATTGGCATATTTTTATTTGCATACGATATATTTTGGTAAGCAGACAATTGAATACAGACTGACATACGGAATGTCTTCTATAAATCGAGTGTAGACTTTGTCTATGTAAACCAAGAAGGTTTAACACCCCCCCGCAAAGTCAACACCCTGTATAAAAAAAAATTGGACAAAAAAATATACAGCAAGTACAAAAAACACAACATACCCTATATACACTACACACACACCCTATATATAAACGCACACAAAAAAAACCTATATAAAGACACCTGAACCTACTTTACACACCTATCTATTATCTACACAAAAACATGATTAGAAAAAATAACACGCGACTTAACCTAAACCTAACCCTACTGTACACTTGTTGTGCTTCAGCTTCGGCAAAGGTTTGGTGAGGATGTCGGCGATCATGTCATGTGTGGATATGTACATGAGATTGAGGTTGTGATGTGAAAGTGATTCGCGAATGAAATGGTGCCTGATGTCGATGTGCTTGGTGCGTGAGTGGAATGTATGGTTGTGAGCGAGTTTTAATGCACTTTGATTGTCAGTGTGGATGACGATGGGTTGTGCGATAATGAAAATTTCGCTGATGAGTGACTGGAGGTATATAGCCTCCTTGCAAGCCTCAGCTAGAGCCATGTACTCGGCTTCCGTGGTGGAAAGCGCAACAGTACGCTGCTTGCGTGCTTCCCAAGAGATAGGAGAGCCACTCACCAGGAAAACGAACCCTGTGAATGATCTACGGTCCACAAGATTGTTTCCATAGTCCGCATCGACGTACCCCACTGCACGGAACTGGGCTGTCTGATGGTAATGCAGCCGAAGTTCTTTGGTGCCTTTCAAATAACGAAGAACTCGCTTAGCGGCCCTAAAGTGTACCCCCCCGTAATGTGCATTGAAATGAGAGAGGTATGAGACCGCATGGGCAATGTCGGGTCTGGTACAAATGGCAATGTACATTAGTGAGCCGATAAGCTCCTGGTACGGTAATGCTGCATTGTCCTCTTCCTTATCAGGAATAGTCAATTTTAGACCGGGTTCAAGAGGGGTGGTGACAGATAGTGCATCTGTCATGCCAAATTTTTTCAAAAGATTATCTATATATTTTGTTTGGTCCAGGTAGATGTTCCCAGGACTCTGATTTACTCTCATGCCAAGACAATCCTTGCATTCTCCAAGGTCTTTGACAGTGAAAGTATTTTTCAGATCATTTTTGAATTGCTTCTTCATTCTGTCATTAGTTGACACGATGAAGAAGTCATCTACAAACACAGCAACAAGGAGAAGGTCGTTACCTTCTAGTCTATAATATAGACAATGTTCCTTTGCCGATTGGTTCAGCAGGAGTTTGCGCATAGCGTCGCAAACCTTAGCGTTCCATTGACGCGGCGCTTGCTTGAGACCATACAGTGCTTTTTTAAGTAAGCACACTTTGTCCTTTGGATTAGTGGAGAAACCTTCGGGTTGCTCCATATAAATTTCCTCTTCTAAATCGCCATTAAGGAAGGCAGTTTCTACGTCGAGGTGGTCAACCGTCAAACCATTGTGAGCAGCGAAAGCAAATAACAATCGAACTGAGGACAGTCTAGCGACTGGTGAAAAAGTTTCACCATAGTCGACTCCCGCTACTTGAGTGAAGCCTTTAGGTACTAGTCTGGCCTTGTACTTCGTGACATTGCCACTAGTGTCCTTTTTATTTTGTACACCCATTTACATTTGGTAGTTTTTCTACCTGCGGGTCTGTCGACAAGAATCCAAGTTTCATGTTTATTGAGAGAGTCAAATTCAGCCTTCATGGCATCCAACCATTTCTCTTTCTCCGGGTGATCGAGGACTTGCCTGAAGGTCTCTGGTTCCCATTCTGAGGTCAAGTGGAGCTGCTCCTCGTACCGTTGAGGAGGGCGCCTATCCCTGGTTGGGTACCTTCTCAGAGCTTCAGGTGCTGGCTCTTCAGGAGGGTCAGGATCAGTCGAACTCGAAACTTCGGGGATCGCAGGTGCATCTGAGTCTGTTAGGTGATCTAAAGTTGACGGGTCAGCCGTCACAGACGTACCTGGTTGTGGTTGATGTTCAGGCTGTGGAACTGGTTCATTGTCCGTGGGTACAAAAACTTGTTGAGGCTGTGGTGGCGATGGCAATTCACTGTCATTGGGTTGCAGGTTAGGCTGGTGCAGCCTTTTGTCTTCCAAGAAGACAACATCTCTCGATATAATTATATTCCTTGGCGATTGGGGGTCTACAAGACGATAACCTTTGCTTTCAGTGGAATAGCCTACGAATATACAAGCTTGCGTCTTGGATTCCAGTTTAGTACGTTTCTCCTTGGGTACTAAAGCGTGGGCTTCGCAACCAAATACCCTCAAATGAGAGAGGTTTACTTTTCTTCCAGTCCACACTTCTTCTGGAATTTTGTTCTTCAAGGCTTGTGTAGGCAAACGGTTCTTCAGGTAAATCGCAGTATTGACTGCTTCGCCCCAATAAGCTAGAGGTAGGTTAGAATCTCTAAGCATGGATCTGGCTTTTTCAATTATTGTTCTGTTGGCGCGTTCGGAGACGCCGTTCTGTTGTGGGTTGTACGGGACCGTGGTCTGGTGTATGATACCATTCTCTTTCAAAAAGTTAGACAGGTCCTTGTTGACATACTCACGCCCGTTATCAGAACGCAGAACTTTGATTCTTTCGCCAGTCTGATTCTCCACTAAATAACTATTTAAATTCTACAAATTTCGAAAAAACCTCTGATTTTGATTTTAAAAGATATCCAAAAGTTTTGCGACTAAAGTCGTCTGTAAATGTTAGCAAATATAGAGCACCACCCCACGAGTGCGTACTCATAGGTCCGCAAAGATCCGAATGAATTAATTCGAGAACCTTACTCGATTTGCTTGTTGAACTTTTGAAAGGTTTTTTAGAAAGTTTTCCTTGTAGGCACGGAATACATTTTTCCGTAAATTTCCCGCTAAAATCTATGCCTTTACATTTACTTTTTAAAAGTTGCATAGTATTTCCGTTTAGATGGCCAAGGCGTCTATGCCACAATAAAGGGAACTCTTTGGTAGGTGTGTACAAGGCATTAGATTTGTCCACATCTAGTTTGTACATGCCCTTACAATTTGAGGCTGTCGCTATGACTTCACCTGTCAGTTGACATCCACCCGCCAAAGTTACAGTCGCGCCTTTCGATGTAAACAAAACATCGTAGCCTTTTTTGGTCAAATTACTTACCGATAAAAGATTAGTTGCTAAACCAGGAACATAAAGGACGTCACTAATTCTATGTACATTGTCGGAAATATTTATATTAACAGTACCTTTGCCCTCACTTAGAATCTGGTTCTTGTTGGCGCAAGTAACAGTTGTGATTTGGGGGGACATGGCCTCATACCAGTCTCTCCTATTGCTCATATGTGAGCTAGCACCAGAATCTATGAACCAATCCTGTGAACCTGTGGATGAAGGATGAATTAAACAAGATGAAAGTGTAAATTCCGATGTATTATTCGAATAAACCTTAGCCGAAGCTTTCTTGTTTTTATTCCTACAGTTTGACACTAAATGACCGAGCTTTTTACAATATGTACAAAACTGTTTTTTCTTCTGTTTGGCCATCAGCACCGTAGGGTCCTCAGGTTTGGTACTGGTAGTGCGACATGGTCGAGAGTCTTCTTTAAGAAGAGCTGCCACTACGTTTTCCGACGTAATTTTAGCGTTGGAATGTTCGAGAGCCATGACGAGAGGCTTGTACTCATCTGGGAGTCCAGCTAGTATGATAATGGCTAGGAACTCATCATCAACTCCTGCTCCTATTCCTTCTAAATTCTTGCTGAATTCCAAGTGAGGTATGAAGACCACTGTCAGCGTATGCCTTCTGGAGGCTTTTAAAGGTGTCATATGCCGTCTTTGCTCCTCGAATCACTGGGTAAATCGATTCTTCACACGTCAAGCAGATTTTGGCTCGCGCTTTAGCGTCCTTACGCTTGGCGTCGGGGTCCGTGGGGTCAATGGGTGAAGTAACCACGTCCCATAGCTCCAAATCCGTTAACAGGCATTCGATGGCAAATGCCCATGTGTTGAAATTAGATCCATTTAATTTATTTATGGAAATACCTGATGTACCAGCAGTTCCGTGCCGCGTGCCGTAAGGCACCGATGGATTATCCATAGCACTTTTTTGGTAACTATACGATTATATAGCGCTCTTCAACGCGCGATGCCCATAACCATTTATTTATATCGTTAGAGGGGCAAAGTAAATTGGCATATTTTTATTTGCATACGATATATTTTGGTAAGCAGACAATTGAATACAGACCAAAGAGTAGTATTATATACCGGAAAAAGAGAGCCCTCTTGAGAGATTTTTATGCAAACTCTTTGAAAGCAGCGCCTCTAGCGAATTGATCCGAACTTTACGTTACGTCACGACCGTTACGTCATGACCGTTACGTCACGACCGTTACGTCACGACCGTTACGTCACGACCGCTACGTCACGGTATTTTCAAATGTTACTAGGACACTAGGATACGACTATTTCTTCTTATATAATAAATTATCAACTTTTTCTACGCGAAACTAATGTTGATAATTTATTATGAAAGAAGAAATAGTCGTATCCTAATAGCATTTGAAGAGCTAATATTAATACCAGAAGGGAAGTGATTGAGTAAAACTACAAAAATAAATTATAAATACATTTATTAATATAAAAAAAACTTTTTGTTTGCTATTTTTATAATGTTTGAATTTGTTGTAATGTATTTGGGCCGCTCTCTTTACTTCATCATCACCATCAAAAGTTAATTTTCCAATTAAAATAACATTTATTGATGTATTTAAAAAATACCTTTTCTTCCTTATGAACATCACACTCAAAAGGACAGTCTATTAATAAATCTTGATACAACAATTTGATTGGGTTAGGAAAAGCATGGACTGGTGTACCTGAGAGACAATAATACATTGTTTACATTAATGCTGAGGGATATTCTTTGCCTGTCCTATGATAGTATCATATGATAAGTAATATAAGAGTCGACTAGAAGGCACGATGCACATAACACCTGTGTGAGAGAAGGAAAAACCGAAATCAATCCTCTCTTGCCAATGTGATAGCAGTAGGATAAAGACCTCCGATGATCGTCACATTTCAGTGGCGTGAGTTAGGAGAGGCCTGTGTCCAGCAGTGGACGAATATGGGCTGAATATGATAAATTATTTAAGTCGGGTATTTCCATATTCAGATCAGAGGGGCTACTGCGCAACTTTATGTTAAACAATGTTTAGCTTGCTAGCAACGTTCAACAGAACAAAACAGCAAAAATCTATCGAAATGTGGAATTCAAATGACACAGTCATGTTTCTTAACGATATTCGATTAGAACAAAGGCGATTGGGCGGTAGGCCCCCAGTATTGAAATACATGTTTTCGTTCAGGATGTAGGTATTAAAACTTTCAGTTTGCTGAGGATGAGGATCATAACACAGGTTAAAACTTACCAGTTCCATACCCACGGCCACAATATACAATGCTGGCCTGGCATAATTAACTTTTCAACACACATACTTTAGCGTCCGTATCGCAATAACAGTTTCACTAACAACTACTAGGACGGAGGAGACTGAAACGTATTTATAATATTACTCTTTGACCGAAATTCAACTCAACGTTTGTGTTGTATCGATAACTGAATTTCTCTTTTTCAAGTAAGGATTCTTCAGGATATTTTTTGGTGAAAAATAAAATGCACGCCATTTGCAAAAAAATCTCAGATCTGTGTTTTTTTTATTTGCTCAAAAAAAGTTATGGCCCTGGGTATAAATGTAGTTTTATAAATTTAAGTGGACTGTAAAAAATCTGCATTGGGCGTATGTATTTTGGCTACGTTAAATTCGGAAATATGCTATCCATTCTATAAACAGTTTGTTTGTGTTGTCAACTGTTGTCTGTTCTATCATGACACCATTTTGACTTTTACACATTCCAATTTACCATTTTTTTAAATTAGTCATTCATTCGTAACAATTCATTAGATTTTATTTTGTCTAGACATTTCAAACTAGTAAATATTTCTTGATAAATAAGAATAGGTAATTTGAAAAATTGTTAATTAATTAAATAATATTTATAGGATGTAAATAATGAGATAGCGGCATCTAGCACAACTTTAAGAGACTGCAAAGAAGCCTATTTCAGGATCATGTCGCTAGATAACTCTGCTTTCTATGAAAAAAAATCCTATGTTCCGACTGTCATACCCCTGATACAGACTGACATACGGGATGTCTTCTATAAATCGAGTGTAGACTTTGTCTATGTAAACCAAGAAGGTTTAACACTTATTATTAAATTGACTTGGCGTTACATCTGATCTTGACCACTCTTCTAAAAATACGGACCCTTGGCAGCGAATTACGGACCCCTGATCAACAACAAGGCATAACGTACCTACAACGGACAGATTTCGTCCACTTTTTGGCGAACAAAGAGTGGTTTTCTCTACAGCTTACCTATCTTGAAACAATCGGCGTTACTTTAGTGTAGTAAGAATATCTACATGATTCTTATTGAAAACATCTAGCAGATAATCCAGATAATAAAAAAAGCAATTTCTGTGAATAGTGCAATCGACATCTTGAATAAAAAAAACTAGTTTTCGGCAACTTAGAATTAGAATTAACATAACCTAAAAATTGGATGGTATTTTGGTTAGTGTGCCATTCTCAGAAGTGTTCGTGGCTTTATTTTCATTGCAGTTTATTTTATGCATTTTCTAGAATACATTAATTACTTTTTTAAGGCCATCGGTCATGAGGCCAACTTTGTATGGGCGGAAATCTATGTCCTTTCACAGAAAATTTTTTTTAGCGAGTAAAATTGTGATAGTAATGTATTATGTAGGTGAAGTACAACATTAACTGGTTATAATAATAAATTGACCTGGTCATCGCATGAAACGCTTAATATAGGTAATGTTCCTATATCTCAAGTCTAGTACGAACAGCGACATCAAAATATACAAAAGTGTCAAATTTCTTCAGTCGATTCTCACCTTAACGTCAAACACTTTAGGTTCAATATCAATTGATAAATTTTGACAGATTATAGTTACCTGATGTGTGGCTGTCTGTACATACTTAA
The DNA here is from genome assembly GCA_019059595.1 of Marasmia exigua. NCBI lineage: Eukaryota > Metazoa > Arthropoda > Insecta > Lepidoptera > Crambidae > Marasmia > Marasmia exigua. Next base: position 5,005,773 of record CM032469.1, on the reverse strand, counting down.
CTTAATACACAATCGACTTGTATATAATATAGAATATTATTAGAGAATAGTTGAATAGTTTTATGTTTTCGTACTTTATTTGGAGTGCAATAACTGTATATTCATTCAATCATTCATTGATTCGACTTGGTATTTACGAGTATATGAATCTCACAACTTTTCACGGTAGAAGAATTGAGTTGCGTTATTTACCTGTTTATTTTTACAAAATGTTCTTAAAGAGTCCAAAGTAACCACTAAGGTCACACATGATCACTACTTATTTTAGTAAGTACTTACCTAAGTTTATTGTTGGTAAACTTTTTATATCAATTTAAGAATATCTATATTATAATATGAAGTTCGTATCAAATGTTTATACATTTTTAGTTAGGCAAAGTCGTCGGTAGTTTTTCGTCTCCGATATAGTGTGACAAAAAGTCATATTGGTTTATCGGTGTGGAATACTTATCTACGTCCTCAATTTTATAATTTATGTAATAAAATTGTTTTATTTGTAAAAACAACCTTGGGGTCGCAATGGCGTAGCTTGTGTGTCGGTCGACTGTTTTGCCGCCCTTTTTACCCGACTACGGCAAAGCCAAAAAGGAACGTACACCGTTCCTTTTTACCCTACGAGCTTCGCCCTCCGCGGAGCTCGGCCTTCGACCTCGCGGGACGCACCTCGCCCTACAGCCTCATATTCATTCAATCAGTTATTCATTATATAATTATTCATTTATATGTATAATTATTCACTCATTATTCAATTATTATCAACTTAATTAGTACCTAATTCATTCACTAACTTTCTCATTTATTAACTCACTCACACATTTATTCAAACAGTTATTAGTGGGTTCATTCATTTATTTATTCGTTCACTCATTCGTTTGATCATTCATTCGCTCACGCACTCATTCCTTCATTTATTCATTTTATTATTATTTTATTTATTCATCTCTTTATTTTATTATTTATTCATTCTCTCATTCTCGGTTGCGTCCGGTTGCAAAGCGGACCCTTGATCCAGTATTCTGTGGCCTTGCAGGGTAATGTGAGAACTTTGCTTAGACAGTAGACATTGTCTAAGGAACTTTGCGTTTATAAAATAAATCGCCTTAAAAACCCCGAACTAAAAAGTGTAAAATAATATTTCTAACACTTAATACACTTCAAATAACATTTTATAACAGTACACTCGAGAAAAGGTGTTACCGAAGTAGGGCGCCACGCTCTTCTGATTGGCAAGTCCTGGTTTAGCAGGTTCATCGTCCTAGAATTTATTTGTAGCTATTATAATGAAGACTCTGGTAATGAAGTTTATATCTACGAGTATAGGAAAAAATCTCTATAAATAAATAAATATTTCACAACATCACATACATTAATTTGACTCCGAGATAGGTAGCTAAAGCACCTGTGTTACGGATATCAGAATCAACAGTGATTTTATAGAGATTGTATAACTATTTTCATAAAAAAATTGCCAACAAAAAAACTTGTCTATCGTTTTTTTAGCTTCTAACTTCAATGACGTAAACCTGCCTGGATTATAAAAAAAATCTCTATAGTTTGCCGCAGTTTATTTATGAAATCCAGTCATGCTAATGAGGGTTTTTGCGAGTGAAAAATCCGCTAGATGGCGTAATGTTAGACTGAGGTCCATCATCAATCTCTATAGTTGATGGGAATGGAACTCTTACCCTCCTATGCTCATGGAATCTTGTATGACACGACCACAAAACTCACGCATCCATGGAAGCCCTCATGTCCGTGACATAGCAGTCCACCTGCTGGAGAGTCGCCTACGCCTCATGTCCTGCAAAAACCAGACAGCTATGTGGGAAGCAAATGACTGGCGATGCCACCACCGCCGGGTCCCGGCAGAAGGGGTAGACAGAAAAAGGTGTAGCTTGACGTCGTAAAGGATGATATGCGTGCTAATGAACTGACCACTAAGCATGCACAAGATCGTGCCAAGTGCCTTCACTTGACCAGTGACTGATGGATGACGGTGGATTACTAAAACATGGAGGTACAAGCCCGCTAAATTTGAGGCTCCAGGCCAGGCATACACTGAGCAACTTAGTTAATGATGGGTCGAGACATCTGGCACATCACAGTTATACCCTTTTTTTTCCAGGGGAAACCATCATGGCCGTCACCTTGTTACGTGTAGGAAACAAGGTTGTGTGTTGGACTCAAACCCTAACCAAAACCCCGAGGGTGTCCATCTTTGCGCAATGGCGGTCGGAAACCCCACAGCCGGGAATAGGATCATCGCTGATTTCGCTCGCCGCTTCACCCCTGGCGCAATGCAGCCCTTCATTGCTGTACGACCTAACAGGACACCCGGTAACGTCGTCCCCCGGGAACATCCCAGTTGTCCCCTAGCCTAACATTAGCTGATTGCTTACGCTAAGCCATCTAATAAAGTAGGAATAAGAGACCAATATATTGGTGCAATAGTCTGGAAATATAGGTCACCCTTGGACAGGTCATAGCCCGTGAAGCAATCACTTAGTGCAGGTAACAACAATATTAGTTGATTAATTTTCGCTTCATTGCTTTTGAGGACTGTATTGAACGGAACAGATTTTAAACGTTATTAAATTTCTAAGTTCAATATTATGCGAGATTGGGGGCATCTAACAAATTATTCTGATTTCAGGCACTTGGTACGACAATCACTGCTGCGGGCTGCCTCGTGGCGCAGTACTGGTAGCGCGTCGCACTTTAAAGCGTCGGCTGCGCTTGGGGTCCCGGGTTGGATCCCCGGATCGAGCCAAAATTCATACCTGAATTTTTCTGTTAAGAAATCTTAGTGTCAGCCCGGAGTCTGGATTACATTACATTGTATTTTATATTGTATTGTATTGGAGGTAAGTATATAAATTACATTGTATTTTTTTATGTGATAGGTGGCAGACGATCTGATGGATCACCTGATGGTAAGCGATTACCGCCGCCCATGCACACTCGAGACAACAGTGGAGTCACAAGTGCGCTGCCAACCTTTAAATCCCCTTTTCCCCCGGATTGGGCCTCCGGTACCCTCACTCACGCAGCGAAACACAGCACAGTGCTGCTTCACGCCGGTTTTCTGTGAGGCCGTTCATTGTATCTTCAAGTTTGGCACCAACTCGTGTGTTAAAAAATCGTGGATACAAAAAATGAAATCAATTAAGAGTTTCTGTTCTGAACTGCTCGAATTATCAGTTTTCTTTTACCTTTTTTGTTGCATCTAGCTTAAAAGATTTAATAGGTATTCGCTTCCAATCGATAGCGATAACGAATTTTAATTTTCGGGACTGGCTGGAAAAAGCCTCTGTTATAAATGTTATCGAGTTCGTGATGAATTGGTTTGGAAAAGCCGCTTTCTTTTCTTTTCATTTAATTTTTCTTACAAAATATACTTGATTGACATTATCTGGTGACTAACGAAGTCTCATTGTACGCGGTCTTTCAATAAGTTACTTTGGCTGCCTCGATGGCGCAGTGGGTAGTGCGTCACACGTTAAGAAGGGTTACACAAGTTTCGATAATCAGTGGCGATATTGGGGCACCACTGCTCCGATATCGTCTCCTAAATCATCTTGTGTGTGGGTAAATCGAGAGAAACGGTGGCATCTCGGATCCACGACTAGTCCGTTACACGGTCAGTCACATACTCACTGGCAGGAACGTGTGTAGAGTATCAGCCGATTTAGGAGCCGATTTTATCTCCAGCACCATCGTCCCAATCATCATCATCATCATCATCATTTCAGCCAATAGACGTCCACTGCTAGACATAGGCCTCCCCCAATGTTCTCCACACCGATCGGTCCTGTGCCGCCCGCATCCAATGGATTCCTGCGATCTTCACCAGATCGTCGGTCCACCTTGTGGGGGGCCTGCCACGGCTGCGACTTCCTGTACGTGGCTTCCACTTGAGGACGTTTCCGCCCCAACGGCCGTCTGTTCTCCTCGCTATGTGCCCTGGCCATTGCCACTTGAGGCATGCAATCCTTTGGGCTTATGTCTGTAACCTTAGTTCTCCTGCGGATCTCATCATTTCTGATACGATCACGCAAGGAGACTCCGAGCATAGCCCTCTCCATTGCTCTCTGGGTGACTTTGAGCCTCCTTAATCGGCACATTTTAATCGGCCACGTTTCGGTTCCGTATGTCTGTATCGTCCCAATATCGCCAATTATATCGGCCCGTGTATAGTCCTTTTAAAGCGACGGCTGCGCTTGGGGTCCCGGGTTGGGCCAAAAATTTGTACCTGAGTTTTTCTGTTAAAATATTCTCATTGTCTCAGAGTCTAGAAGTTGGCGGTCTTGTACCCCCGTGCCTCGGAAAGCACGTTAAGCCGTTGGTCTTGCGCCCGATCCCGCTCCGGTTGTGTCACTCTGGTGTCCCATCGGAATATGAGGGCAAGGGAATAAAGAGTGCACTTGTATTTACGCACACACTAAACTTGAGCACTATCATATATCCTGCGTAATTGGCTGATCGTTTAGATTGGCCGCCGTAGCCGAAATCGGTTGAAGGATATTTTTAAGCTACTTTGTAAAACTACAGTAAGACATGTAGGTAGGTAATATACTGCCTTGTCGGCGAGTTTTTAGCCTACTATTCATACATAGGGTTAGTTCATCATTTTTGAGTCACAGTCACGGATCAGTCCGCACGTGCCCCCGCCATGAGTACTTTTGTGCTCCAAACCGATATTCATCAGCGATCAGCCATCGACAGAGGACATATTATAGTGCACAAGTGTTTGCGCAGGCATAAGTGCACTCTCTATTCCCTTGCCCTCATATTTGTATCTGTCTTTGATGAGTCTTCTAAAAGCATAATAATATCCTCCAATCGATTACAGCTACGGCAGCCAATCTCAACGATTCAGACACGTACGCAGTATATATTGTAGTTTATCCTCATATTGCGATTATTCCCTTACCCTCATATTCCGAAGGGATACCAGTGTGACACTACCGTAGAAGGATCAGACGCAGGACCAACGGCTGAAAGTGCTATTCGAGGCACGGGGGCACAAGACCGCCAACGTCCAGACTCCGGGCTGACACTAAGAATTTCATAACAGAAAAACTGAGGTCTAAATTTTAGTCCGACCCGGGGATCGAACCCGGGACCCCAAGCGCAGCCGTCGCTTTAAAGTGCGACCCGCTAACCATTTTACCACCAAGGTAGTAAACCCAAATATTGTGCTAATGTGTGCGAGGCAGCTCGTACATATGTACACACAGCCCACCCCCCTACGCACTCATTGAAACCCTGTACAAAAACTATTGGATATAACGGTAAAACCCATCTAACAGTTAGGTGCCCGACGCAAGCGTGACTTAACTAATTTAAGACATAGTCCACAACATAGTTAGCAGAGAACCTTGTTGACATACGTAAACTATGTGCCACTGTGCCTGTCTTTGAAACAAATGACTAATGCAAAAGGAACACGACCCATCTTTTTTTTTTAATATGAGAGGTGGCAGACGAGCAGACAAATCACCTAAACAATTCCGCCGCCCATGGACACCCGCAACACCAGTGGAGTCACAAGTAAACTTCACCAACCAATCCCTTCCAGAACTCTTCGTTTCCAGCGCTCCTTTATTCCGCGCTCGTGCAAACTCTGGAATGACCTTCCAGCCGCGGTGTTCCCTGATCGCTATGACATGTCCTTTTTTAAACGAGGTTTGAAAAGAGTTCTTCTCTCACGGTAGACAGCGGCATGACTGTGCTCCGGCATTGTTGATGTCTATGAGCGGCGGTTACCGTTTACCATCAGATGGGCCACAAGCTCGTCTACCTACTATAAGCAATAAAAAAAAAGTGCGCTGCCAACCTTTTCCCCTTCCCCCCCATTGGGTCTCCGGTAACCTTACTCACACGGCGAAACACAGCGCAGGCGCTGCTTCACGGCGGTCTTCTGTGTTTTACATTATCTCCTCTTTTGTGAGAGTTCTGCACGCTCGGATGCAATTTACTAATGTAAGAAATTAACATTTACGATGTCTTGTTACAGGTTCTTACGCGGTCATTTCATATATTTTCGTAAAAAGGTACTTAACTTACCTACACATAAGGAAATATGAAATGACAGGGTTTTTGGGCACAATGCGGAAAACCAAAAACCAGGAAAAACGTCATTTCAATTTACTAAAGCAGATGCAATCAAGCAAACTCGTTTATAATAAACAATTCTTTTTTCTTTCAGTAGTGGTCCTATACCTACCGGGTGGACTGTTCTAGGATACATACGGAAAGTTTCCGAAATGGACCGGAACGAAAAGTTTTTGATGTTTTTTTTTTAAATGTGGATAATTGTAAACTAGGATTCCACCCGTACCATCTGGATGGGTGGAAGTCCACCACCGTACGCTTTACACGTCATTTTTGTCATGTACCTCCTCGTTGTGGAATCAGCTTCCCGCAGCGGTATTTCCGAACCGGTACGACATTGAGATCTTCAAGAAACGAGCCCTTGAGGTGTGGCTGATGTCTATGGGCGGCAGTGATTACTTACCATCAGGTGACTCGCTTGCTCGTTTTCCTCCCTTACTCGTAAAAAATATGGATTAAATTCATAAGTAAGTTTTACGTTAAAGAAGATACACTGCTAATATAAAAGACGAAGAGTCTTTATAACTCGTTCTTGAAGGCATTGGTGGCAGTCACTTCACTACCATGATATCATCATGTTGCAATAAATACTTAACTATGACTGTGAATATGACAACTTGGGCTGCTAGAGGAGATGAGAAGATTGAGAAGATTATAAATAAATACATTTATATTTCCTAACATTACATACATTGATCTGACTCTGAAATAGGTAGCTGAAGCACCTGTGTAACGGATATCAGAATTAACAGTGGGATTTAAAATATATACATTTAATACTTTTCTTTTGTAAATACATACTAATAATACAAAGATAGAAAACACCCTGACCAATAGAAACATACGTGTTCATGCACACAAATGTTTGTACTGTGCGAACGAACCCGTAACCCTTGGAACAAAGGCACATCACTACCACTGTTCCGACGCACCTGTTGTTTTAACTCGTTCTTAATGTCCCTGGTGACGTCGATGCTCTTCTCTTGCTGTCGCTTCACTGCCAAGATGTTGACATGTATCCATTACCTGCGACCTTCGACCATGACTGAGACTCTTAGGCTGCTACAGAAGAAATACTGCTAATATGAAAGTGTCACCTGTTTCAACTCTTTCTTGATAGCCCTGGTGACGTCGATGCTCTTCTTGCGCAGCCGCTTCACCGCCATGATGTTGCCGCGGTACAGAGCGATCGTCGTGTGCGCACGCCGCGCGTCCATCTCTTGCGACATCGTGGGCTGCTACAGGAGATAAATACACTTAAGTAATTTTATTCTTTTTATTTCAAGGATTTTTAATACTAAGTGCATTCAAAGTTGCCAAAACTTTTACAGTAGGGTGTTATAAACGTATACTTATTAAAATAGATGTAACAAAGGTGCGAAGTAGATAAGCTTTGTAATGTAAAAGAAATAATTTACGGACGGTTTCTATAGAAATAAAACTGGCAACACTTCACAAAAAGTATGAGGGACTTGACCTTCACTCACTGAAGGTAAGTATTACACACAGACACACTTTTCAAACTACTTGGAAACCAAAATATTTGAATTTCATATGCTAAATAAAGAAAATATTTTCTTAGGACGAAACTAAATCATACTACCTACTTATTAATATTTTATACCATCCACCCGTCAGGTAGACATAGGTCTGTGGAGAGCTGATAGAAGGACTCGACAATAGTTGATAGTAGTAGTAGTTTCAGCCTATAAACTGTCCTGCTGCAGTACAAATTCCTCCATCATAGAAATCAAGTTATCGCTGAGCTATGATGGGATTAGGCTAATGGTGACGGGTAGGGCACACTAGCGACGCTAATCGATTTTAATTTTTAGCTACTAAACCGGGTCTATTTTAAACAGTTTCGGGGTTACAATCTCTCGACAAACACTTATACCATTTATTACATAACCATGCACAAATGTTAGGTTCGTTTTTGTTCGCGAAAAACAGATTCACGCCAAAAGTGGCCGCTTTTGGCGGTAATCTTTTTTTTTTAAACGGACCCAATATTTATGCATGGTTATATAATAAATAGTATAACTGTTTGCCGAGAGATTGTAACGCCGAAATTGTTTAAAATAGATCCGGTTTAGTAGCTAAAAATTAAAATCGATTGACGTCGCTAGTGTGCCCTACTCGTCACCTTTATGGTGATAAAGGTGACGGGTATAAGCGTGGTGACGCTTGCCTAATGTAGGTTTGTGATCACCAATAGATGATGATAATATTAAAATATATAATAAATTTAAACAACATCACACACATTATCCTGGTACCAAACTAAGGTTTTCCCTTATACCTACTATGGAAACCAGGAAAAAGAAGGTATCACCAACACCCAGAGCCAACACAAATCTCTGATTCATCAACAAACATTTGTTGATGAATCAGTTGACGACCCGTTTAGAACAGTGGTAGTGAACGCTGCCTTTGGTCCAAGGGTTGCGGGTTCGATCCCCGCACAGTACAAACATTTGTGTGTATGAACATGTCTGTTTGTATTGGTCTGGGTGTTTGTATGTATTATAAGTATGCATTTACAAAAGAAAAGTATTATATGTATATATTTGTAAGTCCGCTGTTGATTCTGATATCCGTAACACAGGTGCTTGAGCTACCTATCTCGGAGTCATTTCAATGTATGTGATGTTGTGAAATATTTATTTATTTGTGTCGGTCCGGGAATCGAACCCATGACCCTTGCGTCTCAACCGGCGCGCTAAACGAGTCGTCATTTGAATTAGAATTGGCGAAAAATTACGTCATTTGTTAGGCTTCTGAACTCAAAGCGTATTTCAACGAGAAATGGGTTGGAATTTTATGTAATTGGAATATACATTTTCTTAGTAGATAAAAGGTGTACCTACCTATTACTACTGTACATTTGAATAAATATTATATTGTCCCTCTTATTATCTTTTTTTCATCATGTTTTTCGTCTATTCTCGAGATCGTAAAAATAGTATCAAGGCCAACCTTTAGCCGCGATAAATCTATGGTAACGCTGCTTAGACAATTTGTCTAAGGGTCGATTTATTGATCCGTATTTACCTTTTGGTTAAATTAACTATTGTTAACTTTCTAACCAATAGTCAAAGTGACGGCGTCAAAGTGACAGCGTCAAAGTGACGGCTTCAAAGTGACAGCGTCAAAGTGACGGCGTCAAAGTGACATAATTTCTTGTAATATAACTATTGGTTCAGCTAATTATTGCTCATAAAACACATTTTTTAGTTTAGTTTAACTACGGATCAAAAAATCGGCCCGTAGTAACGCTGTCATAACGCTATCATTCCATACAAAGTTCCATACGACTATAATCCGATCACGGTTATTTGGCACGTGGCAAAAGCCGGAGCTAATGCTATTTTGACGTTTTCGTATAGTAAGAGCGTTTTACAACGCCTCCCTGTCAATATCACTGAAGTGCCTTCTGATCGTGGTCGCACTTTAGTCGCGTTATCCTAGAATTTAGATTATTATCTGATAAATATTGATTGAATTGGGCCTACGATACGATTTTTTCATCGTCAGATAAAAGTTGACCTGTGAAGTTAATAACCAAATAAATTAGCTATAACTCGGCGTTTAAAGTTGTCTATTTACAACTTGTATCTAATCGCAAGTCAAAACACCATCCGCAGTAAAACAAACTCAAGAAAAAAAATGTCTTTTTTTATGTAATAAGTTGGTAGACGAACAACCGGATCACCTGATGGTAAGCAATTGCCGCCGCCCATGGACACCCGCGACACCAGTGGAGTCACAAGTGCTGCCAACCTTTAAACCCCTTCCAATCCCCCGGATTGGGATTACTTTTAATCGTATTAGTATTACCTACATTGTATGACGATTGCAAAAACAGACCTTGAACACGTAGACCAGCAGCGTTTAAACAACCCTCTACTCTATTAAGAGTAGCGCAAGGTTCATATTTAGATTAATCTTTATTTTTGTGAAAATTCTCTACGTGGTGACATTTAATGGACAAAGGTTTGAAGGGTCCAAGTTATATCATCAATCGTGTTTACAACGCTATTCACTAGGGATAACGTTGGGTAATGGTCACACAACGTGTAAAGCCGAACATAGTACAAGCAAAAGCTGAAGAAAGTTCACTAAGTGACCTTTCTTCGGCTTTTACTTGTTGATAAAATTGTCATTACTTGTATGAAACTTTTACATTTCGAATTAAAGACATATTTTATTTCCCATAAAAACTGACATACATACAGTTCACTTAAAATGAGATGTAAATAAATACAAAAGGATAATATGCTGGCGCAGCGCAGCTAATTTTGTATATACTCAATTGCTCAATTATTCCTTTTTGTTTATATTACGAACATCATGTTGCGGTTTTTATGATATTAGTTATTAGTGGAAACTTAATTGGTTTAAGATTATGTTTTTGTGTGTTAAATAGTGTTATTTTAAGTACTGTATGTTTCCTTACAATAAAGAAAATAAAAATACTCAACGCAAAGCCTCGCGGCAGACGGTAGGATATTTCATTCGTTAATAATCAATGATATTTAGGTCAAACTAAAAGTTTTGGGTAAGCCATGGCGTAATCTATTCAAATTGAAATAGTTTATTGCATGTCACATTACATCAAGATGTTACATAAAAAAAATTGATAAGAAAACTTGTCACACCCTGTAAGCGCATAATATTATATGAACAATATGTCAGGTATAAGCAAAATATTATGTTTATTTCTTTTCAAAATACTCTTCTTTACATTTTAAACATATTTTCCTGCAATCGAACCATTTTTTAACCAGGAGGACCACAGATCTGAAGGCATGTTTTCTTCGTGCTGATTAAACGCTATCATTACCTCTTCGGAGTCGGCGGCTGCCACAACAGGTAGTAAGTTTACGAGTCAAGGAATACTACTGAAGCTTACCTTATCAGAGTTGCCAGTCGATATGTAAGTGAGACCCTCACTCTTACCGAGGTGTCGTAAAAGGCGACTAAGGTAAAGCTGCTGGCATGATCATCAGCACCCAGAGAAGGAAAACTCTGCATTTATATCAAAACCCTCGCCAACCCGTCTGCCAAGCGTGGTGAGTATGGCAATTACCCCTCATGTGATTGAGGGAGGCCCGTGCCCCAGCAGTGGGGACTTAAATGGGCTGATGATGATGTAAGTGAGATCCTTAGCTTCGATCCTCCACAGAACCGATGCTAGCTTCTGTTCGTTTCTGTAGTGGCGCACGAACAGAGCTGTAGGCAAGACTGCGGAATCGACAACATATATCTAATGATGCGACAAAATTTAGAACTCTTAGCTTAAGAGTCAAGAGACACTACTGAAGCTTACCTTATCAGAGTTGCCAGTCGATATGTACGTGAGATCCTGAGCTTCGATCCTCCACAGAACCGAATCTAGCTTTGGTTCGTATCTGTAGTGGCGCACGAACACAGCTGTAGCCAAGACTGTGTAGCCGACAACAACTGATGATGCCACAAAATGTAGTACTCCTAGCTTAAGAGTCAAGGAATACTACTCAAGCTTGCCTTATCAGAGTTGCCCTAGTCGATATGTAGAACAGACCTTTAGCTTTGATCTATCACCGACGATAGTTTCAGATCCTTTTTGTAGCGGCGCACGAACAGTGCTGCAGCCAAGACAGCGGCGGCGGCGGCGACGGCTGATGCTGCCACAAAATGAAGTACCTACTCTTAGCTTAAGAGTCAAGAGACACTACTGAAGCTTACCTTATCTGAATTGCCAGTCGATATGTAAGTGAGAACCTTAGCTTCGATCCTCCACAGAACCGAAGCTAGCTTCGGTTCGTATCTGTAGTGGCGCACGAACAAAGCTGTAGCCAAGACTGTGTAGCCGACCACAACTGATGATGCCACAAAATATAGTACTCCTAACTTAAGAGTCAAGGAATACTACTCAAGCTTACCTTATCAGAGTTGCCCTAGTCGATATGTAGAACAGACCTTTAGCTTTGATCTATCACCGACGATAGTTTCAGATCCTATTTGTAGCGGCGCACGAACAGTGCTGCAGCCAAGACAGCGGCGGCGGCGGCGACGGCTGATGCCGCCACAAAACGTAGTATTCTTAGCTTAAGAGTCACGGAACACTACTGAAGCTTACCTTATCAGAGTTGTCAGTCGATATGTATGTGAGATCCTTAGCTTCGATTCTCCACAGAACCGATGCTAGCTTCTGTTCGTATGTGTAGTGACGCACGAAAAGTGCCGCAGCCAAGACAGAGGCGGCGGCGACGGCTGATGCTGCCAAAAATATAGTACTCTTAGCTTAAGAGTCAAGGAACACTACTGAAGCTTACCTTATCAGAGTTGCCAGTCGATATGTAGGTGAGATCCTTAGCTTCGATTCTCCACAGAACCGATGCTAGCTTCTGTTCATATCTGTAATGGCGCACGAACAGAGCTGCAGCCAAGACTGCGGCGGCGGCGACGGCTGAAGCTGCCACAACAGGCAGCAACCTCGGTTCGTGAGGCAGGGAACACTTGGCACCGTTGAACCCGCAGGCAGGCTCGGCTTCGGGCGGTTGTCCACCGATCCAGCAGATTTTACTCCCTCCTACTAGTTCCTAGAAAGAGGTAGTAATTTATAGTATTGATATTTCGCTCGTCGATAGAATAACACTTAGACAATTCAATTGTCTCAGGAATAACATCCCAATAAATGGTATTTTTTCCAATATGACATAAATGAGTCATTATTCGGATAATCACTTTCGTGGTCATCGTAAGGTTTAAATTTGAAAATAACATCATAATCTTAAAATCCATGTAAAAGTAATATTCCTTATAGCAGAGGCTATAAATTTATGCAAAAAAAATTTAAGATTCTGATGTTATTTTAGGAATAAATTTAAACCTTATGGTGACCACGAGAGTGATTGGCCGGATAATAACTCTAAAATATTATCACATGATTAACTCATATGTTATTTATATATCATTGCACAGAAATTCCTGAAAGGCAAGGTAAAATCGTATGGAAGCTCTTAACCAAATGTACGGTAGAATATATTTTTGTATTTTTTCCATAATCAGTTGATTTCAAGTGTTTTCATTCAACGATCAGGCATGTTATGTGACATTTCCTTTAAATGAAACGGGATGTGTTTCTGTTAGGATTATTTAAACTGATAGGCGGCAGACGATGGTAAGCGATTGCCGCCGCCCATAGACATCCGCGGCACCAGTGGAGTCACAGTTTAAACCCCCCTTTCCCCTGGATTGGGCCTCCAGTACCCTCACTCACGCAGCGAAACACAGCGCAGTGCTGCTTCACGCCGGTTTTCTGTGACGCCGTGGTATCACTCCGGTTGACCTGGTTCATTTATGCCGAAGCGTAGTTCTCCCACAGTCATCAGGATGGAATAAATCGACAGATTAAAGTAACTCTGCCCAACTAGTGTGGGTAGGTAAGTATCTGTACTTACCCACTCGTTGAGCATACTACTTAACAGAGCATTCGCGTCTTCGGTTTAAAGAATATTTATTGTCTCAAAGAAATTTACATTTCACTTATAGGACAATATTCAACTTAAATTAACTTAGGTTAATTATATTAACAAACTGTGAGCATGCAATTTAAGAATAAATATTATAAATATAATATTTAATAGTTTACCAAAATTGGCAAAGTTATAAAATGAAGTAGAAAATTAAAGGGTTCTTTACATAATATTTAAAGTTTGATGGGCAAATTGATTTACAATTACCCAATCCTATAATTGACAAGTAAAGGTAAAGGAGATGGACCGTTTTGGTACCGAAATGGTACAGTCGCCTGCAATAAGATTTAAATACCTCGACTCTTATGTCTAGAATTATAAGGTTCAAATTTGAATGGGTTTGTATACTTATTAGTGCAAGCGACCGCGCATCATCAGATTTGAGATATATTACAAATGATATTGAGAACATCACACCAGTAAACCGTAACAGATCAGCAGAGTAACATCTACGTTACTTCATAGATTAGAGGAACCCTAATACATGTCTTGGGGAGATAAATCGGAGCCCACTCAATGAATAATTATTCTCTTTACAGACCCTCTGCTGCTGTGGCAACGGTCAAAGACCCTATTGAATTCTCGAATTCAATATTAAGACATTTTACCTACGTTCCGGAAATAATATATCGCCTCCATTGTGTATTTTTGAAGAATCTTCCTTATATATAACTAAAATTGTCGCCGTGACTCTAATAAAGCAAGTTACCTACATCACCTTGTACATGCTTCGAAACTCTGAAATATATCATAATAATGCTAGTGACGTCATAAGAATATTAGTGTTGCGGGAACGGGGTAGAGTGGCGGATAGGTCAAGCTATACAAAACTGTCAAATTTCCTCAATCGATTTCGAACTCAATGTTTAACAATATAAGGTTTATAATCGAATGAAGAAATTTGACAATTTTGTATAGCTTGATGTGTCCGCCACTGTACGTCGATTCAAGTAAACTCCAAAGTCACAAAACAAAGTTTAAAAACTAAAACCCGAGTACCAAAAAAACACTCTCTAAAAAGTACGAAGCAAGAAAATTGTCTCTGCTGAAATTATCATGTCGTATCGCCGTGGTCGTATGCCACATTGCTTTTATTTTATTATTATAATGAATCTGTTTTGCTACATTACGTGGCATACGACGTTACGGCATAATAATGTCAGCCGAGACAATTTTCTTGTTTCGTACTTTTAGAGCGTGTGCTAAGTGCCCTAGAGGGCGCCGTAGTCAATTTAAGGTTCGTCACGTCTCTTATAACCAGAAGACTATCAAGACGCTTCTAACTAACTTTTACACTCGTGCCCTCCATTAGTGCGAACCTCCGAGTAGGTACTCGAAATCGAAATTAATAGATTCTTGTTACTAGAAATTTCGAGTCAAAGCTTCTCGAACTTTCGACCGCATACTGCGACTCGAGATCTGGAGCCCAATTCTCGTGCTCGTGATACTTATTTTCATACGACATATATCACTAAAACACAGTTTTTTTGTATGGTTTTCAGGTGATATCCGCCATGTTTTCAAAATGTCATGAGCACGAGGATTGGGCTCCAGTAGATTTTTCCAGAAAGTTCGACATTATTCCATTTCTTTCTACTAAGTTCCGATCGAATCAACGGGTAGAATGTTCGGTCGAGTGTGCATATGAGACATGGAACACACGGAATGAGCATACAGGGGCACAAAGTCGTAACAATAGTAATAGGGGTTAAAGCTTACATTCAATCAAAATAGCGGAAGGTAGGCCACCTACCATCTAAAATTAGGTCCCCTACTACTCTTCTTAAATTAGGTCCCCGTCGCCTAATCTCACGCTGTCGCAAATTGGTGAGTCTGACAAGCAGTCGTGTATGGTCGTGACACACAAAATTATTTTTTGTTTTAAGTGGTATAAAGGTTACCAAAATACCTTCGTGCGATTTTACGCGTTGTACAAATTATTCAAAAAGAAAAAACAAATCTCATGGAATAACATTTCATTCATTAAGTAGAGGAAAAGTTTTAATTACTCATGATATTTCTAAATTCATTACTGTTTTGGTCACTATTTTGCAGAGTGAGATAGAAATAGGTCTCACTGAAAACCAGCGTCATGGCCTTTGTCTGGGCTGTGACATAAGCTGAGTGAGGGCCATTTATACTAGACGTCATAACACATCATAATATTCATTTGGCACTGTCTGGACATGATTGAATATAGATTTGTTTTTTTTTCCTTGTGTTTTATTTTTATGTATTTTTAATTGTTTTGTGTTTTGTTTTCTGTTTGTGCCAAATTGTGTTCTGTTTACAATTGCTATATGTTCTGTGTTGTGATGTCTATAATAATAAATATTTTCTTTCTTTCTTTCTAAATATAATGATATTTACAATCCTTTCGCTTTAGCATGATAAGGGCGACAGATGTCAAAATCTATACATTTTTCACGTTAGTCTCTTTCTAACGTGTGACTCATGTAAACCTCGGTCCTGCTGTCACCGATGTCATGATAAAGCGAAAGGAGTATAATGTGTGAGGAGTTAAGTCCTTTTGACCTTTTTAAGTCCTTCCAGACGGGTTGGGGAGGGTTTTGATATAAATGCAGAGTTTTCCTTCTCTGGGTGCTGATGATCATGCCAGCAGCTTTACCTTAGTCGCCTTTTACGACACCTCGCTAAGAGTGAGGGTGGCCTATTCTACTCTGCCGGGGACCACACGGCCAATAAGTATTACACAACCACTTTAAACAATGTGTGTCATAGAGCTGTGAGTATGTGTGCATGTAGTTATGCATCAAGCCCGTTTTCAGTTGTGTAATTGAGGGGACGTGCCGTATCTTCCGCTATTTTGTTTTAACCCAAGGGTTAAGGTGACGGTTAGGGCACACTAGCGACGCTAATCGATTTTAATTTTTAGCTAATAAACCGGATCTATTTTAAACAATTTCGGGGTTAATAACCTTTCTGAAAACACTTATACTATTTATTAAATAACCATGTACAATTGTTGGGTCCATTTTTGTACGCGAAAAATTAATTCACGCTAAAAGTGGCCGCTTTTGGCGGTAATAAAGTTTTCGCGTACAAAAACGGTCCTAAATTTGTGCATGGTTATTTAATAAATAGTATAAGTGTTTGCCAAGAGGTTGTAGTCCCGAAATTGCTTAAAATAGATCGGGTTTAGTAGCTAAAAATTATAATCGATTGGCGTCGCTAGTGTGCCATACCCTGACGGGTATGAAATTGCCGTCATTTTTCCTAGACACAACAGGATTTAATAATGGAGGAATTAATGCACATTACAAACTTTAGATATATAATGGTCTTTAAGAAAATAAAAAATATACTTCGGTAACTTTTTGGTTAGTAAAGGACTAACCGAAAAGTTACCCAAGTATATGTTTTATTTTCTTAAAGACCATAATATATCTAAAGTTTGTAATGTGCATAGGCATATAGGTAATATTCTATTATTAAGGAAAAAATCTTGAAGGTGACTCTTTTTTTGTTATTGGCGTTATCATCATTTATGACTATTTATTAAACAATTATTTTGTCTGATTAGCAATAAAATAGGGTTGATCCTGTATATTTTTATTTTAAATTCCACGGACACTGCTTCCGTGCCTTTATTGTGCTCGTATTTTAAGTGTTACAAATTATTTTTGAAATTTGCTCCGCGATAAAATTAAACTAAATTAAATTACAATAACAATCTTTCGTTTAGGCAGTCATGCATGGTTAATGTTAATAAGATGTATAAAATGTACTGTCATTATTATTATTATTATTATGTTTTGGGGTAGGGGGTTTGGTGATTGTATGTAGTTAAGGACCTCAGGGCTATGTTAGTAATTTATCTTTTATTTGCAAGCTTGTCCCTAACCGCGTCATCGCCCCGGCGGATCGCCATTTTGATGTTGAACTCGGTTATTTTTATAATATATTTTAATAAATAACATTAACTTGGAAATTTAAAAAAATGTTTGCATGGAAAATACAGTTTCCCTAAAAATATCTATGCAAATCGAGTTTTATGTCTTTAGAAAACAGCGTTTTACATAATCAATATCTATTTTCATTCTAATCCCTCATCTCATCCCTTCCAATCCATCCCTTCCGTTGCGTCCAAAGGGCCCGAAAAAACCTACGCTTGGACCATGATTTTTTGTGATAGACGAGCAGACGGATCGCCTGATGATAAGCGATTGCCACCGCCTAAAGACACCCGCGACACCAGTGGAGTCACAAGTGCGCTGCCAACCTTTAAACCCCCCTTCCCCGGATTAGGTCAGTTTTCTGTGAGGCCGTGGTTTCACTCCGGTCGAGCCGGCACATTCATGCCGAAGCGTGACTCTTCCACGATGATTCACGATTTGGAGAGTCTGTTAATTACAATGAAGCGGCTGCCGTCTGACCTTCGCACCCGTTTAACAGGGGAACCAGACAAACTGAATCATAATTACAAGTTTCAGAAACTAAGTATCCGAAACGAGCATTTCCTCATAATGTTTTCCCTCACGGCCGAGCTAATGGTAGAAATACGCACATAGATCCATAGATACAAAAAATCCAGAGGTGCATGCTCGGATTCGATGCGACTTACTATACGTGGCCTCCACTCGAGGACCTTTCCACCCCTACGGCTGTCTATTCTCCTCGCTGTGTGCCCTGCCCAATGCCACTTGAGGCATGCAATCCTTTGGGCTATGTATCGCTAGGTAACAAAATACTTACAGGTAACAAATCCGAGGAGTTGACGTATCTGAAGGTAGCGACAGGCTGCGCGCTCCAGCCCCCTGGCGCGGCCTCGTCTGGCACCAGCCCGATCACTGTGAAGTTACCCTCGGCGTCACCGGCGCTGTCCATCTTTACCTGTCCAAGAAAAAATATCTGTCACTGTCTTCAGCAGTTTTCAGTATGCTTCCTTACCACCTTTAAGACCTGCGTGAAGCAGCACAGTGTTGTGTTTCATTGCGTGAGTGACGGTACCGGAGGTATAATCCGGGGAAAAGGGGGGTTTGAATGAATGAATAAAATTTTATTTGGTTAACACATCACAAACATAATCATCATCATTATTTCAGCCATAGACGTCCACTGCTGGACATAGGCCTCCCCCAATGTTCTCCACACAGATCGGTCCTGTGCCGCCTGCATCCAATGGATTCCCGCGATCTTCACCAGATCTTCGGTCCACCTTGTGGGGGGCCTGCCACGGCTGTGACTTCCTGTACGTGGCCTCCATTGGAACATAATACAAGAAAAGAAAATAAAAAACAAAGAGACACTTTTCCGTGACGTGTTACCAAAATGGTTGCCACTCAGCTATTTTGACATGGCGGTATTCTGTTGGAACCATTGAGGTAGAGAGGGAATCACCGGTTTCAAGAGTTGGCCGCGCACTTGTAACTCCACTGGTGTCGCCAGCAATCAATTACCATCAGGAGATCCGTCTGTTCGTCTACCACCTATCACAAAAAAAAAGAGACGATAGTTCTTCTATTTAAACGGCCCAGAAACGCATCAGCGACTCATTTGATCTGACAGACGTTCATGGACGGCGGTGATTATACTTACCATCAGGTGACTCGCTACCTCGTTTGTCGCCTATGACATGAATCAAATGTTTCCGGTAGCTCAGTTAGTACAAAGCCTTCAAACGGTGTGAAAGGTCGTGAATTCGAATTCTACTTGCAGACGCTTTTAACGAACTCCCTTTCTCCCCTGATTGGGCCTCCGGTACCCTCACTTACTCAAAATACTACGCAGGCGCTGCTTTACGCTGGTTTTCTGTGTATCAACACACACAAGCACAAGGCCTCATCAATCAGGCGGTGTTAGCCTCTTGGAACGATCTTGACCTACGCATCCAGCTCTTGTTAGCAATCCTTCGAAAATCGTCACTCCATCTGGCCTGAGGAGACGCAGTCCACTTCAAACCTCGGTTACCCTAACGGATGTTAGTTCTGCGCAAGGAGGACAAATTGTCTTTGGTTTTGCGGCTGATATCGCCAGCCCACTGCCACTTTGGCTTGATAACCCAGTGAGCTACATATGGTGATGACCTTGGTTCTCGGCCGGATTACCTCGCTTAAATAATTGATCTACTCCCAGCAGCTCGATTCTTACATCGAAGTTCGATGATCGAACCACACGCAAGCGATTGTCATTCCATTCCTGTGTTCCATTCCCATCATCTATAGCATTCTAATACTTTCTAATGCGTTTCTAGCGGAATTTTCTACCATTCTGTGGAACGGTTTGGCTGCGGGAGTATTACCCGACGGCTACGACTTAGGGACCTTCAAGAAAAGAGTGTACTCTTCTTTAAAAAAAACTGGCTAAGAGCGAGTATGGCTGTGACATACGGGCGGACGGACAGACAGACATGATGTAACAATCGATCGCTAAAGATCCTAAACTAATACAAAAATATATAATATTAACTTAACCTAGGTACTAGAACTAAAATAAGTATATACAAAAAAAAAACTAAATTTAATTATATACAAAACTATAAACTAAAAAATTACGCTAATGTAAATAACAATCGATTACTATTCACGTATACGGAGTAGGTACTCGAGTCACCGATGCACGGGAGCAGGTAAATAGAATACAATGGACTACGTCACTACGCGCTGCCCGGTGTCCGGCCGGCCATAAGAGATGAGTGGTCATTTTTCGATTGCTACGTGTGCTGTGACGGTCAAGTCGCCGTGCTAATTTTCTATGCGAAATACCTAACGCTGCAGTTGCGCAGTAATATTGTGTTGCTCAGATCTGCCCAAAATCACTATCATCAATATAAGTGTACTAATCTGGCGTTCTGTTTTCTTATTTAAGTGCTATTTATTCCCCGGACTGGGTGAGTGTTGCAATTCTTTAGTTTTAGGTAGAATTTAAGATTTTAGATAGAAGTAATATTTGTAATAAGCTAAGTTAATAAACATAAAGCGATGCGCATGACCGATATCCAGTTCACTAGTAACTAATGTAATTAACTACACCTTTATACTGATGCTTGTGCTTACGTAATTCCCTGTCATCGCATACATCTACCATCATAAATCATACATGTAAAAAAATACTAGTCTATTTCATTTTTATTTTTGGTAAAGTAATCTTATTTCACAAAATCTCAATACATTTCTTTTCTTAAGATGGACTATTTTATTTATGATTGTTTAAATAAAAATAACTTTGGAATCAAACTATGTAACTTGGCTTTTCTGTCTCATCTCATTAATTTCATTATAATTATCTACTTAGTGTAATCATTTTGGCTTACTGCAACATCCTTGATCGCTAATTAGTGCTTTTGGGAAACCACGCTTATGTAGCGGGTCACTTTCTTCAAACAAAACCGGATGTTGCAGTTAGACTTGAAAATCCGACAATTTCTGAAATGGCCAATTGGATTGGAATTCCAGGGTTCCAGTTCCGGAGTGGAAATCATTACATAAATATTCCTGACGGGTGACTGCTCATCCAGGAGGATCACAGAAGCTGACTGAAGCCCTCGCCGCTACTTAAGGGCAGTGGTATTCCTATTATTTACTGTTATAAGTGAAAAGTTCTCGGCCCACAAATAGAGCTCATGCCCTGAGATTGTTAAATAAATATCTTTACTAATACATTTTCTTTTACTTATCTTCACAAAGTGTGACAGTGGCGCCCTCTGTAGGTAATTTGATGGGTTGAGTTAATTTTTCATTTATTCTGGGCAGTAGTTAGTTATCATCGGTGTTGGCTCCTAACTTTTGTATTGTTTAGTTTTAATCATTTCAACAATTTTTGGATTATAAATAATTCCATTTTATTCTCTCTTTAAATTTTTTCATGCCTGTTATTTTTATTTCTTTGGAATCCAAAAGCTGTTGTGTAGTTTTAATTGATTTGCGCTGTATAAGTTCATGCTTACGAATCAGTAGTTTTAGTTTACAAATTGCAATACTCACCTTCTAAGAATTCTTGTTAGTGGCTAATCATAATGTCTTATCCTATCAAATTTCTTTCCCTGCAAAAAACTGAGCTTGAGTATGAAGTAGGCGTCAGAGGTGGTACCGCAGGTGAATCTGTTGTAGAGCTGAGAAAGCAAATCGTAAAATTGTCTCAAACATTACCATCTGAGGATATTTTAGAGTCCCATCTTGAACCTAAGGATGATTTGGTACAAGTAAAGGAGACATTGACAAAAAGTAAAAACAATATTGAAAACTTAAAATTAAAATTGGATAAAAATCTGTATTCTAGAACAGAAACTATTTTGCATCATATTTACTATAGATTAATAAGAATAAACCGCTCGCCGGATGTAATCGATTTATATAATGACTGCAGTAAAACCTGGAAGTCACAAATACAAGACCTAGGTACCTTCAAATCTAAAATGCCTCCACAAAATCCCGTTACACCTACTTCAGCAAATACTAACCTCGATTCAGACACAGTTATCGTGCCTTCTGGCTGTGACAGAAAATTAGAATCAGAAGTAGTGAACAAGTTGAAGTTTTCAGGGAAAACTTGCGTCCGATCTTTCATACAGAAAGCTGAGGAACTGGTACTTTCTAGAAATATCTCGAAGGATAAACTACTAAACTTTGCCTTTGAGATATTTACAGATGACGCCTTACATTGGTTCCGTTGTGTGAAAGATAAAGTGGAAACATGGGATAACGTTGTTGACCTTTTAAAACAGGATTTCAGTCAATATGATTACGACTACCGGTTACTAGCAGAAATCAGGATGCGTACCCAGGGCGAACATGAAAACATAGCCATTTACCTATCCGTTATGCATGGTATGTTTTTAAAGGCTTGATAAAAAGATCTCGGACGCCGATCAACTTGAAATAATCCTACATAATATACGCCCATGCTATGCCAGTACCCTGGCTTCTGCTAATAAAATTTCTAGCATTGATACCCTAAAGACCTTATGTCGAAATTATGAAAATATCCAATCTAGAATGTCTCACTTCCATGAACCCCCTAAAGTAACTCCTGATACTCTTGCTCGTGAATTTGCTTACAACAAACCAAGCACATCTACCAATTATTATAATAAAAACTACAGTAACTATAAAAATAAAAACTTTAATTATAATGGATATCAATCAAACAAAAACTTTGATAACACTAATTTTAAATCAACACATAATACAATTGAAATTCAAAACGAAGACGAGATGGGTATTAATGCAGTAACTATTTCCGATAATCAACGTTCTTATAAAGTATATTGTCCTAGGTGTAGGATCGATACCCATTCGCTTGGCCAATGCACTCAACGGCGCTTCCCTGTTTGTTTTAAGTGCGGAAAAAAAGGAGTGCGATATCCAGATTGCCCTCAGTGTCAACCTGACAGTAATGTCACATCAAAAAACTGAGTTCCGTGGATTGTAGAAATAGTCAAAATAAAGTTAACGGCACAAGATTCGATAGTAACGAATGGAAGTCTTGGCTTCAATTCGTTTCAAAATTTTTTTCATGCTACACTGTGTCTTCAATCCACAATTTCAATCTGGATATCACAAGACCGTATATTACTGTAGAAGTTAACGGTAGTCTTCTTACTGGTCTACTTGATACGGGGTCGAGTGTTACAATAATAGGTAAGGACTACCATACCTATTTAGCTGATTTAGGTTATAATATGACTGGTTGCGAAAATGTCCATTTTCTGGCTGCTGGCGGTCAGAAGTTACAGTGCACCGGTAAAATAAATGTACCTATCACATTTCTTAATAATACCCATGTTTTGGTCGTTTATATTGTTCCAGAGATAACAACTGGAATGATACTAGGAATGGATTTTTGGAGACTATTTGATCTGTTTCCTCACAACTTAGATTCCGTAGTACTACGCACGGAGTCCTATTTTGATGCGGTTCTACCTAATGTTAGTACAATCGGAAACAGTGACACACATCTGCAAAGCTATGACCACTTAACAGCTGATCAAAAAACTACTGCTGATGACATAATATCCCGTTTTCACGAAATATCTTACGAACAACGTGGACTTGGTCGTACTAACCTAATAACACACTCTATTGACACTGGGGATGCTGCCCCCATTCGTCAAAGGTACTATAGAATGTCACCAGAAAAACAAAGGGTTGTGGTGGAACAATTAGATGAAATGATTAAGGAAGACATAGTTGAACCATGTGAGAGTCCATGGTCATCGCCCGTTCTCCTCACTCCCAAGAAAAATGGTGAGCTTAGGTTTTGTTTAGATAGTAGGAAACTTAACTCGGTGACCAAAAAGGATGCGTACAGTTTGCCTTATATATCAGAGATCCTTGATAATCTGAGAGATGCCAAATACCTGTCAAGCCTAGATTTGTCTAAAAGTTTTTGGCAAATACTTATTAGGGAACAGGATCGCTGTAAAACGGCTTTTTACGTTCCATCTAGAGGAACTTACCAATTCAAATCCATGCCCTTTGGCTTAACCAATGCCCCGGCCACACAGCAAAGACTTGTCGATATTTTATTTTATGGGCCGGAATTTGAACATAGGGTCTTTGTATTTATAGATGATATAATAATTGTAACAAATACCTACGCTCAACATATTTCTTTATTAGAACGGGTGTACGATAAACTGAAGGCGGCTAACTTAACAATAAACTTCGAAAAAAGTCAGTTCTTCAGGAATAAGCTTAAATATTTGGGTTATGTCGTCGATTCCTACGGTCTTCACGCTGATCCCGAGAAAGTGGACGCTATCGTCAGCTACCCTAGGCCTACTAATCGCAAAGAGGTGAGAAGATTCCTTGGCACTGCTTCTTGGTATCGACGCTTTATCCCAAATTTCAGTTCCATAACCTCTCCCCTGAACAAACTAACATCCCAAGGGAAAAAAGCACCCCCATTTAAATGGTCGGACGAAGCTGAAATCGCATTCAAGTGTCTCAAGGAATGTCTAGTGTCCACCCCAGTTCTCAGTTGTCCAGACTACTCTAAACCCTTCCAAGTTAGTACTGATGCGAGTGACGTAGGTATTGGTGCTGTACTTACACAAATTATTGGTGACGAGGAAAGAGTTATAGCATATATGAGTAAGTCTCTGTCGAAGCAAGAACAGAACTACAGCGCTACTGAACGGGTGGCACTAGCCGTTCTTACCGCCATTGAACATTGGCGATGTTATTTGGAGAATGGCAGGACATTTATCGTCTATACTGATCACGCAGCGTTAAAGTGGTTTTTGAATTTAAATAACCCAACAGGCCGTTTGGCTCGTTGGGGTGTAAGACTTTCAGCGTACAATTTTGAAATTAAACACCGCAGAGGTCAAGACAATGTTGTACCAGATAGCCTATCTCGCGCTGTTCCAGTTTGGGCTATCGATTCCTATCCTATTACGTCTATCCAAACAAGTGATTCATGGTACTTAAATATCTACCATGGTTGCCAAAATTCTCCAACATCGTTTAAAGATTATCAGGTCAATAACCATAAATTGTATCGGTTTAAGAAAAGTCTTAACCCTTTAGCTAGTGAGTTTGAGTGGAAATTAGTTATACCTCAAGAAGATAGGTTAGATATTATCCGATGCAATCATTCCACTCCTACCGCAGGACATTTCGGCGTCTTTAAAACCTTAAAACGACTATCGTTAAAATATTTTTGGCCCGACATGCACCGAGATGTTACCGATTTTATTTCCAACTGTGACACCTGCATTTCTTACAAGCACTCTAATCATACAACTTTGGGAACTATGGGCCGTCCTAAAAATTGCTGTAGACCTTTTCAGATGATCAGTATAGATTTGGTTGGACCCTTGCCGTTTTCCAAAAAACAAAATACCTTTCTTTTCGTTATAACTTGCTGCTTTTCGAAATACTGTATGTTGTTCCCTATTAGACGAGCTTCTGCTGAAATCATGGTCCGTATTCTCGAAGAACAAGTTTTTCTAGTACATGGTGTACCAAGCACCATCCTTATGGATAACGGCAGACAGTTTACGAGCAACCTGATGAAAGATATGTTTACCAAATATAAAGTCCCCAACGTCCAATATACACCAAAATACACTCCCCAGGTGAATACGGTTGAGCGCTATAATAAAACAATAATGACGGCGGTTTCTTCTTTTGTCCAAGAAGACCACCGATCGTGGGACGCAAATCTATCAAAAATACAATTTGCTCTAAATTCCTCTGTTAGCGAAGCTACTGGGTACACTCCTGCTTTTCTAGTTTTCGGTCGGGAGCCAATTACTTGTGGTTCGCATTACATTGACTCCGATATCCAAAATGATGTAATATTTTCACCGAGAGACGAATACGCAGAGAATTTGGGCAATTTGAGGAAAATTTTCGATAAGGTACAAGCGGCTCTGATAAAAGCTCACTCTAGGAATTCTAGTCACTACAACCTACGACGAAAAAACTCCGAGTTTAATGTTGGAGATGTCGTCTGGAAACGGACATACTTCCAAAGTGATAAAGACCAAAGATTTGCTAAGAAACTCGCTCCCAAATTCATTAAATGTCGGATAATTGAAAAAAAATCGCCATTAGTTTATGAGTTGGAGGACATGTCGGGAAATCGCCTGGGTTCCTGGCACATAAAAGACATAAAATTAACAAACTATAAATGTTAAATTTCTAGTTTCATTCATATCCTTTAATCTGAGAGGATTTTATCTAGTAAAAATCCTAGCCTAAAAAGGGGGATATGTAACAATCGATCGCTAAAGATCCTAAACTAATACAAAAATATATAATATTAACTTAACCTAGGTACTAGAACTAAAATAAGTATATACAAAAAAAAAACTAAATTTAATTATATACAAAACTATAAACTAAAAAATTACGCTAATGTAAATAACAATCGATTACTATTCACGTATACGGAGTAGGTACTCGAGTCACCGATGCACGGGAGCAGGTAAATAGAATACAATGGACTACGTCACTACGCGCTGCCCGGTGTCCGGCCGGCCATAAGAGATGAGTGGTCATTTTTCGATTGCTACGTGTGCTGTGACGGTCAAGTCGCCGTGCTAATTTTCTATGCGAAATACCTAACGCTGCAGTTGCGCAGTAATATTGTGTTGCTCAGATCTGCCCAAAATCACTATCATCAATATAAGTGTACTAATCTGGCGTTCTGTTTTCTTATTTAAGTGCTATTTATTCCCCGGACTGGGTGAGTGTTGCAATTCTTTAGTTTTAGGTAGAATTTAAGATTTTAGATAGAAGTAATATTTGTAATAAGCTAAGTTAATAAACATAAAGCGATGCGCATGACCGATATCCAGTTCACTAGTAACTAATGTAATTAACTACACCTTTATACTGATGCTTGTGCTTACGTAATTCCCTGTCATCGCATACATCTACCATCATAAATCATACATGTAAAAAAATACTAGTCTATTTCATTTTTATTTTTGGTAAAGTAATCTTATTTCACAAAATCTCAATACATTTCTTTTCTTAAGATGGACTATTTTATTTATGATTGTTTAAATAAAAATAACTTTGGAATCAAACTATGTAACTTGGCTTTTCTGTCTCATCTCATTAATTTCATTATAATTATCTACTTAGTGTAATCATTTTGGCTTACTGCAACATCCTTGATCGCTAATTAGTGCTTTTGGGAAACCACGCTTATGTAGCGGGTCACTTTCTTCAAACAAAACCGGATGTTGCAGTTAGACTTGAAAATCCGACAATTTCTGAAATGGCCAATTGGATTGGAATTCCAGGGTTCCAGTTCCGGAGTGGAAATCATTACATAAATATTCCTGACGGGTGACTGCTCATCCAGGAGGATCACAGAAGCTGACTGAAGCCCTCGCCGCTACTTAAGGGCAGTGGTATTCCTATTATTTACTGTTATAAGTGAAAAGTTCTCGGCCCACAAATAGAGCTCATGCCCTGAGATTGTTAAATAAATATCTTTACTAAGACATTTTCTTTTACTTATCTTCACAAAGTGTGACAATGACAAATCTATTAGGGCTCCATTTTTTGCCATTTGGCTATGGAACCCTAAAAAAAGGGTGGCAACATATTAGCCGTCTCTCTGATTTTGCAGATGACATCGGCATAATCTGAACATGAACTTGTTCATGGGCGGTGTTGATTACTTTCCATTAGGTGACTCATTTGTCCGCCTCTAGCTTTAAAAAAATAAAGACTTACATCAAATCCTTGCACGGAGCGATAGGTAGTCGGCCTGAGCAGTTTCATCAAAGTGGTTCCATCGGTAGGCTGCAGACCAGCTCTCATGGCGGCAGTAGCTGCCCTGGCCCAGAGGGTGACTCCATCGTACAGGTGTGCTGCTTCAATCGACACCTGAGAACAAACGTCTGATAAGTAGGTACCTATACAAGTAGGTGCTTTTTCCTTATTTTTTCTTGGGTAAATGACAGAATATATAATATAATATTTTTTTAATAATATAATAATATTTTCACAACATCACACACATTGATCTTACTCCGAGGCAGCTCAAGCACCTGTGTTACGGATATCAGAATCAACAGTGGGATTACAAATATATACATATAATACTTTTCTTTTGTAAATACATATGTATAATACATAGAAAACAACCAGAACAATACAAACAGACATGTTCATACTGTGCAGAGCAGACATTGTCTGTCCTCCAAGACAACGTAAGACTGCAGCTGCTGGTCGCCATTATTTACATCTCAGTGCTAAATTATACAACCATGCCAATAAAGAAGTTCAAATTCACCACCTGACCTCATATCTATGTAGACGCAAATTATTTGCATGGCTTGTATCGCTCTCGTTCCGGGAGTCAGAACTGATAAGATATGCTCAGTAAAATACACAGCACATACGCTGGTGCAGACCACGCCTATACGCACACAGACATACACAGACACGCACACAAACACACATACACACATACACACACACAGACACACACACGCGCGCGCGCGCGCGCGCACACACATACACACACACACACACACACACACACAGACAGATAAAATATTAATAGCATAATAATACTTTTAAGTCTAGTAATTGTAATTCATGCATGTTTGTTTTAGTTAAATGTAACCTCGACAACCACTGTTTGGAGAGGGCGTTCTCACTGCGCTTCAGTTTAAAACTTTTGCGGCTGAGAACATCACAAATGTTAAGTGGCCATAAAGTTTTTGATAAATAAAGAATTTTGTATTTGTCTGTTGTTGTTGAATCATGCTTGTATTTTCTTTTTGTGCAATAAAGAATATCTATTTATGTGTGATGCTGTTTTTTTCCTGAATAAATAAATAAAATAAAAAATAAAATAAATATATATTTCGCAACATCACATACATTGATATAACTCCGAGATAGGTAGCTCAAGCACCTGTGTTACGGATATCAGAATCAACATTGGGATTACAAATATATACATATAATACTTTTCTTTTGTAAATAAATACTTATAATACATAGATAACACCCAGACCAATACAAACAGACATGTTAATGCACACATATGTTTGTATTGTGCGGGGATCGAACCCGCAACCCTTGGACCAAATGCCAGCGTTCACTACCAAACGCGGTGTCAAAAACAATAGAATTTTATCTGTTTCTTAAGTATAGTCAAAAGAAGACTATTTTGATAGGTGGCAGACGAGCAGATAATAATAATAATAATAATTCTCACAGCATCTCATACATTGACCTGATTCCGTACTAAGTAGCGTAAGCACTTGTGTTACAGATATCAGACAACAGAGGAACACAAGTATATACTTAGATACATATATTACATCCAGACACTGAACAAACACAAGTGTTCATCGCACGAATGTTTGTCCAGGGTTTGGCCAGATGGATTTCCTGATGGTAAACGATTGCCGCCGCTCATGGAAAACCACAACATCAGTTGTACAGGCAAGCGCGTATACATTGTCGCGTTAGCATTTTACTTCATACTGCGTTAATTAGCCAGTGTGACTCCGGCAATCAATCGTGTCGTTCGCGTATCAATACATTACATAGTGTGTCTGGCCATATTAGCCGCAGAACCTCCAAGCGATGGGGTAAACGAGTTCTAGAGTGGAGACCGCGTCTTGGCAAACGTAATGTAGGGTGCCTTCTGGCTAGGTGGAGGGACGATCTGCGCAGGATGGCTGGCAAGAGCCATGGATAGATCACGGTGGCGAACAATTGGAGAGGCCTACGTCCAGCAGTAGACTGCGATAGGCTGATGATGATGATGATGATCAATACATTCTATATGTTCTATCTCGGTGACTTTCATTCTAATCATCTATCATAAAAAGGTGTGCAAACCGTACACCAGTGTAGTCACAAGCGCGCTTCCAACCTTTAAAACCCCCTTCCCCCGGATTGGGCCTCTAGAGCGGGATTCCTCCGTTTGGCCAAATTATTTTTCGTTAAAATTCATTTTCCAAAAAACGTTTCGCCCAAGATCCATTTCGCAAATGAATCTTTAGCAAATGTACATTTCGCACTTCATTTATTTGGTCAAATTATCATTTGGCAAAATCTTACTTTGATAAGTTTTATTTAGAAAAAAAAATATATGGCAAATGGTTTCTTTTGGCAAATCTGATATGTCAAATTTATCTTCGCATTCTTACTCAAATTATAGTGTAGTTAGGAAAATTATTAGTTGTGCATAGGAATGTAGAAATTTAAAAAACAAATAAATTGCCGAAAATAGTATTTATTAAACTAATGATTTAAGGAACAGCTTGTAGAAACAGAAACGATTTTCTAAGGTTAGGCGAGCGAGCGAAGCGAGCGCAGTGAGCGTGCCGCGGCAGCGGCCCACATTATCGCCTCTATCGTTAATGCTTATTTTTAACGATAGAGTGATAACGGTTTGTTCTTGGGTATTAGGTAAAAGGTATTGAAAGAAGCGAATAGCTGCAAACCCGACTTGACGTAGTCTTGTCTGCCCTACCCCTAGAGTGTAATTCAAGCCCGCGTAGGTGCGAAGGGGCGAGGCGGCCCGCGAGCTGAGGAGCAGGTGGTTTTAAAGCTTACCGCCGCGGCTGAGCGAAAATCATCTGCGACGATAAGCTCGCGTGGGACCGCCAGAGGCCCGCAGCACCGGAGCTGTGACAGAACCCATGCATGACATGTAAATCGTTTGCCATGGCATATTTTGGGAAGAATATGTTTTTCCGAATAAAACATTGGTTGAAATCATATTTGGTAAAATGACCAAATAAGTATTTGTTAAAAAATAATTTGCCAAAAAAGGGATTTGCCAATTAAATATTTGCGTTCAGTTGTTTTGACAAATGTTTTTTTGCCAAATGAAAATATGCTTTAAATAGTTTGCGATATGAAATTTTGCGAAACGTTTTTTGGCCAAACATAAGTAAACCCTCTAGAACCCTTACTCACTTACGCCGCTTTACGCCGGTTTTCTGTGAGGCTGTACGATCACCGGTTCAGCCGGCCTATTCATACCAAAGCGTGGCTCTCCTACGGTCACTAACAGTATTTTCGTCTCCAGAGAACCAGTCGGGCAAACAATTTTCATTAATAAATGAGCTCCACGAATATTTACCTAGGAATATTAAAAAATCACGAAAAGATAAGTTAATTTTCAAGTTTCGTATGTTATAAAGTCGTAAATAGTAAATTGATATTTATGAAACTGTTCGTACCTTCTAGTTGGGTTATTTACGTTTCACTAAATCATAACTTTCAGTGATGTTCGTGGTAACCCATTCCATTAGACCTATTAAAAACCTTTTAAGATATATTTCGGAGTATCTTTATAGTGGCGTTATTTTTTTATCTTTCGTTAAGGAATTTTATATTTTCTTACAATATGTCCATTACTTACTAAAAAAATAAAATAAAATATAAATAGGCAATTCATAAATCTTATACTGGTTAGGTACATCGCCTCCTCTTATGGACGGACTTGGTGGTTGTCTCACACCTTGGTGCTGTTTGTGGGGTCTGCGGTGTGCCGCCTATTTTCTGTACTGATCATCTATTCCCATAATGTCATCAAAAACAAAAAAAACTCACGCTATGATTTTTTTAAGACACCACTATAATTAGCTTAATTACTTGAACTGTATCTTCTATTATAAAACTAGACTGTCGAATGTAGGTAATATCTCTGTCGCAGTCTTCTGGTTAAATCAGTCATCCAATTAAGCGCCTAAGGTGATTGTTAAACGCCGGCATCTAACAGGATCCGTGCCATCTACGGTCTTAGATCACGTGACTCACTCAGAGAAGTATTTAAGGAAATTAATATTTTAACCGTATCATCTCAATACATGTTTGATTGTATTATGTTTGTACGCAAGAACTTGCACCTTTACTCGCAAAAATCAGATTTTCATAGCTTTAACACGCGAAATAAACATAGGCTTGCTGTCCCAAATCTAAGTCTTCATAAAACTGGAAATTCATTTGTAGGATTGAGCATTAGAATGTTTAATAAGTTACCACAAAATATCATTGATTTACCTACAGGTAATTATGTACACATAAGTTTAAGTTGCATGTAAAAAACTGCCTAATGCAGAAAGGCTTACTATGCCAAGTGATCCAAATTTAACTCCGCTTTTCTCCACTGCAGCGCTAGTAATCATCAAACAAATATGGCGTCAGCAGCGAAAACAGCTGTAAATATTATGGTTGGATTATATCCTTCTTGTGTGCAATTATGAATAAAACGTAAGTGTTACATTGTCTAAATAGTCTTTAAACCTGGAAGTGCCAAATAATTGTACGTCGTCTGTAAGTTTTTAAGAAAGGTTTGAGTCGAGTAATTTTAGTTCAAACAGCTATCGGCCTAGGCATTTAATTGAATGATGGTGGCGACAAACGTTCAGCCTTCTGGTCCCCGACATGGCTAGTTGTTCTTCAGCTATTTTATTGGATGCCAGTGCATACGCTGCTCCCTAGCCGTCTCAATGGATGGCTAATTGAACCAAATGGCTGGGACATGTCCAGCTGGTAGAACTAAAAATACCTATCAAAAATAATTACGCATAAGTTCACAAGCGGCATTGAAATAAACTCAATACTTTATTCGTAGTCTGGATGCCAGCAATTTTAAATCGGATCAATCAACAAAAGCCAGTGCCGATGACCCAAGTGGGATTTGAATCCTAACTTAATTTATCAACTTACTTATAGAAACCCTCATCTCTATTCTATGTAGTCACGCGCAATTTTCATGATTGGATATTGGAGAATAGCGAATACCTCAATGTGTTAAGGTTCTGGGGTGACGTACTGGGTGACGTTCTTTCTCTATCGCACCCGTATAGAGATGCATTAAAGCTGCGTCAGGGCCGGTTAGATCTCTTTCACACTCTGTGACCTGACACTCTGTGAGATATGCATTTCAGTTGGATTCCCCATGTTGATGTTGTGTGTAACAGACTAAGATCCATACTTGGAAAATTACAATATTTGAAATACAAGGTTACGAGGCGTATTTTGTACCTGGTTTACTATGCACTAGCTGAGTGTATACGGTTTGACGTTCCCTACACATATAAATAAAATAAAAACTTTGCAAATTAGAATTTTAAAAGTCTTAATAGATTATACCA